>CAWZYM010000117.1:47500-142500 GCA_963966185.1 Rhabditoides inermis | reverse complement strand
CCTTCCACCCACCCAACACCCGCCAATCGCTCTCCTAATGTCCGCGGCGAGCGGCGGCGAGGTCGCCGGCTCCACCCCCACAAGCCCCGCCCTCATACGCATCCGCCGATTCGCCGAACAGCTCATCAACGCAGACGACGTGGCCAAACTGAAGATCCCGCCCTCCCAGATATACGACCTCGTGCGGCGAGCGCGGGAGATGGTGGGCGGAGTCAAAGGGGGCGGGACTAATCGGGATGTTTCAGGTGCTCTCGGATCCGGCCAAGGTGGAGGTACGCGCTCCAATCGTCGTGGTGAGATTGTAGTTTGTGGTGTTTGTTGTAGTTTGTGCTTTGAGGTGGGTGATGTGCATGGTCAGTACCGCGATCTCAAGGGCGTCTTCGAACAGAACGGATGGCCGCCGCAGACGTGGGGATTACTGTAGCTACCGTATATGGTTACTGTACTTTGAATTTAGAAAGTACCTGTTTCTGGGCGATTACGTCGATCGCGGGACTAGTTCGATCGGTGAGCGGTTCGATAAATCGATAAATCTATATTATTGATTGCAGAATGCATCTGTCTTCTGCTGTGTCTCAAGTTGATCTTCCCCAGTCACATCACTCTACTACGTGGAAACCACGAGACACGTATCATCAACAAGTCAGTATACTGTAGTACTGAGATTACGGTAGCCTACCGTATACCTAATCAGGTCGTACGGATTCTACATGGACTGCGTTCTTCGCTACGACACACAGGAAGGCAATACGGTGTGGGAGATGTTTCAGGTGAGGGGCGGGGCTAAAGAGGGCGGAGCGTGAGGTATATGCATATCTGCAGACTGTGTTCAACTGTCTACCGTTCTGCGCACGCATCAACCGACGCATCTTCTGCACTCACGGCGGAATCAGCAAGGTGAGGGGGCGTGGCTTGAGTGGGAGGAGTCTTGTTGAGCCGGTTCTGATTTGTCGAGACTTGCAGGAACTGACAGACTGGCAGATCTTCTCCAACATCCATCGCCCGTGTTGTGTGCCCGAGTTTGGTCTTCTCTGCGATCTTCTCTGGGCTGATCCCAGCAACGACGTGGGTGGTCCGGGCAATCAATCGATAATTGATCGATGTTCAGATCGATGACTTCATTACATCTCCCCGAGGAGTGTCGAACATCTTTGGGGTAGAGGCGGTGAATGCGTTCTGCCGAGATATGCACGTCGACCTGATAGTCAGGGCACATCAGGTACTGTAGGCATACTCTAAGTCCCGGTGGGTTACTGTACTTTGAATTGGCAGGTGGTCCAGGACGGGTATGAGTTCTTCGCGAATCGCAAACTCGTCACGATCTTCTCTGCTCCACACTACTGCGGGGCATTCGACAACACGGCTGCGGTTCTGGTCGTGAGTCTCTCTCCCCCTCTCTCCCTCTCTCTTTCTCTCTCTCTCTCTCTCTCTCTCTCTCTCTCTCTCTCTTACCCTCTCCCTCCCTCCTAGGTGGATACAGACCTGCAGTGTTCGTTTCGTGTCCGTCGTCCCCAGGACCACAAATGGCTTCGCAAGCAGGAACCCAAGAGTGCGTACTCCCCTCTATGTGTTTTGTAGTTTGATCTCTGTTCAGAGCAGCTGAAAGACAAGGTGAAGTCTCGTCTGAAAAAGGACTTTGACCAGTCTGAATCTGCTCGTCGTCGGATGGTTTCTGATGCGAACGCTCGCTCGACTGTCCAACCAAAGGAGGGACAGAGTGCGGAGCCTGCGGTGGGAGACTGTGTGGCAGGTTGGAAGGAGGGCTGACATGTGTTGTAGACAGCCCCTGTGCTGGAGACTCTCCCCACCTCTTCCCATCGGGCAATCGAAGACGACTTCCCAATGTGCGAGAGAACCAAGTCTGACACTAACAACGACGACATGGCCAACTCAGCCTGCACATCTGTCGACAAAAGTGGGCGGGACTTCAAAGGGCGGGGCATAATTGTTGAGTTTCAGAGCCGTCCGAGGATCAGCTCTCTCGTTCGAGGAAGTGAAAAATTAGAAGATGTTCGATTAAACTTAAAGATTTCCTATAAACAAGCATTAAGATTACAATAAAAGAAAACGATGATTTATAATTAAATTGTACGTTTTTGGTACAGAATGAACTGATTTCAAACATGTTGCATGTTGTTTTGTGAAGTGGCAAAAACCATTGCACCAGACGGGATTCGAAGGCTGAATTAGGCGGCTCGTAGAAAGCGCGCGAAAAACGACTCGTATGCGACATCAGAATCGATTGATCTGATTCTTCATTCCAAAACCTTCCAAAACTAGAATAGATTATCCATACAACAAGCCAATAAGTTTTTCTCCTCATACACGATACAACAATATGCACAGGTTACCATGCGGAAAACAAGAGCTGACAGAACAATATGAAGACTAAGCAGCGGATAGGGAAGAAGACATAAGATGCACACAACCTCTGCACAGTCTCTGCACAGTCTCTGCACAGTCTCTGCACAGTCTCTGCACAGCCTCGGCACAGCCTCTGCACAGTCTCTGCACAGTCTCTGCACAGTCTCTGCACAGTCTCTGCACAGTCTCTGCACAGTCTCTGCACAGTCTCTGCACAGTCTCTGCACAGTCTCTGGACAGTCTCTGCACAGTTTCAGTCTCTGCACAGTCTCTGCACAGTCTCTGCACAGTCTCTGCACAGCCTCGGCACAGTCTCTGCACAGTCTCTGCAAAGTCTCTGCACAGTCTCTGCACAGTCTCTGCACAGCCTTTGAACAGCCTCTGAACAGCCTCTGCACAGTCTCTGGACAGTCTCTGCACAGCCTCTGCACAGTCTCTGCACAGTCTCTGCACAGTCTCTGCACAGCCTCGGCACAGCCTCTGCACAGACTCTGCACAGTCTCTGCACAGTCTCTGCACAGTCTCTTCACAGTCTCTGCACAGTCTCTGCACAGTCTCTGCACAGTCTCTGCACAGCCTCTGCACAGAAAAACAAGAAGGTGAACATGGAGAAGACGAACGTGAACGAGTTCGTCTACCTCGGGAAGTTGCTGAATATATGTGTGGTTTGGATCGATCTAATAATATCCACCATTTTGACTGGCCATGAGGCCGATTCGATAGTCGAAGGATTCAGCCGAATGTTTGTGCAAGATATGTTTTTCATTGTCCCTATCTTGCATGCAGTATCGTAATCTGCAAGATTCAAGTCACCCTACGCGACCGGATCCGAAGCATTTGGCAGATGATTACAAGAACAAGACGTTATACAACACGTTTGGAAGATGATTTTACAAGACGTTATACAACGTTATACAGTTTCATTTCTTTACGTTACGGCGGCCGGTCGAGTGCATTTCTCGCACGAAGCCCTTCTCTTCTCCCCCTCTTCCTCTCTCTCTTCATCTCTCTCCTTTCCCTCTCTTTTCTTCCTCTCTCTCTTCATCTCTCTCCTTTCCCTCTCTTTTCTTCCTCTCTCTCTTCATCTCTCTCCTTTCTATTTATTCTCTTTATGTGCTCTTTCACGGTGAGTCAATCGATATTTCATTGCTAGTGTTCATTTTATATATAAATTTCTTTTGGAAGAAGAGGAGCACGGAGTGAAATGAAACGGAATGAAACGAAATGACTAGCTGGCCCATAAAGGCCGTAGTGCGTGGCGGGACCGCCGCGCGCGCAGCTACCGCGTGTCTCAGCAGGTGCGCAGTGGCGGGGCGGAGACTGACTGTCTGCTGTTCCGCAACAAGAACAACGAGGGGAGCGAGGACGACTTCATCTGACTATCCATATCAATCTGAGAACCAGTGATTGCCTTTCCATGTCCATTTTCTCTGATCTCGAAACATTCTGTTCATTTTATCGAGGGATGTCGAAGGGGCGGGGCTTAGATGGTACAAATAATTCGGCATTACGCCGTCTCAAACGACGCACACCGTTGAATTCGCCGCAAAAAGTTACATCTACTAGTGCTATTCCCGAAAGACGGCATTTTGCCGAGTCACACATTATCATACAAAAACAAACCTCTCTGAGCCTCATTATCAAACCTCATTATCATACAAAAACAAGCCCCCTAGCCTCTCTGAACCTCTCAGAGTTCGATTTCTGTGCCGCGCGCTTTGGGCGCGCATATCTCTAAAACGCGTAAAGATATCAAAACAAACTAAACTACATTGTACAGTATGACTCACATGACCGGCTTTGAAAAAATCTCTGACAATACTAATTATATTTTGACGCATTACTTAGTCACCCTACATTGAAGTAATACGTTTTATACACAATACATGGTTAAGCAGGGTTTTTGTTCGATTACTACCATCCCTTTTCGACCACTCGCGAATCGTATTCGGTTTGTGACAGACGGAACACCTAAAATATTTTTAATTACACCTTTTTTGTGCCGTTCACCTTTGTCGCGCGTAAAACTTGATTTCGATGCAATATTCCGGTGTAAAGGAATGCGGAGCATACAGTATAGAATGAAAGCATCTGAATTTTTAATTATTGAAAAAAAGTACTTACATAGTTTTCACTCACGTTTGTGGAGTTCATGAAAGTTATGTACTCAATTTCCGTTTTGAATATGTCTGTGATAAATTTGGTCTTTACAAAATTGGCGTATAATGTGAAAATGACGTAGTATGAAAAGTGAAATACAATGATTGGAGACAGAGAGTTGATCACAAATACCACTTCTTGGTGGTGAAACTTGAGTGAAAGGTTGTAGGAACTGAATAAAATTACTAACTTGCATAGTCGAATGATAGGTAATTCACTAACATGGTACTGCCGCGTTTACTGCGCCAATACAGGCCGATGAATATTATTAATGTGACGAAATCGATACATAAACATACCTGTAAATCGATAAGTAGCAAGACTTTACTTCGGTACAGAGACAAAGAGAAAGATGACTCACATGAAACGTCATCTGCAATTTCCAGCTGTTTTGTGGCGCCACGGCTGTACACAGAGCTTGTGGGGCGGTCAAGTCACTTCCCCAAGTGATCCACACACAAAACGCTACCAGAACGACTAACTAAACATGCATTATACTTTTAACGGACCACACAACGATACACTTTGGACCAATAAACGAGAACACACAAACAGAAGAGGCCAACAATGTGTCTCACCAAGATAGCTCCAAACCGTCTCGCAAACCCAGCTGGAACATGCTCGTAACGCGTGCTGTAATACAAACAATAAGTTTATTGTCGGAAAAATATGAGACATGATAAGAACACAGATAGGCATGCGATGCAATGTTTCGCAAAACTTCATTGTTCCTATAGTAGGCTCGCAAATGAGTTTCACTCTTTTCATGAGAGACATTAGGGTGGTTAGAGAAAGACCAGAGTTCTCTCAATGAGGTTTTCAAATTGACAAAACTTTGCGTGACCGGTGGGAATTGAACCCGCGAACTCATTCTTGCCAAGCGCGAGCGTTACCAATAATCTAGTAAGGTGTGGTGACATCTTTGCGAATAGGACCCGTGAACGTGCGAAAAAGTGTTCACTGTCCAATAGTTTAGGGTACTGTAAAACTATTGGGCAACATAATGTTTTTGACGAGAAATGTTGAGCTACGCGCATGTATGAATATTTTTTGAAGTATATTTGTATTTGAAAGTGGAAAGTATATGCACTAAAACTTACCCGTGATAGGATGCGAGAAATCTCTCGAGTGCGAGTGCGAGTTGAAGGAGTGAGAAAGCGGGGATGCAGGGCGCAACCCAGCCGCGAGTCAGCAGACACGCCTAGATTTTTTTTTGTTTCACCACTTTTCCTAAAAACTACAAAACCACCAATGTTTCACCTACCCAAGTCGGAACTGTTCTATGAATACAGGACAGAAACGCATATGAGAAGAGGTGGTAGGACTGGAATCACAAATAAGTGGTGTGAAGTGATGAAACTCACGTAAATTATAGCCATTCCGACCGACATCAAAACATAGCTCGTAAATATGTAGTTCAAAATGATCTAGAAATATATCACAGAAGTCGATTAAAAACCATATGAATACCTTGCAATTAGGATGAATGAACAACTGCCTGCTATATCTGTGGATAAATCGGACACTGAGAAAAGTAGCAAGTAAGCAAATGACAATTTGGACACTCAATCCGATGCGAAGAGGCGTATAAGCGGCGTAGTTCTGCGCTTTCTCGCAAATTTCCATGATTGCTGAAGAGGTAAATGCTTTAAAAAATTGCTTTATAAGAAATGGATGTATATGAAACGGAGGCGTGAAAACAACGTCATTAAAGGAACAGGGGCGTTTAGCGGAGGCCTTGGGTAACAGAAATTTTGAAATTCGCGCGAAATTGTCCCACGTTGCGGAACTTCATCTTGTACGTTTCAGACAAATTTGCAAACAGGAATCGAACTAGCGACCGCGAGAGTGGTAGCCCACTCTCTTATCCACTGCGCCACACCACTCCTTGTGTCAGCGCTCGCAGAGACCGTTTTCTTACCCGAGAGGGTGACAGAAGCGTGGGGAAGTGGATGAACTATCGATCGAGAAACGTGTGCATCGCAATATCACATGCCGCTGTTTTCGCGCCACCTTTTTTGCGGTTCGCGCCACTTTTCGCATTTGAACGTTCAGTTACCCAACACACTTGGGTAACTGACTGGGTAACGCAGTAACGGACTTGTATCGTTCAATTTTTGTATATCTTACATTTAAATGTGTCAGCTAACGGCCTGGGGGTCAAAATAATGCGCCACTGTTCCTTTAACTCGACAAGGAAATAGTTGTTGTGGAAGGCGTGTCATATAATTGAAGCGTGTGCGATAATTGAAAATTGAAGAAAGCGATTGAATAAGTGAGTGGCCGTAACTAAACGATAAATTAGGTTATTTTATTATTTTATAATTTGCAGAGGCTGTGCCCAGTGCAAACACAGTGCAAAGACTGTGCAAAGGCTGTGCAAAGGAAGTGCTACGTAAGGTTGTTCCAAAAATGGGTTTTGTTTACGTTTTGGTACAGAATTAACTGTTTGCAAAAATTGAATTGTGAGATGGCAAAACACTCTGCACCAGACGGGATTCGAACCCGCGCGGGACTGCTCCCAAGTGATAGGGCAGGTCACTCGCCTTAACCACTCGGCCACTGGTGCGAGATGCTGAATTAGACGGCTCGTAGAAAGCGCGCGAAAAAAGATTACTCGTATGCGACATCAAAACCGGTTGATCTGACTCTTCATTCTAAACCCTCTACAACTAGAATAGATTATCCATACAACAAGCCAATAATTTATCCTCCTCATACACGATACAACAATATGAACAAGTTACCATGCGGGAAACAAGATCTGACTGGACAATATGAAGACTACGCAGCGGATAGGGAAGAAGACATGCGATGAGTGGGTATCGGGTAGCCTAGGCGATCCTGTAGATGAGGTGGACGCCACTGTCCGTGTCCACCACGTCGCTCGTCATCTCGTTCACATCCAGGGCGAACGCAGCGTCCTCGAACGGCTTCTGCATCTGACGACGACCGAACATCTGAAACAAGCACATGACAGCACATGCGAGAAAGAGATAGAGACAGAGAGGGGAGGGAAAGAGAGAGAGAGAGAGAGAGAGAGAGAGAGAGAGAGGAGAGGAGAGAGAGAGAGAGATTCGGCACTCACTCCCAGGTCGCCGCCCCTCTTGGCGCTCGAGCAGTCGCTGTACTCCTTGGCGAGTGCGCGGAACTTGCCCAGCTTGTCGCCAGACTGCTCAATCTCCTGCTGGTAGCCTGCAAGTCCAACACCTTTACAAAACATCAACGTCGCTGAGTCAGTCGTGGCAATATCATTCCGCCAAGTTTTCTGCATTAACAAATCGTTTATAGTATGAAATTTTTCTCGATGATCACGCCCACCCAGACTCCGCCCCCCTCTCTTCCCACCCTTGAGGATGTTGATCGCGTCTTCCTTGCTGCGCGTGATGTTGTCGCTGCGCCATGAAGCGGGGCGCCTAGACAAGACATTCTCTCTCTCCCCCTCTCTCTCTCTCTCTCTCTCTCTCTCTCTCTCTCTTTATCTCGCTCCCACCTCGATCCGGCATGCTTGACGAGCAGGTGAAGGCATTGCACCTCCTGCAGATCCGAGCCCTGATAAAAAACATTAGAACGTGTAAAATTTTTTACCGAAAACCCACACTCATGTTGTCGCTGAACTACTTCAACTGCAAACCAGCGCGCTTCAAAACTAGCAATTGGCGAGAGACGCGAATGAAAGAGCGGGAGGGCGGGAGGAGAATATCGACTCTCTCTCTCCCCTCTACAGCTACACTTAGTCCTCGTAGTGGGAACAGCAAAAGCGCGCACGCATCTTGGAGCATGTTATTACCACTACACAATAATTAACCGTACAAGGGTACAAGTACGGTTACGGTTCTCTTGATTGACATAGCTAACTCTACCGTATACCATCACTATTCTCTAACCTTTCCTCCCGCCGCCTCGGTCGGTCGCTCCCACTGACTGCGACCAGTGTACACGTTGAAGTAGTAAGCAGTGTCTGCAAATCCACCATTCAATTCATCGATAATCAATCGATACTCACTCGACGAGCGACTCATACGCTTCTCCCATCCGGAAGGCAGCTCGCTAGAGTCGCTCGACATCTTTACACTAAAACACGGGGAAAAAGAGTATACAAAATAGTTTATATAGTAAGATATGACATGGTTTCAAACCATTTTACATATTGCAATTGCAGATGCACAAAAAAGGACGAAAAAACTTGCTGGAGATAGAAGTCTTTATTCGCATAAATCAACAAAATTCACTAGTAACAATGATACACACTCTACTACCCGTGGTGATCATACAACAAAACTAGTCTTACTTTATGTTCTTTCTACTCCTAGGTCGATACTACACTATACACGGTTGTATCTTCCTGTATCTCTAGGCCCGCCTCTCCAGGACACGCCCACTCCCTAGCACCGCCTGTTTTCCTCCAGCCGATCCATTTTGACGATGCGACGCATGTCAAACTTGCGCAGGTTGATGCTCGTGTACGCACCGTCAAACACCTGGAGTAGCTCATCTCTCTCTCTCTCCCTCTCTCCCTCCCCTTCTCCTCACCCTCTCGGCAAACGCCCGTCCGGCGGCAATCGCGTGCTGCGCGTTCCTCTCGCCGAATCCACACATCATGTGCAGGTTCTACAACAAACATATCAGTGATCAAAACACAAACTACAGTAACCCAATCTCACCTGGTAGAGCGGGTGCTCGCCAATGATGGGCGCCGAGTCAAACGTGTTCACGTCCACATAGCCTGCCCACGCGTTCTTGATCTGAACATGGATCAATGAACCTGCATCTCAGAGACCGACCGCGGCAGCCGCGGCGGAGGTAACCCCTTCCGCGGCAGTCGCGGCGGAACTAACGAGGAGTGTAGTAGGGGCCACACCCTCGGATTCGTACCAAATTGATAGAATACCTTAGTTAGGACCCTAGCCATCGAATTGTGGTGTCCGAATTTCCTAAACGAACTATACGTTTCCGGTACGAAAACGTACAGGGCTCGTTTTTCGCTCCTCTCGTCCTACGCGGCCGTCGATGACCGAGCCGTTGTGGCCTAGTGGCGAAAGCGTCTGCCTGCCAAGCTGACCCTCATGAGTTCGATTCCGCGCACATGCTTTTTGTTTTGTCAAAAATTCATGGATTTGTACTTTCTGACCATATCATCATTATCTCATGGTCCATAAAACAACTCTATCAAATGTTTTTTTAATGAGACAGTCTTGTCGATCTCGATGCTGTCGATCGTCGTAGTGACGTAGTGCCATTTGCATCAGCCGTATGTAGCTCGCAACTGCACCGTCTTCTGTCAGAGAAGTCCCGAACGTCGTCAAGCTACTTCACACTGTCGTATGTATTTTGATAGTGTGCTAATATTGTGTAGAGTTGAAGGTTGTAATGATGCGCACGGTAGATCATCTCTGTTCCTGACAGTCGTCCTTCTTGAAGAGAAACCATCGAGTCGGTCATGCCTTTCGTCAATTCTTTTCTTCACTAACCTGTGATTGAACAGCGAGACGATCAACCAAATAAGCTGGCAAAACAAAAAGCATGTGCGCGGAATCGAACTCATGAGGATCAGCTTGGCAGGCAGACGCTTTCGCCAATAGGCCACAACGGCTCGGTCTTCGACCGTCGCGTAGGATAAGAGGAACGCGAAAAACGAGCCCTGTACGTTTTCGTACCGGAAACGTATAGTTCGTTTAGGAAATTCGGACACCACAACTCGGTGGCTAGGGTCCTAACTAAGGTATTCTATCAATTTGGTACGAATCCGAGGGTGTGGCCCCTACTACACTCCTCGTAAAACGTGCCGCGACAGCCGCGGCGGAGGTTTAGATTTTGACAGTTCCGCGCCAAGTTCCGCAGTGAGTAAGGTCGCGGAGGTTGCGTTGTACCCTCCGCGCGCTCATTGCCGCGGAGGATCCCGCGGAATGTCCGTAAACCCGGCTCAAGTAGCGCGCGGCCACCAATCAAGTCAGAAAGCGCGACGTTCAAAACAGATCCGATAAGATATGATCTCAGAGCGCCTATTTGTTAGAGACGTCATAGTCGAATACTATGGATGACGTGCTCACTTTTGGAAGACCGTAGGCTAGAAGTACGCTCAATTTTTTCAAGTCTCACTCTTATGATTATGTAGCATTCGCTAGGATTTTTTTTACCTCCGCGGGTCCGATCCGCGGAGGTACCCGCGGAAGCAAAATCAGCCGCGGCAGTCGCGGCGGAAGGTACGGCGGCAGCCGCGGCGGAGTCCGCCGCGGCTGCCGCGGAATGTTCCGCCGCGGCTGCCGCGGACCGTTTTACCTCCGCCGCGGCTGCCGCGGGGTTTATCTCTGATAGAGAGGAGATGAAGAGAGAGAGAGAGAGAGAGAGAGAGAGAGAGAGAGAGAGAGAGAGGGAGAGAGAGAATAAGTACCACAGCATCCTTGAAGGCAGGCAGCCTCTGCACGAGCACGGGCCATATGTGCTGGTAGAAGTAGTCGTTGTCGACCGTCAGCGTCGAGTGATCCATCGCCGCGTCCTCCTCCTGCAATTCACACAAGTCACACAACTACAGTTTCATCTTCCAATCACTGACCAATATAGCCGAGAAGTCGCTATTACGTATTACGCAATGTATTCCTGCTCACCTTGCTGGGGTTCTTTCCGACAATGAACGAGTTTCCGACGTCGTGCTGGCGGCACCACACTCCGCTCGGGTCGACGAGGAACGGCATGTCCACCGGCACTTCCGGAGCGTGCACCACAAACACCTAAACGGGAACGGTGATATTGAAAATATCAACAATGCACCTGAAGGACACGTGTGCACTGTGCAGTCATAAAAAATAAAGTACCGCATCCGCATGTAAAAGCAAAAACGCTACATCATAAAGCCCTCTCACTTGTCGCTTCCTTGGCTCCACCGGCACCGGCACCGCCAACAGACCGCTGCCCTTGCCTGCAACATTCAGACTGCCTCGTTTCCACTGTACTCGATTTTTCTCCTCCCCCCCTCACCAATGCCCGCCATCTGTGCGACCTGTCCGGCCCATGGTCCGGCCGCGTTGACAATCATGTGCGAGCGGATGGGGCGCGCCGACGCGTCCGTCATCTCCGGACGCACCTGCAACACGCACAACACCTCAAACTTCTTCATCGTACCCCAAACTACTTCATCGTCCAACTAAATGCGAATCGAATGTCTTGACTTGACACTTGACGCCGTCACCTATCCCCCTCCCCCCCCCCCTCCCCCACACTCACAAACACTCCGGTGATCCTCTGCGCCCTCCACTTGTCGTCGTCGACCGTCTCGTCGTCGCCCATCGCGTGCGTCTCCGCCTATCACACTCAACTATCACCCAACATTCTCGTGTCTATCGTTTCCATGTCCCGTACACACTCGTGTCTATCGTTTTCATAAATAAATAAAGAACGTAAAAGTTGAGATAGGAAAGGATGGTGAACAACCCAGTTTCGGCTCCTATTCCTTGACTGGATTGTTCATGTCTAATTGCTCACACGGCATATTCAGTCTAACACACCATTTTGTCCGCCACTCTCCCCCACACCTCAACACTACCCATATGTCAATACATTCACACGCCACATTCAGTCCACCACTACAGTCAATGCAATCAGCACAGCAGACGACCCCTCCACATACCTTGGTGCGTAGCCGCTCAAACTCGAACCCCTCCACCTCTCCCTTGACGTACTGCACGCCGAGAGTGATGTTCTTCTCGCGGATCGCCGCCAGCAGCTGCCACGTGTCGATCGTGCCCTCGCTCTCCAGACCTGACAGACATACAATTCATCACCTTCAAACTTCAAACATCGTCCAACTCCAACTGTATGAATTATGTATGTAGCAGTGACACGGCGTTGCCGCGCCCGCGCGCCTTACACGCCGGTTTTGTGCGGCTCTGGCGCGCCTCTCAGCCGCCCCGTGTGAGAGATGCGCGAGAGCGGCGCAGTGAGCGCTCGTAAGGCGCGCGAGAGAGGCACATGCGAGATGATACTTGATGGAGCTCGTTCATTCAAATCACATACTAGCTCCTTTTAGCGTCCTTCTTTTATATTGCATGAGACAAACATCAATTAACAAAACGTTTATTTGGTTAACAAAAAATAACGACAACGACAAGCATGATGGCAACAATGGGCTCGGGAGTGTGTGCAAAATGCACGGTGCACAATGGGCTTGGCAGTTCGGGAATGTGCGCGCGGAAGATGATCTTGCCTACGGCCTCGGTCATAGGACACTATTCGACCGGCCATCGATAGACGCAGTCCGCCCGCGTCCAGCCAGCCAGCACAGACGACAGGTGCGCGTCTCGCTGGACTCGTAGTCCCCCACCCAGCCGTCCGCGCTTCCCGCCACAACCACAGCGCCTCCACAGCCAAACACGAAAGCGCGCACATCGCGCAGGAAACCTTGCCAGAGCAGCTTCATGGGCGACTGAAACAACAGAATATAATCAAAACAATCACAAAACACGTACGTTCTGTGTCCATTCAATAGTGACAGCAGTGAGGTCGACTCCGGCAACGAGCAGGTCGCGGTCGCGAAAGGCACAAGGTTCGAGAGCAACGAGATTCTCGAGAACACTTTCGCTTGGTGCGACATCTCCGTCTAAAAACAAACAGTGCACACAAGCAACGCGTCAGTGGACGTAGACACTCATTACTTACCAACCACAATGAACGGTTCATTGTTGCCGTTCCCTTCAAGTCACCACTGGCCGCCACAGTAGGGGAGGAGACGAACAGCACCGCCACCGACCACGCCAACACGGGAAGACCGCGCTCCTAGCGGGACACCTCAAATATTTTGTGAACATTGTACACAACAAATGTACAAATGTCATCGAACGAAACAAAATGATGTTTCATGCTTCCTTACATACGATGCATTCGAAATCTTCTCTTGCGATTTGAGATTTACCCGCTAATAATTCGAATATTCAAGAAATACTGTTTCATCGCATTCTTACACGTGTTGTGCTCATATTTTTGCCCACTCACCACTGTATCGGGTGCAGCGACGGAGTCGTAGGTCCACTCCGAGAGCGAGTCCTTGACGCGTGCGACGGCAACGCCGAGGCAGACTGGTTATGTTGTTAGAGTCGTTGTGTTGCTGGCGAGAGTCGGACTCACGCATCATCCGACTGCTGCTGCTCTTAGATTATTCAAATTCGATCATAATACAATAAGAAAGTACAATGAAACACGGAACACGAAATCCACTCGAAACATGATACACGATTGCCCCATTTTCCAAAACTGCAAGTACAAATGACATATACTTCAACTTCTTAATAAAATTATACAAAAAGACAGAAGAGATGGATATGAATGGGGAATAACCATATCTGCAACCATAACTGCGGTGCAGCCGCGCCACTTCATCCCACTGCGCACCCCGAATGTTCGATTCGAAATGAAAGATGGCACTGCTCGCGCACGTTCTACAACCATTACGGACGCATACAAATGTATAGTGAACAACTAACAGGTCAGTTTCATTACACAATACATACCAAAATATATGCGAAAACATTTCAAAGGAAACATGAAAAAGCGGCGTCTGTGCAACCGGTGACTGAAAAGTGCGCAGTTAGAGAGAGAGAGAGTCAGACAGGCAGACACGCAGAGTGAGCAGACATAACTGTCATCCAACTTCGAACAAAAGTACAATTGATAAAAGATCTGGTAATATTATTGAATATCAAAATTTATATCACAATATATTGATTATGAGTTGTCTAATGTCATTTCATTCTCTCTGTATCACATAAAGTGAAACTAATCAGGTAAAGAGTAAAGTTCACTGAAAACAGTTCACAAAAACAGAAAACAGCTCATAGAAAAGGTATCTCGCTCATAAACGAGTTGATACAAAATACGTACTAGTCATTTGAACCGAGGAAAACAGATTTAACTATGCGCCGCTCTCGCGCAGCTCCCGAGCGCACGCGCCAGAGATGCGCGAGACACGCGCACCCATGTCTTACTGACAGCCACAGGGCAGCTACGCGCGAGAAGTGCGCGAGAGCCGCGCCCAAGCTGCCCCAGAGCGGCAAATACCTCTAAACCGCGCGAGAGACGCGCGGGCGCGGCAACGCCGTGTCTGTGATTAGCTGATCAGGTAATACTAACATTCCAGATGCATACTCACCCATGGATCCGAGGACGACGTCGTCAAAGCACATGTATGGGAAGCGCTCCTCGAGCTGCGAGCGGGTGAGCAGCGCCACGCGAGCGCCCTTCTCGCTGAAAAGACGAGGGATAGGTCAGAGCGTTTACCGCCCCAAGACAGTACTATTATGCCCACCCTTCCACCAACAAAATTCCAAACCCTAACATCTCCTTCCTTTCCGCTCCCCCCCCCCCCCCCTCCGACTCACAGCTGCAGCTTCCACTCCTCCCGCATCTTCTCCGCCTCCTCCTCGGTCCTCGCAATGTGCAGGAACCCCCCGGGCAGCAGGTTCACATCGGGCGGGTCATTGTCTGCAATATCTCAGCGTCACAAACGCGTCTTTCCTTCTTTTTTCAAACAAAAACAAATGAGCTGATGTATTCCGATTCCGCGCATACTCACCCAACCAAACCCATTAGGTCAATCAACATCCATAATCACAAGACATGCACACACATCCACCCCCACCCAGTATCCTGAGATGCTCTCCGGCGTGGCGGAGGAACTCGGCCGTGAACTGGCTCATCTCGACGTGTTCGGGTATGCTGAACTGTTGCTGGAGGGCGGCTGCCGACATGAGCATAGTGGACGAGCGGGCAAACTTGGCGTTCGACTCCACCACCACCACCTCAAACGCCAATAGCAACAAGTACAAAACTCGAAAACACACGTTTCATGAATGTAATATTCACGAACCTAGCGCATCACTACTAATGTATTTGATGAAAATTGTACTTGATGAAAAAAGATATTACCAATAAGTACAAAAATATGTTTCATGAATGTCACGTATAAGAACCTAACGCGAAACTACTAATTATGTGAACGGTTCCTCTGGTCCTCTCCCAGAAAAAAATACGCACATGTAAGAACAGTTGAACAGTATATCCCCCGTTACTAAACTGCGTCCATTCGTCCATACTTGTATATGTCACCTCATCGTAAATACAGCTAGCCACGCCTTCCCAAGCCCCGCCCACCTTGAAGTCCTCGTCGCGGAAGCGCTGCTTGAGCCAGTAGGCAGTCGACGAGCCGCTCAGACCACCGCCAATGATCAGCACCTCCGTGCGGTACGGGAACACCTAAACGTACATTGTAATACTATTGCGAGAGAAAGAGAGAGAGAGAGAGAGAGAGAGAGAGAGAGAGAGAGAGAGAGAGAGAGAGAGAGAGAGAGAGAGAGAGAGAGAGACTCTGCGCACCTCCTGATCCAGCACTCCGTGTTTCATGTGCGCGATCGGGTTGCGGCGGCGGAACGCGTCGTTGCGCGCCTAGAATAATCTTCATTCATACACGGCTACTAGAACGATAGTTCGAACAAACGCGAAACAACGAGCCGGTTAGCGAGTTAGCGTACGTCTTGTCACTGATGAACATGATTAAAACACGCACCTCCTTGTACCTCCTTGCCCATCGGCGGAAGTCGTAGGTGAGCCCGTGCCACGTGCGCTTCAGCACATCCTCGCCCGGCTCGAAGTGACGCTCGTTCTCGAATCCCTGAAACCATTTCGTAAGAAACTTTATATTCCATGGCAGTAGATAGAAGCAGCTTGCTCGAAAACATTTTTTTTTCGTACAAAATCGTCGTGCTGGCAAAATCGTCGAGTTGGAAAACGCCGAAAAAAATCCGACTATTTTGCAGATTGATTTAATCCTCCACGACTTACCTGCCATTTCTGCACCGCAGACGACTGAATTCCACGGGATACTGTAGCATGCACTTGCGCTACAGTGCCGCGCATCTGATGCGCTGCCCGAGTCAGCATACTGTAATTCTTTATTAGCATATTCCCGCACCAAAACACCCATCCTTCCAAATATCACATGGTTCTCACAACCATTTCCCAGGACCCAAATCACCGATCCAGTCAAGTGTAAGATCTTTATCATCATCACCTCAACGCGGGACGACAAAGTAACTCGTAAACACGGGGATACAATAAATTATAACACATATAGTTACACCGGCGGTATTATAACAATTCATGGTCAATAACGCAAAAAGACGACAAAAGATCAGAGGGACCTCTCCTCCTCTGTTCATCTCTCCTCTCTACTGCTGCATAGCCTCGGCGGCGTCGGGCTGAGCCGTGGTCCTGGCCTTGCCGGCAATCTTGGCGAGGTACGGCGCCACCTCCGCGTCCTCCATAGTACGGAACACCTGGCCCTTGCCCACAATGCCGATCGACGTGTTCTGCAAACGACATATTCACACAGAAGTATTGAAATGAATTATGGAATACGGTATGTATAAATCCACTACCGTACCTTGGCCGAGAGGTTGTCCTCAGCGGGCAGCGTGTCGCGCAGAGCAAGCAGAGCATGCTCGATCAGCTCATCGGGGGTGGCTAAAAGAGTACGATTCGAAACAATCGAAACCGTAGGATCAGCCTGATATTTGCCTCAATGTACAGATACCGATTATATAATACTATAATTGCGAATATGAAATATGAAGAAAACCGACTGACAGTTGGCGAACTTGTCAAAGTGGCGCTCGAGGTAGGTGCGGGCCGACTGGGAGCGGGCGCCGATCGACGAGGCGAACATCTCCACCACCTCGGCAGACGGGTCAGTGCGCACAATGTGCGCGCCGTCCTTCTGCAACACACATACTTTAAAAGGGCAAACATATTCATCAAGTTCTTACGCACATTACAAAGACCAGTTCAATAAAAGTCATGGAAAATAGGATAGTCAACCCACGTCGTATCCGGCAATAATGACTCCAACTCCGAACGGGCGGCGGCCATAGTACTGCGTGTTGGCCTGCAGCTCTGAAATGCAGTACGTGCTAAGACCATCACATAGAGAACAAATGAATACAATTTCATGAAAATTCCAGCAAAGGAGTGAGAGAGCTCCAGATGATCTACGGAGAATCGGCCGAGGAGTGAGTGAGAATATCTACTCACTGAGGAGGATGTTCTCGTTGAGGACGGCAATGGGCACGGGCTCGTTATAGTCCCAGCGCCAGCTGGCACACTCCGTCTGCAGGAACCTGGAAAAGACAAGACATAAGAAAACTGACATAATACAGAGTACAGTACAGAGAATACAGTATACATGCAATACTGTTTGACGTGAGACCAAGCACACATCCAATCCAGACATTATTCCCCACAAGAAGGAACCACTGACAGATACTCTTGGATGAGTCTGATGTTGTATTCTTGATATCGGCAGCAAATCAAAGGAATTCATTCGGTGCAAGTCGTACCTGGCGAGGATGCGTCCGTCGGAGAGAAGGCCGGCGATGGAGACTCCGGCGTGCGTGTCCAGCTCGTAGATCTTCTTCTGGTGAGAGCACAGCTCGTTGGCCGCGCGCTGCAATCACAGTTGAATCAATGATATATGTATTCAAATCAGTAATGCCAGTTAGTCAGACCAATCAGTAAAAAGAGAAAACAAAGTGAAGACTGTGACAGAGGATATTGGCATCTGTGGATGCATATAATAGAATGTCATGTCGAACACTGTTTTCAACCGTCTATAACAGAAATAAATCGAACTGCGAAGCTATCTAGTCGATGAACATATGAACATAAATAAGTAAACATTCATCACGCTCCTTCCCTACTACTATACAGACTCACCTTGAGGGCGACAATAACGGCGTGAGTGTCGCTCTTCACTCCGACGGTGGCGGATCCCTGCTTCATAGCCTCGACGGCGTAGTCCACCTGGTGCATGCGGCCCTGCAAGATTACAATTTGCAAAGGTATTCTTATCAACAAGTGGTTCTACTCAAGGTACCTGAGGGCTCCAGACGGTGACGTCACTGTCGTACTGGTTGCGGAACATGATCAAGTCTCAGTTGAACCTGAAAACGCTGATAGTATCTGAAAGAGATGACAATAACGGAAAACTTATATACATTCTGGACTTCTACAATGACATAAACGGGTAGTTCGACTATATTTTCACGTACAAACTCAAAATTAATGAAAACGTATTGTATGTATACGTACATATGCTCACTTATCAATTATAATCGTGAACTCATCAACAAAAAACCAGAAACAAACAAAACAACAAAATTTCGATGATTGAAGAAACTACGATTTGAATGGAGAGAAATCATCATACAGTATAATCGCGAGTCCAAACGGGACCATTTTTCTGGCGCGCAACAGTTATTTACAAAATTATACAAAATTGTTTTATTATTTATTGTGCTGTTTTGTGGATTCCTATTTGACACATGTATGTTCAAGGGACAGTTAGAATATGTTTTTTTCATTCTCCGCTTTTCACCAAATGTTCATTTTTAGCTGTTTTTGACAACCGTGGATTTCGACACATGTATTCCATGTATTTTATTTCATTGTGTTGTAAAATTTCGCCTATGTTCGTTTTCAAAATATACATTACATTCAGTGGCACCATGACCACCGCTGATGCTGTCGCCAAGGAGGAGGTCTCCGAGGTTGAGGCCAAGACTACGGTTGCTGTGAGTTATTCGCTACCGTACGCCTTCACGATGACGCATTTCATCAACAATCTTGTAAATTTTGATTACTTTCGTCTTTTTTCAGCGTCCTCTGCACCCTTTGAAGCATGAGTGGACTTACTGGTACCTGAACGACGACCGTCAGTGCAGCTGGGAGGCGCGTCTCAAGGAGGTTTGCACCTTCGGTACCGTCGAGCACTTCTGGGCGTGAGTAGCTTCAACGTTATGACTGTTTGACGTCATGTCCATTGTATTCAGTCTGTACAACAACATCCGCCCGCCTTCGGCTCTGAACAACACCTGCGATTACAACGTGTTCAAGAAGGGAATCCAGCCCATGTGGGAGGTGGAGGAGAACAGCCACGGAGGACGCTGGCTCATCAACGTACGTTTCATATTCTGTTTCGTATCTCAATATCTTAATAATAGCGCCGGTTTTCAGATTGAGAAGGGAAAGTCGCAGGAGATGATGGACATCATCTGGCTCGAGATCCTCATCGCCCTTATCGGCGAGCAGTTCGGAGACGATATGGACCAGATCTGCGGACTTGTCGCCAACGTCCGCACCAAGGGATCCAGGGTGAGTCTTTATGACATGTTTTGATATTGTTATTTTAGTTATTTTTTATTATCTGTTCAATTTGTTATTTTAAGATCTGCCTGTGGACTCGCGATGGCCACAACGACGAGAGCAACATGCGTATCGGGTGTGTTTAATGTTTCTTTCGTTTTTTTACTTGGCCGTGACAGACGGAAATGTGATGTGACACAAACAAGTGTTCAGACTACACTGTAGTTGTTTAGTTGCAATGCACTAGTCCCCTTATTTGATTGATGCGTTTCAGTATGGTTCTTCGCAACAAGCTACTCAGCGCTGAGCTGCCCGCCCACATCAACAAGCCCCTGTTTGATGTGCTCAAGTGAGTGCTTTTCATTTTTATTATTATGAATGATATTTTTCTCCATGCTTGGGTTGTTTAGGTACGAGGACCACGTGTCGTGCCAGAAGAAGTCTTCGTCGACGCTGAAGGCGAAGCTGACAATCAGCAGCCAGGACCCGCCGCAGAGGGGCGATGCGCCCGCCGATGGAGCTGCGCCCGCGCCCGCTCCCGTCCCTGCCAACTGAGTGCACTCTCCCACCAATCACTGGCGGGTTCTATTCTTGGTCTTGTGACAAAATAAGCATGTACACTATTGTATCAGAAGATGGCGATTCTTTTTTCAACTCTTCTTCTTCTCAATTCATCATAAGTATATTGCCTAATTAGAGCAAGTCGTTGTTGAATCTTTTTTGTTTGGGTATTATACAACTCCCGTTTAGAAGAGTAGTCGATATTTCTATCTTGTATCCCGGTGTACTGAGTATCGTCGACCTTCGATAAATTTTTGCTCTGCACTGTTGTCTACTTGTGTTGTGAGTAATGAAAGTGTTATCAAGTCACGCTCGTTATCTGCTCAAGAATACTCCGGGGGTGGTCGATGAGTATTGATTCCGCGAGAGTGTGCATTCCATTCCTTCCAGACCATGTCGCTCTCCGGTGCGTGGGAGTTCATAAAGCGACACAAGGTGAGTGCATTCCCAAGAACAAGAAGTGGTTGAATTGAGTAAATGAATGCTTGTGCATGTATTGCAATGGTTCAGGGGAAGATCATCACGACCGGAGTGGTTGTGGGTGGGGTAGTGGCGTACTCTGTGAGCGCCAGCGAGCAAGCCCACACGATCGACTCCGAGAAGACCAAGGTGAGAGTTTAACGTAATGGGAGCGTTTTCGTCAAGTGAGAATGGGAATGATACAAGAGTACGAAAACATGAAACGTGTTGTGTTGTGTTTGAGGCGCGCCGTCACTACGTGTTCGACACGAACCAGCGCGCGTGCGACCAGTCGATCATGGACCTCGTGCCCTCCATCCGACAGCTCATCAAGGTGCGTGGATTGTGATGGCCAGCACTGTTAGGCCTCGCATGAAACTACATGAAACATCTTTAGGACGTCTTCCGACCTTTTTCTATTTCACTATCCTATCTCTGTTTCTCTAGGCCTACAGGTGATGGATCATGTGTATGTGAAGCGATGAAAGTATTGAAGTGAGCACCATGCCTTCAAATCTCTACCCTCGAAGTTGAATGTGGACGTCACTCTTCCAGGTTCGCTTTGACGTGAACCAGGTGACGATCCTACTGGCGAGCGACTCGGACGTGATCACACCGCAGAGGAAGGTGGAGCTGTGGGGCAAGATCAAGGTGAGAGAGGAGAGTTTGCATTCCAAGTAAATGGATAGAAACTCCTGATTACGTTACGATCTTCTGTATCCATGTTTTCTTCTATCTTCTCTTTATTGTCCTCTCCAGGTGATGTCGTTCTCCCGCCTGCTGTGCGTGGCGTACACGTACTCTCTGCTGACGGTGGTGCTCAAGGCGCAGATCTCGATGCTCGCCGAGGAAATATGCGCCCAGTTTGAAGGACCGAGGAAGAACGGATGGTGGGTTCTTGGGTTCTGGGTTATAGTTGGTAATGTTTTGTTGTAAACAGAGGAGAAAACAGCGATTGGTGTTATAGTTTTCGATTGGGTATGATTTTCTTTTGTAACTTACAAATTGTGGACTCTATCGCTCGATACTCGCATGATACTACGAGTCGCTTTTTTTCTGTCTCCTCTCTATCTCTATCTCTAGAACGTGAACGTGGACGTCCGGCGAGTTGAGAACAGTTATGCAAATGAAACAACGAGTCGATTTTATCTATCTATAATCTATCCATTCATCTCTAGGACGTCTATGCTGCCGTCGCAGCTCTCTTCGCTGTTCGCGTCTCCCCCTCCTCCCAGTGGAGGGGACTCTATGCGCGACGGTGACGTGGGCAGTCGACAAGTGTTCCTGCAATGCATACAGTTCTTCACAACCACCGGTCAGTAGGAGTGATTGCAGTGCGCCTTTGTTACTTTGTTCTAAGAGTCTCGCGCGATCTGTTTTCTTTATGTTTCATTATTTAGAAAATTCACTGGGACAACAATGTCTGGTTTTTTCATCAGGTCGTATTGTATCAAAGTATGCGTTGCAGGCATCTCTGCGATGCTGTCTGTGATTGAGGAGGAGACGCGCGCCGAGCTGGAGACGGCACAGCTCACCAGCATCATGAACAAGGTGGGCGACGACTTGTGTGTTGGTATTCCGTATTCAATTATTCATTGGAATTGTGAGAACTAGTATAGGATTGGAAATTGTATTACAGGAAGTCTTATTGTATTTCCAACTCGCATTGTTGCAGGACGGAGTGCGGAACGTGCTTGACCAGGTGGTGGATCGGCTGCGCGCCCGGAACAATTTTGCCGACATGGTCGCCCCGCTCGACGAGCTGCAGGTGGGAGGGAGTGGGCGAGAGAGATTGAGGGGGGGGGAGGGGAGAGAGAGAGAGACAGCAGATGTTTCCAATGAAACATGTCCTTCAGGGTTCTCCGAACGACGGTGTGGTGCGTCTGCTGCGTCGTCTCGTCGAGATTATCGAGTCGGACGAGGCGAAGGCGACTGTCGAGAGACTCGTCGACTTTTACATCTCGGCTGCACTCAAGGTGTGTGAGAAAGACATAAAGAGAGACGATCCTTTTCCAGGATCTGTCTGTGGATCAGCCCGACCGACTCGCCAAGCTGCTGCCCAAGCTGTCGAATGTGTTTGATGAGGTGGGTGGAATGAAAGGGGCTAGATCCGAATGTCTTTGTGTAGGTAGCGTCGACGGAGGAGCACGGTCCGCTGTTCAACACTCTTCTGTCCAGCGATGTGCACAAGTTCAGCACGGACGTCTTCAATGACAGAATCGGAAAGTAAGACTTCTAGAGAGCAATTTAGAAGACGTTCAATTCATCACTTTGTATTCTGTGTAAGTTGAGCTTGCAATTTTGTACTACTGCATTTATAATTTGTACGTTTGTACAGTAACTTTATATCTCACCTAGTCGTTGCTCAGATTGTCACTTTGCTATACTCTGATCTACCCTCTATGTATTTGTGGACTATTTCACTTGTTGCTCTTGCCGCGGTTGTGACTTGCCCTTTGAAAGTTGTGATTGATTGAGTTTTGTATTACGGTAACACGATAAGTGCCCAGAGACGTGATAAATAGATTTATTTTCAAATTTTGTTGTTTTCTGGTGTGTGAGACGATATTAGGGTTCGAGTCCCGCTGAAACTACCTCTACCTGGATCCTGGATTAAGATTATACTGGGTGTATCCTGACCTGCTTCAGTGATGTGTTTTTGAGTTGCGGTTGCTTCCTATGAGGTGTAGCTGTGTTGAAAACACTGTGAGGAGTTTCGAGACTGCCCACTCGTCCATTGTTGTTGTTTCTAGCTCGTGGGCGACTCTCAATGCCCGGCGAGCAACAGAAGCAGCGCCTCCTCACCTACGCAGCTCATCTCTCCAAGTGCGCCCCGGAGGTGAGGCGAGAGGGCGAGGGGTGTTCTGGTAATGATGTGGTTTCTCCGATAGTCACATCGCGCCCGCGCTGTGATCTATTCATACTTCAAAGTTTTCTAGTTCTGTATTCTACATCTCTATACACAATCCAATGGTTTTGGTTCGCTAGTATACAGTTATTTGGAATCAGTGGTAGTGTCGGACAGTGTTGATTGATTGTGTTGAGGCTACGGCGTACGGCGGTTGTGTGTCCCGTCAGGCGGAGCGTGTCACCCAGGGAGCGTGCGCGGCCGAGTTCGACAAGCTGATCGAGTGCTTCAGGAAGCAGGTGGGTGCGGGAGGGAGGCGAGTGAATGCTGTTTTTTCGTCCGATGTTGTGTAGTGTGTAGGCATTAGTTTTAGTAGAGCACAGTTGTTTTTTGAGGTCAAGTCTGTGAAGAAGTAAGTCGTCGTTCGACTAGAAGATGAAGGTGAAGCGGTACAAGCGCGCGTCGCGCATCCTCACCTTCTTCAAGTACAACTACAAGATCACGGCGCCGTTCCGAGTGCTGGTGGGTGAGAGAGAGGGTGATTGACTGTTTCACTGGTCAAGAAGACGAGGGCATATATAAAATACAAAAGAAAGGACTTAGTGGTTTGTGTGGGGTGTCTGTAGATGGTTCCTTGTTGTTTTTTGAGTGGGTGAGAAGGAAAACAATGATTTGGTTGCCAACCAAGAGCTTTGATTGTCCCACATTGAGCAGTTAAAAAAACGTCGTCGTTCTCACCTAGTCGTCGTTCAGATTGTTACATTGCACTACGATGATCTATCCATTTTTGTGTATGAAAGGACCATTCACCATTCCCCAATTCCACTTCACTTCAGGTGGACGGCACGTTCTGTCTGGCGGCGCTGAGCAACAAGATCAACCTACGCGAGCAGCTGCCCAAGTACCTCGGAGGGGAGGTGGAGATTGCCACCACCAAGTGCGTCCTGGCTGAGCTGGGTGAGTGGGGAGTGATTTGTAGGCAATTGCAATATTTGTTCTTGTAGGTTTCAGTGTAAGATGAAAGTGAATGATTGGATTTTGGTTCAATATCTTTGTCGTGTTGCTAGAGAAAACGAAAGAGAGATGTGATTGAACCGCGTGCTGTTTCAGAGAAGATTGGCTCTCCGGTGTACGGCGCGCTGCACATCTGCCGCAACTTTGAGCACGACAAGTGCAGCCACTCGGGCACCAAGCCGGCAGGTGAGTGGGAAGGGGGGGAGGAGGGAGGGAGCGAGGAGGTGAAGAAGGGTGGAGGAAGGGGGAGAGGGAGAGAGAGACTGTGAGAGAGACCAAGCCGGCAGGTGAGTGGGAAGGGGGGGAGGAGGGAGGGAGCGAGGAGGTGAAGAAGGGTGGAGGAAGGGGGAGAGGGAGAGAGAGACTGTGAGAGAGACCAAGCCGGCAGGTGAGTGGAGAGAGGAGGACGGAATGGGAGGAAGGAGAGAGAGCGCGATAAAGAGATAATTTACTGTCTGATTTTAGGTGAGTGTCTACAGCTTCTCGCCAAGGCTGCCAAGGCGGGCACCAAGTACATTGTGGCGACACAGGTGAGCGAGAGGGAGGGAAGGATGGAGAGAGGGAGAGAGGGAGAGAGAAAGATTGGGAAGGGAGAGGAGAGGAGGAGGTGAGGATGAGAGGTGAGGAGGAGAGGAGGGAAAGAGAGAGAGAGAGAGAGAGAGAGAGAGAGAGAGAGAGGGGTGATAGGGAAAGCAAGTTTCATTTCCCTTAGGACGACGGTCTGACTGAGAAGTTGCGCGCGATTGTCGGCACGCCTATCATGTACATCAAGTACAACTCGATCCTCCTCGACAAGTGAGTCTGACCGTTGAGTTATCACTGTTATATCAATGAGTAGCGTTGTCATAGAGTGTTGTTTACATTCTATCGATCAACTTTTACAAATCACATTCTATCGATCGACTTCTGCCTTCTGCCAGGGTGTCTGAGGCGACGAAGCAGGCGTCTGCGATGCCGACGGACGAGGTGGAGAAGCTGCGCGAGCTGAAGAAACAGCTGCTCGGAGGAGAAGAGGAGAAGGAAAAGAAGAAGAGGAAGCAGAAGGTGGGCAGGAGTCGCTGAGTCAGACATCGTATTACGTGAACATGTAGTGATGATGTGGAAAGGCGAAGAAAACATTTCTGTTCCAGGGCGTGAACCCACTTGCGTGCAAGAAGAAGAAGAAGATTGGCAAGATTGAGACGCAGACTCGCACTGGCGAGCGAACGGCGAGTGGAAAGAGGAAGAGGACGAAGAGGAAGGCGGGAGGAGGAGGAGAAGGAGGAGAGGGTGCTGCGATGGCTGCGGAGTAGGCTGAAGCCGACCGGGAGACCTGGGGATTATAGATTCTTGTTATCTACTAGATGCTGTTGAGTTTTCGCTAGGATGTGTGTTGTGTGTTTACTGTGGTTATGTTGATGTTGCATAAAGTTGTTTGTTGGACTTGGATGCGCGATGGTTGATGGTGAAGTGGTTGGCATACCCGGGTCTGATGGGATCTTACTTTGAGAAGTTGTGAGGAGCGAATCAAGGTGGATTGTCTTTTTTTGGGTATGACTGCCGGCAGTGGCGGCGGTGGGAGTGGCTGGCAGTGTCCGCGCGTCGTGCTCGCCACCCATCTCAACGCACCCGCCTCGTCACTCCTACTCGTGCCGGTTCGTCTGTCTGTCTGTCTGTGTCTGTCTGTCTGGCTGTCTGTCTGTCTGTCTCCCCTCTCTCAATGGGGGACACTCTTCAGGCGACCGCCCACTCGCCGACGTATGTGTGCGTGGGCAAGGAGAACGGCGAGGTGAGTGATAGGTTTCAAGAGTGATAAAGTAGCAATCAAGAAAATTACCGCCTGTTTTTTTGTCACATACAGAGAGTATTAGAATAAAGAGAATGCAGGCTGCGGTCAAGAGTCACGAAAATTCTAACTGTAAAATGACGTCCCTCTTTCAGACGGTGCTGTTCCCGCAGTGCGCGTCGATGCAGCCGCTGTCAGTCAGCAACCACGGCACGCCCATCACGGCCCTCGCACACGGCAGACTCACGGGAGGAGTACTGTGAGTGCGGGGGGGAGGGAGTGACGAAGAATGGCCGGAAGAAATCACTGGTCCTAGTGGTGACGGAGCAAATCTTAGGCGACTCACACGTGCGATACGCGATCCGATCCTTTACAGAAGTTACAACCTAGCGTCGTAGTTTAAGACCAGTGTACCAGTGTGAAGAGAATGTGAAAAGGATAAGTAGAGTGAAAAGGATAGAGAGCGTTTTCATTTCCAGTCCGGAAGTTGTGTGCATCGCGGCGGACGGCTCGCTGCAGTGCGTGCAGCTGCCCACCCATGCCAAGTCGGCCAGTGGAGGAGGAGGAGCGGGAGGGGATGGGAAGAACGGTGAGTGGGCAGGGGAAGAATTATTATATTACCGTAATTCCAAATGAGCGAAGCAGGTCAAATTATTTGTCTACAGTAATTCTGAGGGAACGAATCTGATCAAATTATTACCCTACCGTAACAATAAGGGAACGACGCAGGTCGAATTATTCTTAAACCGTAATTCTCACAGAGAAAAACAGATCAAATTGTTCCCCACCGTAATTTTAAGGGAACGAAGCAGGTCAAATTATTCTTCTACCGTAATCCTAAGGGAACAGAGCAGATCAAATTATTCTCTTACCGTAGTTCTAAGGGAACGATGCAGGTCGAATTATTAACGTACCGTAATTCTAAAGGAACGAAGCAGGTCGAATTATTCTCCTTCCGTAATTCGTAAGGAACGAAGAAGGTCGAATTATTCTCCTCCCATAATTCTGAGGGAACGACGTAGGTCGAATTATTCTACAACCGTAATCTTAAAAGAACAACGTAGATCAAATTATTCTTCTACCGTAATTCTGAGGGAACGATGTAGGTCGAGTTATTTATGTACCGTAATTCTAAGGGAACGAAGCAGGTCGAATTCATCTCCTACCGTAATTCTGAGGAAACGACGTAGGTCGAATTATTTTCAACCGTAATTCTGAGGGAACGACGTAGGTCGAATTATTCTACTACCGTAATCCTAAAAGAACAACGTAGATCAAATTATTCGTCTACAGTAACCCCATTCAGCGGCGCGCGTGACGCACACGCAGCTGATCCACGCGAACATTGCGGCGGCGGCGGTGCTGGATGTGGACAAGGACGGCAAGCAGGAGCTGGTGGTGGTGATGACGGACAGAGTGGGTGAGTAAGGGTCTCTCTCTCTATCTCTCTCTGTATCTTTTCTATCGGACTACATGGTTATTCAGTGATGAGATGACACATAGATGACGAGTGTGATGAGATGAAAGTGAGTTTGCAGTGCGCACGTTCCGCTTCGTGGACGCGGAGGGCCGGCTGCAGCCGATCAACAAGTGGGAGGTGCCCCAGCAGATCACCGCCGTCGCTATCGGGGACAGCATGTGAGTGTCTCGTTCTCAATAAGGGGTCTCTTCGAAACAGTCCCTCGAAACCGACTTTCAAACACGCTGTGTTTTTTTTTCTCGTTTTTCTATGATGCTTGGCGCTTCGAAGAGACTATCTACTACTTCACTCTCATTCGACGTAGGGAGGTAGATCAGTGATAGTTCAGCGATCATAGATCATGAGGTGGTTTCTCATGCGTCTTCCCCACTTCAGCTCGGCTGACCCGTCGCAGCGCGGCGCCGAGGCGTGGCTGTCGCAGCTGGGCGCCCGACACTTTGTCGCCATTCGATTCGCGGGAGGCGGAGAGACACCGGTGAGTATTCTACACTCTCGCACAGTTTCCTCTTGCGATCGGTGGAGGGCATGTTTTGAGAGTTGTGAGATGCAGGCAATTCATGGTGATTAATTGGAAGCTATCTTTACTTTTACCTTTGGCGGGATGACAGAGACGATTTGCATTGACCATCAGGTGTCGATCCGCGAGCTGGAGCCGTCTCCCCTTCCTGCTGTCGGCGCGACCACCATGGTCGTCCCGTACCGGCCGCACTTCCTCCACGTCATGGGATTCAACGTCGGCAGCGTGGTCGTGATCGGAGACGGTGAGCGGGTGGAGAAGAGGAAGACCGACACAAATATGAAAGAAAAATGAGCAGACATAACACTGGGTCATTCGAGACGGTAGCAATCGATAGCGTGAATTGAACAATAGTACGATTATCTTTTAAAAGTACTTCCGTAAAAAGTGTTGTTTGTGTTAACCTGATTCAAGAAAAGCGCATGCATATATTATTAATTTTTGAAAAATCAAATCGTAAACACCTGAACATGAAAACTAACACAAACTTGCTCTTTCAAACGAATATAGAAACCTAACATTCAGAATAATACGAGTGTTTTGTTTCTTTAGTGTTTTTTTTGAGGACACGAAATATTTATTATATATACGGTTTATCAATAAAATAATATGTTAATCGTGATGTTGTTTGAATGTTTAACTCAATATACAGGTGTAAAAATGTCAAAAAAATAAAACATGGAATTAAATTCAACATTTTTCGTTTTGAAAGAGCAAGTTTGTGTTAATTTTCATGTTCAGGTGTTTACGATTTGATTTTTCAAAAATTAATAATATATGCATGCGCTTTTCTTGAATCAGGTTAACACAAACAACACTTTTTACGGAAGTACTTTTAAAAGATAATATATGTCCTTTTGTTGAATTTCATAGAAATTTTCTCTCTCATCTTCATACACGTTTTTCTCTCATTATTTCATCAATTTCATTTCGAATTTTTACGATATTTTTTCTCGTTTTCTCGTTCTCTCCTCCTCTCCTCCTCTCCTTCCCTCCTTCTCTCTTTCCCTAGTTCTCTAGTTCTCTCTTTCCCTCGTTCTCTCGTTCTCTCATTCTCTCATTCTCTCATTCTCTCATTCTCTCTTTCTCTCTTTCTCTCTTTCTCTCTTTCTCTCTCTCTCTCTCTTTCTCTCTTTCTCTCTTCTCTCTCTTTCTCTCTTTCTCTCTTTCTCTCTTTCTCTCTTTCTCTCTTTCTCTCTTTCTCTCTTTCTCTCTTTCTCTCTTTCTCTTTTTCTCTCTTTCTCTCTTTCTCTCTTTCTCTCTTTCTCTCTTTCTCTCTTTCTCTCTTCTCTCTCTTTCTCTCTCTCTTCTCTCTTTCTCTCGTTCTCTCGTTCTCTCGTTCTCTCGTTCTCTCATTCTCTCATTCTCTCGTTCTCTCCTTCTCTCGTTCTCTCGTTCTCTCATTCTCTCATTCTCTCATTCTCTCGGTCTCTCCTTCTCTCCTCTCTTTCCCTCGTTCTCTTGTTCTCTCTTTCTCTCGTTCTCTAGTTCTCTCTTTCTCTCGCTCTCTTTCTCTCGTTCTCTCCGTCTCTCCTTCCCTCCTTCTCTCTTTCCTTCGTTCTCCAGTTCTCTCGTTATATCGTTCTCTCTTTCTCTCGTTCTCTTGTTCTCTCGTTCTCTCGTTCTATCCATCTCTCCTTCTCGCCTTCCCTCCTTCCCTCCTTCTCCCTTTCTGTCTTCCTCTCGTACTCTCGTTCTCTTGTTATATCGTTATCACTTTCTCTCGTTCTCTCTTTCTCTCGTTCTCTCGTTCTTTCGTTCTCTCGTTCTCTTGTTATCTCTTGCTCTCGTTCTCTCGTTCTCTCGTTCTCGCTTTCTCTCGTTCTCGCTTTCTCTCTTTCTCTCATTCTCTCATTCTCTCATTCTCTCATTCTCTCCTTCCCTCCTTCTCTCGTTCTCTCGTTCTCTCGTTCTCTCATTCTCTCCGTCTCTCCGTCTCTCCTTCTCTCCTTCTCTCCTTCTCCCTTTCTCCCTTTCTCTCGTTCTCTAGTTCTCTTGTTATATCGTTTTCTCTTTCTCTCGTTCTCTTTTTCTCTCTTTCTCTCCGTCTCTCGTTCTCTCCTTCCCTTCTTCCCTCCTCGCCCTTTCTCTCTTTCTCTCGTTCTCTAGTTCTCTTGTTATATCGTTCTCTCTTTCTCTCATTCTCTCTTTCTCTCGTTCTCTCGTACTCTCGTTCTCTCGTTCTCTCGTTCTCTCCGTCTCTCGTTCTCTCCTTCCCCCCTTCCCTCATTCTCTTCTCCCTTTCTCTCTTTCTGTCGTTCTCTAGTTCTCTTGTTATATCGTTCTCTCTTTCTCTCTTTCTCTCTTTCTCTCGTTCTCTCTTTCTCTCTTTCTCTCTTTCTCTCTTTCTCTCGTTCTCTCTTTCTCTCGTTCTCTCGTTCTCTCCGTCTCTCGTTCTCTCCTTCCCTCCTTCCCTCATTCTCTTCTCCCTTTCTCTCTTTCTGTCATTCTCTAGTTCTCTTGTTATATCGTTCTCTCTTTCTCTCGTTCTCTCTTTCTCTCTTTTTCTCGTTCTCTCGTTCTCTCATTTTCTCTTTCTCTCTCCTCTTATATAATTCCTACTGATCGCTGCCACCAAAGTGCATGTGTCTCTCTCCAAACAGCGTGCTCTCTCGCGTGCTCTCTCGCTCGCCCGTCAGCAGAGGGCTAGCTATCAGCTAGCGTGACTGGAAACGACACCCACCCACCCACCCACCCACCCACACGCTGGCCTTTCGCGCGAGATCGCTCATAACTTCCTTCGGAGAAAAGATACAAAGATGCCGTCAATTAGTGATATGTCCTATGGAACCGTGCGAATCTAACTAACATAAATTGGAAGACTTCACATTGTTGCTAACATGATCTTTGGATATCGCTACTTGAAAATTCTGGCGCGAGCCTTATTTTAACCCAAGAGAGAGGGCGCTGCGCGCCCTCTCTAATATAGCGTTGTTAGTTGCTAACGTTTTGCATGGAGGTCGGCCGTGTTTTCTTCTCGATAATTTGTCTTTACCAAATCGATCGCCCTTCTCGATGGCGAGACAATACGGTATCGGATGTCGAATTTCTTCCATAATTGCTTCGCAACTGCCTTGAAGCGCCTTCCAAACCCGTTGAAACTTTGAAAAATTGACGCGTTTCGAAGTGATGGAGGAATATAGCCACTCCCCTCCCTGAGCGTATGGGTTGCAGGCCACCGCCGCGAGCGCCGTCTCGTTCACGCCGGTCAGCCAGACGTGCTGGCAGTGGCGGCGGTGCGACAGGTTGGGGGGGAGAGAGGAGGGAAGAGGAGGGAGAGGGTGGAGGAGGGAGAGAGAGGGAGGGAGAGAGAGGAGGAGGGAGAGGGAGGGAGCGAGAGAGAAGGAGGGAGAGAGAGAGGGAAAGAGAGAGGGAGAGAGAGGAGAGAGAGGGAGGAGAGAGAGAGGAGAGAGAGGAGAGAGGAGGGAGAGGGAGGGAGAGAGAGGAAAGAGAGAGAAGGAGAGAGAGAGGGAGAGAGAGGAGGAGGGAGAGGGAGGGAGCGAGAGAGAAGGAGGGAGGGAGAGAGAGAGGGAGAGATAGGAGAGAGAGGAGAGAGGAGGGAGAGGGAGGAAGAGAGAGGAAAGAGAGAGAAGGAGGGAGAGAGAGAGGAAAGAGAGAGGGAGAGAGAGAGAGGAGAGAGAGGAAAGGAGAGAGGGAGAGGGAGAGAGGAGAGAGAGGAGGAGGGAGAGGGAGAGAGTTGCAGGCCAGCTTCCACCTGATCGTGTGTCTGCACGTGGACGGCACACTCAGCGTCTACGCCTACAACGAGAGGATGGGCAAGGTGGGGTGTTGTGATCTCAGTGATCTAACTGTGTTCTTTATAATCGTGTACGAATGAGTGGGAGATGACGGAGGGAAGATGTGTATAGGGACATTCGTATATTGTTCATCCGCGATAAATACAATACAATAGGATAGGCGGTGTAGAGTGTGGATGTGAAGTTGTGAAGTCATACAGAGGATGAGGAATGAGGATAAACGCATAGGGATGAACATGATCAAAATATCAAAGTATTTACTTCCAGAATCAAAGACAGATGTGACTTGTTGCAAGCATAGATAGGTTTAGTCTGTAACTCTTGTTGGGTACATGATGATCATCCATTGGTGCGGGTCTTCTCGTGCCATCCTCTGCCACAGTTGTTTGATCAAGCTACAGTGGATGTGTAGTCACTCGTCTTTCAGGCGGAGATCCCTCCCCTGATCCGGATCCGCGCGCTGCCTCAGCCGCACTCACTCGCAGCCACCGTCAGCGAGGACGAACTCATCATGTCGGTCGTCACCGTGCATGACAGGTGGGGAGGATGGAGTGAGAGGAGAGGGAGGGAGAGAGAGGGGAGAGGGAGATAGAGAAAGAGCGATTGCAGGCTGATCGTGTACGCGGTGCCGATGAGCAAGGTGAAGCAGCGCTGGCAGACGGTGGTGTGAGATAGGGGGAGGAGGAAACTTGATATCTCATCTTTTGTGAGATGGATTCTGGCTCTGAAGGAACTCTATCTCGTCCACCCGCGTATATACACCCCGGCAATTAACTACTGTGCGTACTCTTTTCTATATTCTCTGCTATTCGTGTGTAGCACTTTTTCACCAGTTTTATTCTGACACACTCGGGTCGACATTTGTGATACTTTGCAGATAGGTTTTGTATACCGAGCAGTTTGTAATTTTGTAACACTGTGGATAACTATATAGTATAACTGTGAATAAGTTCGTATTGTGAATGTTGTATGACTAACTTGAATTTGATAAACGTGTTCGATCTACCGAGGACACATGCTCGCAAAGAATGGAGACGGACAGTAACTAACGCCAGCCGAAAATGGAACGATCTTATTTCTCAGCGCTAACCAACCATCTCAAGCGTAATACTGAAGCGATTTTCGAGATAAATCATTGATTTGATGTGACAACATAAGAGCTTCGAGAGAGATTGAATGGCTACCCGATTAACATTAGTACGACAAGATGACTGTCGCTGATGTCGGACTATGACCGGAGAGAGAAGAGATCATGCGAGTCAGCTGTGAGAGGAGGAGCCGAACGGGAGAGAGACTGTGAGGAGTGTCTACGATGCGAGCGAACCGAGTAGTCTAGTGTGTTAGGATGCTATTATAGTTGTAGATAAACATATATGAAAGAGATTCAGATAGGGAATGGCCATAGAGGTATCAGAAGAAGACAAGACTTTTCCAATAACTAATGTTATTCCAGTCGGTAAAGGCTACAACCAATTTTGGATTATCTTTCACGATAGACAGGCAGCTATTGAGAACAGAATGGAAAAGGTAGTAGAACAACAATTTGTTACATCTAGCAAGACACTTGCAGGAACAGGTCATGCCGATATGCATGTTTGTGTGAAGGCGACGGTCACCACTGATGCAAGGATTCAAGATTTACTGATCTTCAGTATGAAATGCTCATTTCCTCGAATGCTCCCTCACACTCCCTCTAATATAGTGGTGCTATGTGACAATATAGATGCAGCACGTCATCCTTTAATTTCGCTAACGCCATGATAAGATAAAATGTTAGAAAATAATCTGATATAATATTAGAAAAGATGATGTTAGAAAATATGATTTTTTGAAGAATGTGACGATTATTATCGACTATTTCGGCTTGCCTTTACACCATTTGTTAAATTCAACAAGATCAATTCATTATCATGAAACATATATATCCCTTGACCGGCCTGAGCAGACAAACTGCGACACGCATGGCGGCGGACCTGGCGGACATGGCGCATGGACCTACAACGACTGTACAAAATATGATTCAAACATTCATCACCAACAACAATGTAAAACGCGATGCTACACAAATTGAGGGAGAACAGCAAGTTCTGTGTGGTCGAGGTGGAAACTCCGTCCGAGATTGGGCGGGTAATGTACAACGCGGCCAAACGGAATAACGACGATCTATGCAATCAAGTGATTATAATAAACAACAAAACTTTCAAAACGACAACAAACCACACAAATCTGCAAAACCACCGGAAATCGCACCACACCGCACCTGCGATATGCTATTTGCCCGAATTCTTTGAATAAAATCTAACACCTGTTATTGACAAATGCGTCATAACCAACAAGACTGAATGTCATTTGTAGCTTTCTGTATTTGTAGCCACGGCGATTCACAGTTAATAATTTGTGGATGGGCGGAGCTGCGCTACAAAAACGCGCGACTCGCGCGGAGCGTGTTACCAAAACACAAAGCACATCAGAGTCTGCTGGGATCGTGACAGGACCAAAAGCTACAAGCGAGGCTCCGCCCCCTTTTTTCGGGACCAAAGGGGCGGGGCTACGCTTGTCGCGGCTGATTTGAGCTAGCGATTTTCTTGAGTTGTGAATCGCCGTGGTAGCGCGTACGCATATATTTTTTTGTTTAACCAAAAATATTAAAGGAGAGGTGTGCGGAATAATCACATGAAGTCGACATAGTTAATATCGATATGGCGATCAAATTGAAACCAAAACAAAAATTCTACTATTTAATATAAATGTGATATAAAATGAAATAGCACCATGAAAATCCCCCCATAGACAGTTTGTATGAGATAGCAAATGCACGAGCGACAGTTTGCATGAGATGATATTGCATGACCGCTGCACTCACGTGTTCTGACATTTTGCATGACTTTAAGATTTGAACACGGTACTCTCTGATCGCGTTTCGTATGACTATTCGCATGAATTGAGCAAACGAAAGAATTTCGGATTAGTAAAATTGTCGGTAAAAGATCTTTTTTTCGCCTCATGATATATGGTACTTTGATTGAATTTTTCTTTATGAAATCTACTTCAGTTGAAAAAAGTTGGCAGGCAGTTAAAATTTGTATAAAATCAATACTTCATTCTCATTTCCACCCGCATTTCCTTTAAAAGCAGCCTAACGCACATGAACTTGCACGGAGGCGATTCGCAAACAGGCGATAGATGTCTCAAATTATGTCTGGTAAATACTAGGAATGATATCTGAACAATCAATTCCATTTGACAAAACAGTAAAACCGTTCTCAATCATTCACAAATCATATTTTTAACATTTATCTTTGGGGCAAATCACAACATATAAATATACAACATTCAATATAACAATCTATAAAACTATAACAATTGTATGCAAACTATTGAAGTATAACATAATTAAATATATATTTTTCTAAACTATATTTCATAATCTGAAACCTACAATATGGTGGCTCCTCTTGGTCTTCTCTCCCCTGCCTCCTCCTCTCCCACAATCCTTTGGCCGTCGCTTGCGACATCGTGCTGGAAGCGAACAGCCTGCCACTCGCTTCCGTCGCCACACACACACACACATGCATTCTCCTGCAACATGAAACGTACACATAACAATTTAGATAAACAAACACAACAATATTCTATCATTGGCGAACACTAATCAATACTCACCTAGCTCCTCTGTCTCCCTGCCTCCTCCTCTCCCACTCTCCTTTGGCCGTCTCTTGCGACATCGTGCTGGAAGCGATCAGCCTGCCACTCGCTTCCGTCGCCACACACACACACATGCATTCTCCTGCAACATGAAACGTACACATAACAATTTAGATAAACAAACACAACAATATTCTATCATTGGCGAACACTAATCAATACTCACCTAGCTCCTCTCTCTCTCTGCCTCCTCCTCTCCCACTCGTCCATTCATTGCCTTGTATGGAATCATTTCGCAGCAGCGGAACGCTGAAATTATGTACGTGAAAAATGCATCACTCAAACACATTTCGTACCCGAGCTGCAATTCCTATACGGATCGCTTTCTGCCTAAGCGTCTCCGTTGGGTACGACTTGCTCAGTTCACCTTTCACGCGGCCATCTGCTTGCACACCTCGGCGCTGTAAGCAAATCAATGAAACACTGAGCACAGCAAATCGATAAACACTTACCTTCGCTGGAGCTTTCCATGCTGGATTCGCCTCCTCGTGCGCAATGTCAACTGCATACCTGCTCAATTCGTCGTACGCATTGGACATGAACGACGACATGTACGGTCTGATTCCATACTGTCCCTGAGTAATCACACGTCACTATTATATGAGAAAATAACTCACGATCAAAGAAGCATTCCTGCCTTCCAAGCAGTTGTTGGTCAGCGCGCGTCCCGAGATGAGTGATTCGTGTTTATTCCATTGAGCAGGATGGAATCGGGGGAACAGTGCGACATCGGGAGAACCCAGAAAGTACTTGACGAAATATACATGGAACTCTGAAATAGTAAACTAAACAGATATTTACAATTTCCCAACAAACCTTCGACGGAAGTTTGATGTATGGAGACAGCAGTGTAGAGCTCTCGATAAGCAGCATGAATCTCTGTCACGGGCATGTAGATGAGACCGACGCATCCGGTCCAGTACGCCTCCACTGCTTCATGTCCATCGAAATCACCCGGAAGCTTCTTTTCTGAAATACGAACTGGATACAAAAAATGAGAAAAAAAACTACACCGATTTTCTTGATGAACTGGCACCGGATTGCCTGTGTTAGGTGAAATGAGCAGAAAGAGATCTGGATATTCGGGAAGACCCGTCGAGCAGCATTCCCAGCGGCAATTTCCAGGTCCACAGTGAGAAACTTTGGACCCATCCATTCCTCGCCAATCATGAACTACAATATTATAGTAATATCATGTTATACAACAACTGATACCTTCAGAAGAGAGAACACAGCAGCGTAGAACGCCTCCGAGTGGGAAGCTGAGACGATCAGCGCGCAGTCCCTGTAGCGCTCATCAGTTCCCTGAAGTTAAAACACATAACTAGTTGTTTATTGTACACTCACTCCGGTGCCAATCCTGTAGGTCTGCTGAGATCCTTTCGGTCTGCTCCTATAGCTGCCGTCCGCAAACACCACAATCGCTCGGGCAAGTCGCTGTAGTCCTTCAGTGGTCGCTACCATGACAAACTTGACGGCTAGGTCTTCCTCGAGATGCCAACCGCTCCACACAATAGTCCGTTCTCCTGAAACATACATTGTGTATAACAACTTTTTTTTGCATTTGTTGATAACCAACCGTTCAAACGATAGGAGTTGGCATTGATGATACCCTTGTTCATGTTAATCGCCTCCCTGTCGGACAAACGTACCGCACGCTGAGTACTGAACACAACAATAAGAGAGTAAAGTAACGGAGTACTCACGCTTTGTATACTGCGTAGGGCTGTCCTCCGAAAAGGGCCATGTCAGCTCCGAGTGCCGATTTATACGCTTGCAGTGCCTTCGTAGGGGACAGTCCTTCCCTTCGCTTCTTCTTCAATATGCTTCTTGCTGCTTGCACCTGAAACAGAAGTGACAGTGACATGTTGAATTATATAAAATTGAATTAGATATTCTGCTGTTACTGTACCTTGTCCGAGAGAAGAGAACTTATGTGACAATGCTCGGTCGAACTCGAAGTCCATTGGCAGAAGTTGGATGACGACGCACCGAATTGGGATAACTTATCTTTTTCGATTTTGAATCCCACTCTACACGACCGAGTTGCACACTTGAAATATAAGTGCTCCCGCATCTTGCTGGTTATGCACTCGTATTTGTATCCTTTATAAGACACACGCGGGCGTCCTTTGTTTGAGGGTACCCTGAAATATAAGCAGAAATGAAACATTGTGAATCTTTCTTGTTTAAAATCTTTCTTGTGAATCTTTCTTGTGAATCTTTCTTGAATCTTTCTTTCTTGTTTAATTTTTCTTGTTTAACCTATCCGAGCTTCGTTTACTTGACATTTCTGCAACAAATAAATTAACGATAAAAACAAAAACAAAACAATCAGTAGTTGTGAAATTAGCAACGAATACAAACATACAAGAGTGAACAGACTGCGTACAATTTAATTCGATATCAGTTTAAATTTCTATTTACAACACTTTGATGAACGAGAAACAAAAAACATTATTGAAAAAAATCAGTGACCGCACTGTGCAAAACAAACGGGACAAATGACATGATCGGCAGTTGTCTGGAATTGACAACGATTTGTTTTCGTATTACCGATTCTTCACGAAACACAAGAAAAACACACATAATGTATGTTTTTGTACCTGCAATCCCTGACTCCCTCCCTCCCTCTCTCCTTCCTTCCCTAACTCCCTCCCTAACTCCCTCCCTGACTCCCTCCCTCCCTGACTCCCTCCCTCCCTGACTCCCTCCCTCCCTCCCTCCCTGACTCTCTCCCTCCCTCCCTGACTTTCTCCCTCCCTGACTCCCTCCCTCCCTGACTCCCTCCCTCCCTGACTCCCTCCCTCCCTGACTCCCTCCCTCCCTCCATCCCTGACTCTCTCCCTCCCTCCCTGACTCCCTCCCTCCCTGACTCCCTCCCTCCCTGACCTCCTCCCTTCCTGACTCCCTCCCTCCCTGACTCCCTCCCTCCCTCCCTGACTCTCTCCCTCCCTCCCTGACTCTCTCCCTCCCTCCCTGACTCTCTCCCTCCCTGACTCCCTCCCTCCCTGACTCCCTCCCTCCCTGACTCCCTCCCTCCCTGACTCCCTCCCTCCCTGACTCCCTCCCTCCCTGACTCCCTCTCTCCCTCCCTCCCTGACTCCCTCCCTCCCACAAAATGAGTCTCTTCATTTCTGTAGTCAAATGCACAGAGGCCCCAACTATCTCCCACAATAAAACTATATTGATTCTCACAATGCTTTCATAAGAAATAAGAAAACATAGTATATCGCCCCTAATAAAAAATTATCGATGAAGTATACGTTTCTACATACCTTTTTAAGAGAGCAGGTTTGTGTTTATAGTTTAGCGTGGAAAGAATAGTTTTATGAATGTGCTTGTCTCTGTCTCTCTCTGTCTCCCTCTTTCTTTCCTATGTGTTCTGTTTTATGCCCTAAGCACATTCAAAAATGAACTCATGCAAAATGTCGCGCTGTTCGGCGTTTGTTTCGAGAAAAGACGTTCTATTAGACCGCTCATGCAAAATGTCCACGTGCAAAAAAGATGCTCGTGCGAACAGGCGTATGGGGCTGTGAACCCCACGAGGTGCGCCCTCGTCGCGTTTCTTCTCGCGAGAGGCTCTCCAAGGTTGGTGGACGGGCTGTGAAGGCAGATGGGCAATTGGATGCATTCAGATGAAGTCGTTGACCGCGAAGACTCCGCTTCCTCCTGGAAAAGCCGAGCCCCTCGCCCCAAGTGTGCTCCGAGGGAGAAGTGAGCATATTATGACGCTGGCATCCTGTTTTAGGTGTGTGTAAATGTGGCGTAGTGATTTTCTGTAAATATCCCGACTGAGTTGGTGAAGTGTTGTTTTGTTAAAGAGAGATATTCTTTGGTAATTGCAAGTGTGTAAATATATTAAGACCGCTGTGAATTGTTGATGTTGGAGTGACATATTTTATCTTATTATTGTAACTTATATAACTTATACTTATACTTGTACTTATACTCATACTTATACTTATATAACATATTTATCGTTAAACCAATTGAAAAAGCATAATACATAATAGAAGGAGAGTTTAGTGCTGCATGTGAACGGCCTTGCTGTCCAGCTTCTGCCGCTCTTCTTTTCATCCCTCCAGTCGGCGCAGCACGTACTGGAACACCGTCTCGTCGTTCTCCTTCTTTTCAGCGTACTCTACCAGCGCGCCGATGAGGAGTCCTGAATCACAATTTCGAAGTTTCTCTCGCCCCGCTTTCCTCCTCCCTCTCTCCTCCCTCTCTTTCTGCTCTCTCTGTATCCCGACTTACCAGTGCTGATGCCGAGCTCCAACAGACCCTCGAACAGGGCGTCGACGTGCTCCAGGCGTCCGCCCTTCTTGTCCTCGCCGAATGGGCAGTAGATTATCAGCCTGCCAGCGTGCGTCGCCGCCACCCACAACAACAGAACTGCAAAGTACCTTTCGCTCATCGATCTTCCCCTTCTTTCCAGCTCGGCTGGACACCTCGCCATTATCCGTCCCTTTCCTTTTCTCCCCCCCCCCCCCCCCCCCCTGCCTCTCCTCTTCTCTCCCTCTCTCCCTCTGTTCCACCCAACTCACATTTGAGTTGGACGTCTCCTCCGAACGCTCCGCATCCAAAATTGCCCGTTACGACTGGCGGCGGCATGTCGATCGGCGACAGAAACCCGACGTATATCTGATACGATATCGGATAAGAAGTAGCAGAATGATTTTATATGATGTCACTTTTTACGATTTTGCTAAGATCTTGCTGGGTTGCCAGCAAAAGTTGAGTCTGGACTCTACTCAACTACGAGAGGAGGAATGCATACCTTGGCAATCTCTCTGTACATCTTCTCCTTCTCGTACTGCTTGGCCTTGCCGATGTTCTTGAAGTTTAGCGCATCGAGCGCAACGACCTGGAAAGAGTGCTGAATTAGGCACTCTATCTCCCTCCCCCCTCTCTCTCTCTCCCGCCCCTAAGAACTCTGTCTGTCCCTTGCCTACCAACCTCTGTGAGGTGACGACCGCACGAGTCTCGCGGCGGAAGCGGGTAGTCCTCGGGGAGCTGCTTGTGACCCAGCGGGTTGGCTCCCTTGCCGTATCCGGTGTGGGCCGAGTGGCGCCGCACGCCCAGCAACACAATGCACTCGTCCGAGCCCATTTCCTCACATATCAACTGCGACACGATCGCGTCCGGCGCCGACAGGAAATAAATCTCCTCCTAAAGGCAAATCACTCACTCGCTCTCTTCCCTCATCTCCCCCCTCCCCTCCCCCCTCTCTCTCGCTCCCCCCTTTCGTACCTGAACGACTCCACCGGCCAATGTGCCGCCTCCGACGTACGAGTTGGCGAAGTCGTGATGGGCTAGTCCATGCGCATCCTCGATGCGTCCGTCCCACATCCCGATCGCCACGAACTGAAACGGGGTGTCCTCCTCTCTTCTTCTTCCTCCCACCCTCCCCTACCCGGAGCGGCTGGTTCCAGTCCGGCCACTGATTCGCATGCCGGCGGCGCACAAACGACAGAGTCCCAGTAGGCATTCTGCAAACAAGTGACATCACAAGCAGTAGACACGCTGTCAGTGTGAAGTTAATGTCGACTCCAACTAGCTATTCTACTACTCTGCTACTACTGCTACTACTACTCTGCTACTACCGTCTAGCTACTGAAATATTCACTCTACCCAAAACATTTGTCGTGATAGTTATGGATCAATGCTCAATAGATAGGGAGCTCACCTCTGCGTGACCGACTGGAAATACGCGAGAAGAAACCGCAACTTGGTCACGCCCCTCCGGCCATTCGCGAGAACACTGCATCCATACACTCATTTATCTCTCTCTCTCTCTCTCTCTCTCTCTCTCTCTCTCTCTCTCGCTCTCTCTCTTTCTCTCTTTCTCTTATCAACCAAAAACCAATCATGAGAACGTACTGTTTGATATCGAAGTTGTTGAACTGGCGCTGCTCTGGTCGGACGATGGAGCAGCAGAAGAAGGCGAGCGAGATGAGGGAGGCCGACTGCTGCTGCGTCATCGACAGCGACGTCTCCGACACGTGCCGCATCACCTCCTCGCACTCACGCGCGTCCTTCACCAACAGAGGCAGATGCTGCAATGTCATTCTCCCTCTCTGTCTTTCTCTCTCTCTCTCTTTCTTTCATCGAACCAGTCTCGCTTTCTTCTATCTCTAGTTATCTGTTTGCGTTACCGTGTCCACCCCCCCCCCCCTTCTCCATCATTGCTCACCCTCGGGAACAAAGTCTCCGACTTGAGTGCCAATTCGGCTATCCTCTGGATGACATCGAGCACCTCACTGCTCGAAGGACCTGCGATGAAGAAGACGATGGCAGGAATTCAAACATCGAACCTACCAGTCAAAAGCGCCTCCATAGCGCTCACCTCAACTACCGCACCCGAACACTGCCTTAAAACCTCCCAAATCAAGCGTCATACATCTCTCTCTCTCTCTCTCTCTCTCTCTCTCTCTCTCTCTCTCGCGCGCGCACATGTGCGCAACCAAGACCACCACAAGTACATTAAATAGTTTAGTTTGTTTGTGTTTTAATACATGAGGTATATTATTATGTGTTGGCATATCAATAGGGGTACGGTAGAAGCAATAGGTACAGTGATGTGAGTGACTGCAGTGCAGGGGATTACGGTAGATGAGAGTAATCGCGCTTTCTCTCTCGGCGCGCGCTCTTTCTCTCTCTCTCTCTCTCTCTCTCTCTCTCTCTCCCTCTCTCCCTCTCTCTTCCTATATAGTGTCCCCCGCACCTGGAAATCCGCGGCCGTCTTGATGGCTCCCTTGCTGGCTTGCAGCAACGCCGCCTTGACACACGCCTTTTTCGGATGAGCGTCGTGGAGCGGCAGCACAGCGTGCGTCGAAAGATCGACCATCTGCAATCCAATTCTCTCTTCTCTCTCTTCTCTCTCTCTCTCTCTGCGACACCTCTTTCGGGCAGAGTTACGCCGCCAGCGAATCCGAGCAATTGGGGGTTCGTGCCCATGCGAATATTCATCTCTCTCCCCCTCCCCCCTCTCACCTTCCCAGATGACTTGGGCACGGGCGGCTCACTCCCGCCCACACTCGAGAGGTCGAACAGCACGACGCAACCGGGAGGCAGAGGCGCCCGACGAAGGTCCGGGCTCTGCTCTGAACGGGTGCGATGCGAGAGAGAGGGGGGGGGGGAGAGGGGGAGAGAACGCACCGCGCATCTCGGCCATCTTCATGCGGTTGGTGTATCCCCATCGGCACCGCGCGCTGGCAGCCACTCGAGCCATCGTCTGAAAGAAACACATAATCCCGGAAACAACTCGATCTTTCACAAACCTCTGCCGACCGAATTGATGTGCCCGACTGGAAGAAATGATAAAGAAGAAGAAGGGGGCGATAGAATTTGTTAATGCGAACAAACTACAACACAACACGACAATTGGGAAATCGCAACACACTTCACCGCACCACCGTTCTTTTCACATACGCAATTGCTACCTACGGCGTGAATTTGAGTGATAGACATTCAAGTATCTCGGAACGAGAGTGAAAAGGCAACATAGACAGCACACACTGGAAACAAGTAACACAAATCAAATCAAATCAAATGTTTATTCGGAATCGCAAAAATGACACGTACACAATAAAATCACTCTTATAGAACCTATGAAAGAAAAACAATTTGCTTATAAATAGAGTTTACACAATATTAACTATCGTTAACTGTTTTATTCACGTTTGTATCGTGTCAATTATTAGCAATCAAACAGAGCCAATTCTTCTTCTTACGTCGTTCTCATTGCTCCTCATTCAAAAGCTCATCAACGCACAGACCATACTGAGGGAAGAAGGGCTGCACCGTCAACTGAACAAAAACAAAGACTTCCGGACGAACACATATACGATACCGTAGTCAACCCGAGCGCGTCTTCAAATCAATTTCGCCAAATCACAAGGTCTCTTACCTTGCCAACTTTGTCGACTTGAAGTAGAAGATATCGAGGCGTGGCCGACACCGAATTGTCCCTCCCTCGCTCCACGACGAACATTCGTTCAAGAAGACTCAGTGACGCAACGTCCAGCCTGTAATATGATAATAAAACAATCCAGTCAAACATAAGCTTACGCACTCGTTGGCTCGCAGAGGGCCGAGCGCGCACACGTTGTGAAGGAGTGCCGCCGGGGTGCTCCACGCCTGCATATATACATACGTGATGGAGCATGCGCCAATCCACTCCACTCCCAACCACCCACGTTGACGGGCAGTGCGCCGGCGTTGACGAGGCAACGGCGCGCGGCGGCCGCGGGCGGCGAGTGGTGGAGTGTGGCCGGCGCCATGGTCGCGTCGCGCACTTGCTGGTACAGCTGCGCCGTCTTCGCCGCCACCTCCGCGCACAGCCTCGACTGCAATCAAACCACGACACGATTAGCCCCCACAAGTAGCTGATTGACTACACCAATTAGCCTAGGGCCAGCTCCATATTTGCCCTATCCTGTTTGCTATATATGGATAACGCACGAGGCGTGTTAGTGCAAACAGCATCTCTGTATAAATCGAACGGTCATGTGGATACTCTACGTCGGCGAATCTATGACCCGTTTGAAATGTACGAAAAGCGTAAGAATCTCAGAGACACAGATAGAATGTGATATGAAAGCGCGAACCGTCCGGGGACTGCAGTGTGGCGACGAGTTGTCGCAGACTGCGAGTCTGCGCCTTCAGATCGCATCGTAGCGTCTTCAAGAGGTTCGGGCAAGAGAGCGAGTGGTAGAACTGAACAGATTTCAAATTTATTACACCACAAGGATGCGTCACACATGAAATGCCTGTGAACAATGACAATGGAGGGACAGCAGTAGAGTACTAGATGTTATGGTTCTAGAAAACCAGCAATGAGAATCCACGATGACGGTGTGTCTTCTGGCTAGCGGCTGACAACGTGTCAGGGTGGTCGCCAACCCACCGCGGTAGCGGAACTTCTTTCGGTCCACGGGCGGCACCGAACCCGTGACCTTTCGATTCAGAGACACATCTACTGCGCTACCGCCGCGCCCTGCGCTACCGCATTATTGACTATACGTCATTCCATTGTCGCGTGTGAGTGCGCGAAAGCATTGGCAGTGGATGTAACAATCACTCGCCTGCATAGCGAGAGAGGAGAGAGCACAGAGAGGGATAGAGAGAAGAGGAACCGCCACACCCCCAAGGACCTCAGTCTAGTCTAATCTAACCTTTGCTTCTTGTCTTGTCTTAGCGTTTAATAAATATGTTTCTCACAGTCATTGTTTAGTCTATTGCACACACAGAGAGTGAACTCCCTTACCAAACCCCAAATATAACATGGAGGATCCCGGTTCTCTCTAGTGCAATGGATTAACTGACAATGAAACATTTTTCTAGCATTTCTCTTCTTTCTTCTCTATCTTGTCTCTCTTCTTTTCTTCGAACGACGTGTGAAAATGAGTGCCGTGTTTACTGTAAATAGTGTACAGTTACTGTTTTGTGGCCGCACAGAGAGTGGGCTAAATCTATTTCGTGCTTCCCAGATTTTCCATCAACACCTCTGAATAACGTATCCGTGATTCCGTGATTTCCGTGATTCCGTGACTTCCGTGATTCCGTGATTTCCGTGATTTCCGTGATTCCGTGAATTCCGTGACAACTTACCGTAAACTGTAATGCGTTTTCCATCCCTAATTTGTATCGTTCCTCTCACATCTATCCAACACACTTAGCCCTCTCTGTGCCACTGTCTTAAGGTTAACCAAAAATTCCAAAACAAACAAAAACTTTAGACTATTCAATTCAATCAGCATCTGAGTGTGAGTCATGGCATACGGTAACTGCAGTGCAATTCTAGCGCGCACGCGCAGTCGTAATCGTAATTAGCCATTTATCAAGCAACCCAGCATTCAAATGTGTAGCAATTTCGCTTTCGATCCCCGGTCACACCGCGAGATCGACAGACAAATAGCAATACACTTTCTGGCACATCAATGATCCGCGAGAGCCATTCATCTGAGCCGACTTCGACCCTCGCGCAGGGATTACAATAGGGTCATGACAAATGGGATCATTGGCGCCTGCCTGGCACTTTACAGCCACGCCAGCTCCGAGTCTTACGGTTGCTTGCAGGGTGAGGCCAAGCCCGCTCTATTTGCATTCATCGACACGAGAAGGCGCGCTTCATCCTTTTAATTTGTTCATCACCCCATCGCATTCAAGCATTTCTCATTACTAGCGCTGATCAAAGACTGTTTAAGGTAATACTCGAATTCGGTAATTCACAAAGTCTACCCGCTTTGACGACCAACCGCTCCGAGCCGAGTTCTTTCACGCACACCACCGACACCAGTCAACAGCCGAGGTACACAATCTTACCCATTTTTCTCTGATTTTTGGGTTCGGGTTTGAGATACCAGCTGTATAGTGTGTGCGAGTGTGTGAAAGGTTGAGCAGCGTGAAAAAGTTTCTTAAAAATATATATAGCGCCTTTCCTTTTCTCTTGTCCATCATCTGGAGTAGGATACGGTAGCTGCGCGCGGACATATATCTATATTCTTCTGACTTACTACATCCTTTGTTAGCATTCTGATTCACGACTTCCTGTCACACCGCGCGATTGTTGCATACCGTTGAATGAGCGGTAGTGATTCGGAATCCAGCGACGACACCGTCACAGGAAACTTTCACACACCGCAGCAGCCCACGCAAGTGCCGCAATCCAACCTACGCAATGAGCGTGACCACGACCATTCCCGTGAGCATTTCCAGCATTCCAATTCGCGCGACGCGTACGAAAACAGGGGATATTCCAGCGAGCGTCATCGTCACGATTCCCGTGACAGGCGTGATAGGCGCGATTCCCGTGATAGGTACGATCAGTGTGAGCGTCACTATTCGCGTGACCATCACCGTCGCGACTCGGGTTCGAGATACTAATACTAATACTATACTAATACTGTACGTTCTATACCAGGAAGTGTGTGTGTATTATTGAGTATCTCATATCATATCGCCACATACCACCACTACAGTATCGCCGCTCTGTCAACATACGTATCACAACAAAAAGGCAAATACCAGCAACATACATTTCTGCAAGGCGAATTCCATCACTCCCTTGTCCCCGTGTGATCAGTCTCCCCAGCTTATTTTCGCGTCGCACCCGCCAAGCCCCGTTTACGTGGAGAATTGCTAGATCATACTTGCTACATGTTCGCTGCTGGCTTCGGAATTTGAAAATTCCGCGGAACACGGAGTTGAACCCGCCGAGTACACTTTCTACAACGGCTATCGCGACGTCATCCTAATTGTGAGACCAAGCACACTTCCTCTTAACGTCGGATAAAGAAGAAATCACCGACAGATAATTCACGCAGATTAAAACCGTTGTGTTTTTATTTGCGCTGTTGTATTCTTGATATCGGCAGTAAATCAATTCAATTCAATACATCACACATCTCATTACAAAGAGCAGAGTATGAACACATGCATTGCTTCAAGCTAACTATTAGCGTTTAAAAACCAAGCTAACTACCTTGCCTATGACGGTAGCAACGTCCGAGGGAGGCGCGCGCGGTGCGGTAGGTGTAGACGAGGAGGCGGCTGCCACAGAATCCTCTCCCTCAACAAAACAAATACACCACTCACTCACAATATCAATTCACTCACAACAGATGGCGAGTTTTGCGTCTCCTCCGTTGCATCCACGGATGCCCCATACATCGGCAGGGACATCCCCTGCAATCTATATGACATAATCGTGGTCACGCCTTCACACGTCTCTCAACCTACACCCACCTCGTCTCCCGAATCGGCCGCCGCCCGGGGAGCTTGGCGTGCGCGGCGCCGCTCCATCATCGTCGTCCATCCAACACCCGTCAACAGATCCATCTTCGTCTCCTGCAATATACACGCGTACAGTGGTGCATTCACAACATAGTGACAATATGTGTACTGACTGCAAACAACCTCACTTCGTCCGAGAACACCGCGCTGCCCTCCTACGTCGTCGAGTGCGGGAGGCGCGGAAGGTACTGGTCGCCGGTCTGACAACAACCATCATTGTGATACATTACGCATACATAACGAGTTATTTTCATCGAAGAAAAAAACATAAATATGAAAGATCAGATCACAACGAAATCACGAAATGAACACAGGTATTAGAAAGTGACCCGCTTCGAGGCATGCGGGAACAACTCACCGGCGGTCGATAGGCGTAGACGCTCTCGTCGGATGAACCACCCTCCTCCGGCCGCTGTCCCCGAGTAGACCGCGGCCGCGGTGTGCGCGAGTGCGGCGCCCTTGCCCTGTCCCGCCCAGCCTCCCCCTCCTCCTCGTCGTCGTCGGTCGAAGAACCCAGCAAATTGACCTACGACAAAGGATACAAATCGGCATGAACATATAGCGACACAAATTTCCAAACAACGCTTAAAGTAGATGTAGACATGCAGTGCTGTTCGCTTTCAAGACTAATTACACAGTTTATTTGCTGTACAAACCAACAAAATCAAATTCAACTTTTTGATTCAAAGCACCGCACTCTAGTCTTTCCTGCGCGTCTGATCTCTCAAATCTGAGTATTGTAGGTATTGCCACATCCCCGATTAAGGCGTGAAGCCGAAATGTCGGATAAAAATAAGTATTTCTAACACACGTGTTCTCTGGCTCTAACATGTCACAATACAATCTGAGTTTCGCCTACTGACTGTTGTCAATAACACAAACATAGGCGAGGTGGCAACTATACTATATAGTAAGCACAACATGAGTATTTTTTGAGAAAACACACAAAACAAAACCAACCAGGACTCGGTTACGAGAGCGATTAATAGTCTCGGAATGTTCTGGGAACGTCTGCAATGATTGAAATAACGAAAGAGAAACTTTTTTCTTCAAATTATACATAGTTTACACAGTGCCATAAAATATATGATGAAAAATATGAGAAAGTTCTTTGTGCAAAAAAAATCAGTGCGCATCAATAGGTAAAACCAGCGGTCTTAACTAATACCCACCCCTTCTTGGAGGTGGCGAGGTAGAGTGGGCGGCGGAGCCCGAGTCTGACAAATCGAGCCCGACATCAATTCCGTCTGTCATACCCACCCTGAAAACGCAGATCTTACCATAACAAAGATATTAACACATAGCAATTGTAACTAAATATCACGACCCATACAATGTATGGATTCGCAAAAAAAATCAATGGATTGCAAGATGATAAGTCAATATCAGTTTCTGAGGAGTACGTGTGTGTGTATGTAAAGAACAGTTCAGCAACACGCCGTTTCGGACTTGTAGAGACTCTAGAGACTCAAAAATAAAAAGCACAAACAGTGTTATTTCAGAAAAAAAAAACTATTCCTATCTAATATCGCTTGAATAAGCGATATTAGATAGCTTGCATCATAATGATGCAAGCTCTGTGATTTGTGCAGTTTGGTGCATTGTGTATACACTCGATCAAATGAAACATACGTCACATTTTCGTTCGAATTTTTTTTTCGGTAGTTCTAGTTCAATTGTTCTCTTGGTATATGCAGAATCAATTCGGTTGGTTCAGCATGACTTGTCGATAGCGGCGTCGGACCAGTGTACTGCTGCCTATGCAAACACAACCACCGAGCTCTACCCCAAGCTGCAGCAGTCGTGCCACGGTGTGTCGATAGTGGAAATTTCAATTTGCGAAATAGTGCGCCAATTTACAAAGTTGTGTGCTCTAATCGCGACATACCGTATTTTCAGATTTGCATGAATTTTCACTAAATTTTGTGTAAAACTTGAATTTCATCATTTTTGTGGATTGTTTTGGTATCACTCTACTTAGAATTGAGTAGGAAACTCGAATATGATAACAAAATAGGTCCATAAGGTTTCACAAGTAATAACTACACGTCTTTCGTATCGTCAAATTATTCGATCATGAAGAATAATTCGACAATTTGCCTGATTTGCTTGATTTTTTAAAGGCATACCGTAATTTCAGCTGAAAATGAAATTTCCGCATTTACACAGGGATCGACACACCGTGGTGCCGCGGCCAGTACATCTTCTTCCGCAACGCCATCAAGGTACGCGTCTGAACGGCGATCTGTTTCGTTATCGAAAGTAGCGTCACCAGACTACTGCACACATACTCAATTTCATAACCGGTTGTAGATCAGTGTGCCGCAGATCGACAACGTCATCTCGCAACTTCAACGACGGCGCGTCGTTGCAGTGGAACGAGAAGATTCGACTCGTGAGTGTTAACTGTAATTTCAGGTGCTCGAATTGGCGACCACGGCGAGTCGACAGTTGAAATAGGGCTGGTCAAATGATCAGAGTGAAGGAAATATGTCTCATCGGCTCAATATGATACTTATTTTGATTTTTTGTATCATTTCTTGTGTTAATACGATACATGAACTACTGAAGAAAAATAATATTGCAAATTGGTTTTCTAAATGTTGATAATTCGAGTAGTAAAAAGTGATTTTTTGATTCATCTCACCCAATATTAACTTTTTCTTGACTTTTGTTGTATTTCTACTTTCATAATAGACTGCTAGAGACGTTAACGGAGAAATATTTCAAAAAATGTTGCCCAATAAGGAACTAGCTATTGAGACATATTTTGTACAAAAACGCTTCGTTAATGCCTCGAGAACAGTGTTTTGTTTTATATTATAAAGTTTCAAAACAAAATGTTAACTTACAACCGAAATGAATCAAATTTAGTGGAAAAATTAAAATTTTCAACTTTCCCGCCGTCGAATTCCCGTTAGTCAAGACACTTTTCTATTTCACATTTTCAACACAGTCGACTCGCCGTGCGACGATATTCAACGAGAGTGGCTTATGATGTTCAAGCCTAAGATGAGCATTTAGGTGTATTGTCATTTTCTTCAATATGTTCCTTTTTACTTCAAACGCATTGAAAACGGCGCTATGTGAGTAAAGGGCCATTGATTTCTTGACGGCTTCCTCGATTCCATTGCAGTCTTGTGCCGATCGTGCTGTACGCGTGTGGCCGGCTGGCCTGCGATCTGACCCGCCACAGGGCCAAGTGAACCCATCCGCACCTCCATTGCCTTGCCAACATGAACGCCTCATGGTGAGTGGGCTACGCTAGCCATCAGTCAATCAGTTATTCGACATTCCGAACTCATATTGCATGTGGTTTGAACGGATAATAATGTTTTGGTTCGTTAGCACACGGCACATCCTGGTCAACTTGTAGATTAGGTGGTGTTGTGTTTGTTGTTAGTAGTAGTAGTAGGGTGAGTGTGGTGGTTTTTTTTGTTCGTTTACAAATTTTGTGTGTGTTCAGTGTTATCTCTCCGGTGCAGGAGAATGTTCGATGAGAGGGCGGCGTGCGAGATGGAGTACGGGAGATGTGGGTTGCATCACTTTGTTCGATTTTGTGTTTGTCTCACACACCTTTTTGTTTCTATTCAGATGCCGCGACTTTGCGCGCGCCATGCCCCAATCTTCATCGTCCGCCGCGTCGCCCACGTCGTCTGCGCCGTCGTCGATTGCGGGTTCGTCGGATGAGACGACACCGCCTCGGAGGAAGGAGAAGGCGAAAGAAGGCGACGGAGGACGACGCGGACTCGGCAGTGGGCAGTAGTGTGGCAAGCGGAGAAGAGAATGAGTTCGCCTGTGTCGAGGATTGCCAAGGTGAGGGAGAGAGAGAGAGAGAGAGAGAGAGAGAGAGAATTGATTCAGCCGGTGGAGCGCGCGGTGCGCTGGTCTCGATGGCCGAGTTGAAGGACGATATCCGAGGCGATGCACGATGTCAGGGCGGCGTTCCAGGGTGGGGATTATCGATTGAGATGTCCCCACCCTGGATTATCAATTGAGATGTGGGATTATCGATTGAGATGTGGGATTATCGATTGAGATGTGTGTCGATTGCTTGCAATTAGCGGGAGTACGGACGATGCGGTGCAGCTCGACGAGAAGGACAGCGAACGCTGCGAGGCCGTGCAGCGTCTGCTCGTGTCCATATTAGAGTGAGTGGCTTGGGCTTGGTTTGAATTGTTGTGTTATACTGTTTTCTTTTAGGAAGAGGTGCTGGACGGGAATCAACTTGAGCTGATCGCCGGCCGCCGTGGTGATATGGTGAGTGGCGGTTACGTCTTTTGGGGTGACGAGTGACGTCATGATGACGTGAACTTGAGCATGTAGGCTGATATATTCAGTGATGTCATATTTGTCAAAGAGATGAAGGTGGGTATTATTTTATTGTCTGTGAAATATGAATAACATACTATTGTCTCTGTCGTTGAAGTCTGATGCCTCGTCTGCGTACTCGGAGGTGGCAAGAACGGTGGAGAAGAGCACCGGCGAGCTGCTCGCAGAGGATCTGCAGGTGGGAGGCGGGGCGAGAGTGGGCGGAACTATGACCGCACTGCGCGCTGATGGAGCACTTTGTGCAGATCGCCACGGTCAGCCTCGGCTGGGCCACTGTAAGCTTTCTAGCAGTTGGGTGCGTTCAGAGATTAATTTATATATATATATATACAAAAATCGAATCTTTTTTTATCAGCATTTTGTGATCATAAATAAAAAACATCAGTTATTTACGGAGTAGTGCCGGGGAGCAATTTTGATATTGATGTACTTGAAACGTAGATGACACGTTTATCTATTGATCTTTCCGCTTCAGTGCACTCCGAGTCGGTGCCGCTGAACTGGGCGCAGTCTCTCGAAGCTGCGCTACGCGCAACAGGAGGCGTGCACCACCATCCTCCTCAGATTCAAGGTAGACTGGGTGTGTGGAAAAGTGGATGTAGATTCATAGAAGTATCAAGACATTAATGGTTGTTAAATGAGCACATTTTTCAATAGTTATGTGCGTCTATTTATGTCTTTAATATCAATGGTCTATCGTTTGTCTATCGTTGCTATCATTGTTATCGTTCTTTACGGTAGAAGTTTTGCGTGCATATTTGTTATTCGTTCTTTTTTGTAACTTACTTGTTGTCACTTGTTCGTCCGCGACTCCGTCTTTCTCGCCTCTTGCTGTTCTTTTCGCCCCTGTCGATGCGATTTTTTGTGTGTGTTCAAGGCATTCAACTTGATGTTTAGATATCAAACCATGTTGTCGTTCAAAGCGAACAAAGCTATCAGGGTTTGTAATTGCTGAGTAGTGCCGCTTTGTCCCACCGTGTACCTTGCAGGCGATGAAGGAGCACCGGTCGGAGAGGCACCGCCGTCTGTGGACGGCCGTGGAGGGCGGGGCGAAGGCAGCGTCGCTGCCGGGGCAGGCGGGAGACGTGGCGCCTCGCCCGCCCTCCAGCATGGCCCCGTCGCCGCCGACGCTCCCGAGCCCATCTGTGCCCTCGCGCACCATCTCCGCCAAAGCCGTGAGTCGTTCATCATGCTTTTCTATTTACTTGCTTGGTATCCGCTCTCTTTGCACACTCACATTCCACTGTCCCCTCCGTAGATTTGCGATTGTTTGAAGTAGTTGTGCGAATTGTCTGTTACAGGCCGTGCCGGCTGCGGCATTCGTTTTCAAGGACGCCGACTTCCCGCCTCTGTTGGGGTCGGTGCCATCGATGCCTCTCACCGCCTGGCCAACGGTGGTGGAGGTAACCAACCTTTCTGATTCTTTACATTTTTTCTACTACGTCTTGTGAAACGAGTTTTGTTTCTGCGTTGTTGCTGGATGCTGGATCAATGACTCGTTCAGACGATCAACCACCTGGCCAACATCAACGACGCCGGTCGCGTGGCCGATTCCCGTGGGGACGGAATGGTGGGCGAGAGAACACGTCGTATAGTCTGGATATAGCGATTGTGGATAAACGATTGATTGATTGATTGACAACTGTTTCAGGACATGTTCACCCCCACCACCGTGCCCGATCCGCGTCGGCCTGGCAAGTGGGTGAGTACGATTTTATTGTCATTCTTGTCGTTCTGGTGTCTTGACTGTCGCTTTCAGATGGTGATGTACCAGGCCAAGCAAACCTTGCCGCAGTTCGCGGTGGACAAGACCAAGGCCGTGCCAGCGGACCCGAGGACGCCTGTCGAGCCGGCGGTATGTCGCCCCTTGATTTGCTCGTTTGGGATGTTTTCACTTCACAGTTTGTTGATAGTCTGTTGCATATTTGTAGGACAATGAGCGTCGTTATTCTGTCGCCGCCGAGCCCCCGCGTCTCCCTATTCCTGCCGCGCAGCCCATTCTCCTCTGGGACAACCCCCACTACAACCAGGTACGCTGTTCTAATAATAATAATATTTATCTAACTGTACATCATACACAATCAATTCACATGTTACACCTTACAAAAGCACTTATGTAAGCATGTGAATAGTGAATAGTGAGTTCTAGTTTGACAGCGTTTTTTTGTATCGAGCTTACTTGTCTCTTAGGAGTCGTCGACCCGCAGGCCGACGGTGCGGGTGTTCGAAGAGCACCGCTTCGTACGAGACAGGATGAGCGACTGCTGGATGGAGGAGAGATGGCCGGCTTGGCTGAAGGGCGAGGAGTGCAAGGCAGTGAGCACTGCAGGGGAGGTGAGTGGGACGAGGGAGTGTGGGGGCAAGTGCGAGCCAGCCTGTTCTCTCAGCTGACCTCGGAACAGCCGTCGCCTCGCGGCCAAGCCCCCGCGCGACTCGTCGCGACTCGTCGCTTCAACAAGGTCACCAAGGTCACCGCGATGGCGGGCAGGAAAGGAGTTAACGCCGCGACGGTGACTTGGATTAACTTGGATTGGCGGGACTTGAATTATTGATTTGTTTTGATTTGTTGACTGTTGTTTAGTCGTGCGCGGGCGCATTCGTGATCAACATGTTCGCCCAGCTGACGCTGACGAACGCGTCGTGCGAGGAGGTGTGTTAGTAGTAGAAGTAGCAGTTTCCATTCATTCTGGTACGTATTATCTCTTAGAATGAGGCGACGCAGCCTCATGTGTCGCGTAATTGGAAGAAGATGCGCGGAGCGGTGAGATGGGAGGAGATACGAATTGTATGAATGTGGGTGCAAGTGTTTGTTTTCAGGATGGCAAGGAAGAGAAGACGCGAGGCAAGCGCACGCGTCGTCGTGTTCTAAAAGTAGTCCCACTCGCATTTCTACTCTCACCTACTCAAACACTAGGCGGCAGCGGAGATCCGCGCAGATATTGAGTTCCTTCGATTCTCCATGGAGAGAACGCCCATCGTGGACTGCAGTGCGGATGCCCCGCCCCGTCAGCTGACAGGCACAGGTGGGTATAGGGGTATTGGGGGGAGAGAGGCAGAGAGAGAGAGAGAGAAAGAGAGAGAGAGAGAGAGAGAGAGAGAGAGAGAGAGAGAGGGAGGGAGAGAGGGAGGGAGGGAGGGAGGGAGGGAGGGAGGGAGGGAGAGAGGGAGGGAGCGAGAGAGAGAGGGAGAGAGAGAGGGAGGGAGGGAGAGAGAGACGTTCTTCCAGACGAGTACGCGTCTCCGAAGAACGCGCTGCAGCTGCGCGCGGTGCTCAACTCGTTCGGAATGGAGACGGTGACGTCACTCTGCCCCGCACTGCTCGTCGACCAACACAGAACTCTACCAGGTGGAGATGTATGTTGCTGATATATGGCTTACTGTTGTGATACGTATGTTGACAGAGCGGCGCGAGTGTGTCAGCGAGTGACGAGTCGCACGGAGCGAGCGTGTCGGATGAGCCGGCGACGGCGGCCGCTCCCTCATCTGCACCGCCTCCAGCCCCCGCATCCAACCCGCCGCTGCCGCCTCCATCCCTGCCCACCCCAGCCGCACCTGCCGTCCTTCCAGCGCCCCCCGCACTCTTGGATGAGACATCCGCTATGCTGTCAGGTGAATATAGGGGTCGGGATGGAGGGGCTAGGGTGATTGGAGTGATACCTCACCTTTGCAGGTGCGATGCCTTCGATGCTTCCCATGCCGCAGCAGCAACAGCAGCAGGCATCGTCTCGCCTCTGCCTCTCCAGCTGCGCAAGCTGCAGCAGTTCTTCGAGAAGCACGCCTATCTCGAGGACGACGACCTGGATGTCAAGAAGCTCCAGCTCTTGCTTCGCGACATCGTCGTGTGGTTGCAGAACGCAAGAGGTGAGAGGGAGAGGGGGAGTAGGGTGAGAGAGATGGTGCTGACCTTGCTCCTTTGGAAGGCTCTCGAGGACTTCGAGAACCAGCCGAACGTGGAGGGCTCGGATGGCACATCCACTGCACCCTTCCATAAGAGGTACGGTCTCCTTCTCTCTCTCTCTCTCTCTCTCTCTCTCTCTCTCTCCCTCTCTTCCTCTCTTCCTCTCTGCCTCTCTCCCTCGCTCCCTCTCTTCCTCTCTTCCTCTCTCCCTCTTTTCCTCTCTCCTTCTCTCCCTCTCTCCTTCTCTTTCTCTCTCCTTCTCTTCCTCTCTCCTTCTCTCCCTCTCTCCTTCTCTCCCTCTCTCCTTCTCTCCTTCTCTCCTTCTCTCCTTCTCTCCCCCTCTCCCCCCTCTCTCTCTCCCTCTCTCCTTCACTCCCTCTCTCCCTCTCTTCTTCTCTTCCTCTCTCCTTCTCTCCTTCTCTCCTTCTCTCCTTCTCTCCCCCTTTTTTTCTCTCTCTCTATCTCTCTCTTTCTCCCTCTCTTCCTCTCTCCCTCTCTCCCTCTCTCCCTCTCTCTTTCTCTCCCTCTCTCCCTTTGTCCCTCTGTCCCTCTCTCCCTCTCTCCCTCTCTCCCTCTCTCCCTCTTTCCTTCTCTCCCCTCTCCTTCTCTCCCCCTCTCTCCCTCTCTCCCTCTCTTCCTCTTTTCCTCTCTCCCTCTCTCTCTCTCTATCTCTCCCTCTCTCCCTCTCTCCCTCTCTCCCTCTCTCCCTCTCTCCCTCTCTCATTCTCTCCCTCTGTTCCTCTCTGCCTCTCTGCCTCTCTGCCTCTCTGCCTCTCTGCCTCTCTGCCTCTCTGCCTCTCTCCCTCTCTTCCTCTCTCCCTCTCTCCCTCTCTCATTCTCACCATTCCTCTCTTTCAGTGACGACCGGCAATCGTGTGGTGGGGACCGCGGCGGGAGTGACGGCAAGATGGTGGTCACTGTGCCAGACGAGGACGATGACGACGTGGTGGCGCTGGTCTCCGGTCTCCGCGAGTGCGATCTCGAGAACTACGTCTCCAGCCGTCCCTCAAGGTGCGCATTACTTGTATGCATTGAGAGATGTGAATGTTTCTGTGCGCAGCTCTGAGTGGGAAAAGGCAGTTGTCAAGCGGTTCTCAACTGTAGTTGAAAGAAGAATGAAAGACAACTGGCCGATTCGTGGTGGAGGGTTTGTGTATACACAATGTTTCGTGAATGAAATTGTTATTTAAAGGCTGCTGAACAGCGGCAATGATTGCTATTGGAACGCGTTTCTGCAATTTTTGTGCGTCGTTCCTACGTGTATTGCATGCCTAGACACACAGATCTCGAAGGGAGTTCCGTGTATGCATCGATTCCCGCTTGACTTTGCAAAGTGTTTTCACCTTTATATTATGTAGTTTTATACACATTTTCCAGGTCTCTGGTTTCCGTTGTAAAGCAAATGAAGACGAAAGTTTTTGATACTAATGTTTATATGAATTCGAAAATTGAGTTGGGTATTCAATCCCCATTGTTTCAAGATTTCGAGCCGCAAGTAAGTGTTTGGTGTTCTAGACATAGCATTATTTCAAAATGGTTTCTAGGATGTTTACGATCTTCTCAATCTAGTTTTGAACAACAAATGTTTCGACGGCATGGATCTTTTTTCGTGGACCCGAAGAGAGATGTTAGTGAAACTTTTATTCACTTTAGACCTTTTTCACTATTTCGTATTTTCAGTTTTTTTTTGCTCCACGGAAAATGAATATGTGAAGATTGAATGGTCAACAACTTATTCTTCTGTTTTTATATTGAAAGAGGACAAAGACTTTCACCTCGTTGCTTTACACAGTTCAATCAAAATGAACAATACGTTGCGCACTCTCAAGTGTCCGAGGTACGCATATCTCTAATCATGTCCTCGATATACTCTCTAATCGTTTTGTTTTATGTGTGGAAGGGATACGTGCAGTTGGTCAATGAGAACAATTTCTCTCACAGCACCACAGTAAGACCCACTTTTGTCTATCTGATACATTAGGAAATTCAGATATCTTGTTTACCACACTCCGCGTCACGGAGTGCGAGCGTCTATCAAGCTTAATAAGGTTGTTTCCTCCACAGATCAGCTTTGTACTTTCTTTCGTTTCTCAGAAGTTGTGTCTCCTATTGCAAGATGAAGTGGAAGATGCGGTGAAGAAAGAAAACGGTGGTTGCCAGAAGAGAAAGCGGGTACGTCATTGGTTCATCGTTTTCTTCAGTTAGTAGGGTTTCTTACTATTCGGTGTTGACAGGACCGTGAGGAAAAGAGAGATCCGACGTACCCGGATAGTCTTGAACGGAGGAGACAGAGGAAGAGGGTGTACAAAAAGCGCAAGATGCATGAGAATAGAGCGCTCGAAAAAAGAAAGAAAGAAGAGGAAGAGGTGGAGCTCACGTAAGTAGTGGTGGAACTGTTGTTTATGTATTCTAAATTTCAGCATCAACGATGACGTGAAGGAGAAGGAAAGGGGGCGCGGGAAGAGAGAGGGAGAGGAGGAAGACGAGCAGATGGAGATTGTGGAGCAAACGTAAGTAGTGGTGGAACTGTTGTTTATGGGTTGTTCTGATTTTCAGCATCCGCGATGACGTGATGGTGGAGGACGAAGCGGGCAACTTGGCGGATGGGTTTGGCCTATCTGGAGATGGTCGGATGGCCGCGGGCAGCTCTCCGGCGAGGGCTCGGTCTCTCGCCGGTGTCGTCTTCCACTCTCCGCCCGCGGATTGTTTCACGTTCTGGGCCGAACGCTTCCCTAAAAAGAACGGGTAGGTATCGCTTCTATTTGTTTACATGTGTGTTTGATTGTGTACAGCGGCGCTCCTGTGCTACGTGGTTTGGCGTGGAGCATCACGTCTGGAAGACATGTCGTTGTTCCGGTAAGATTTCGCTTGCTATTGTTTCACACGCTGGATACATTCAGTTCGCTCTCCATGCTTCTAGTTGGAAGCGAATCCCTGTGTAAGAAACTGTATAAATTGGTACGATTTAATACTTAGATCCTATGTTTAAAATCACGTATTGTTATGATTCAGGCGTCTGCGTTTTTAAGTCAGAAACAGAACATGACTTTGTTTCCACCAAAAATTGTCAATAGGTAAATTCCATTTTTTGTTTTTACTGTTAAATTATCAAAAAAATTTTTTAGATATAAACAATTGAAGGACTTTCCTTGGCCTGCCCAGACGGTTTTGATTTCAAATTGTTTTAATATTCGACTCCTTTTCTTCATGGAGGTGGGATGAAATTTTCCAAAAAAAAAGTATCGATCTTATTGTGGGTGTTCAGAGAGAAGACATTTGGATGTGGACAGAACCTAAGGGAATGGATGAAGGTGTCGGTGAGTGAATGAATGCGATTTGAGTGGCCAGTGCATTCACGCAACCTGAGTCGTATATCACCTTAGGCACGCTCCTACTGTCATTCGATTCCTTGAAGAAGCAGTGGACGCCTGCTTTGAATGTGAAACAGTTTCAATATGAAACTTATAGTCTGAAAGCTGTGGTTCGATATATAAAAAAATGGTGATAACGGTGATTACTTCAAGGGTTGAAACGATGTTCATTTGTTGTATTTCAGGGCATTACATCACGTATCGGTTTGACGATGACAGGTGGATGCGATACAATGACAGTAAGGTGAGTCTTTTTTCTTTATCAATAGTATACCATTGTGGCAGGTGGAATGTGTTACTGAAAATGAAGTGCTGAAAATGGCGATGCGAGAAGAAAAGATGTTGTTGTATGTTAAAAACGGTTACAACATTTCAATATTTCATGTAGATAAATTTGTTGTATCATTGCATATTTAAATTGTTTTGGATAGTTTTGAGTTCCGCACACTGTGGTAAGTCATTGATTTTAGTGGATCGCAGGAACTGATAGTGATTTTCTAATGTTGGCGTTGGGGGATGTATTGGTTCACAAGTCGCAAAACAGTTTCTCTTTTCTCGAGATAATCGCTTTATCACGTTCAACAATTTGTTCACCGAGCTCTAACATAATTCGTAATTCCATGTAACATAATTCCACGTATGTTGATCGAGACAAGACGGAAAACAACCTTGATCAAAGAAGAACAGCTACGAAGAGTAGATTGGGCAGCAGGAAAAGAAAGCGAATCGTGAAAAATGGGTAAGGCTGCTAACGCGAAATCGTGTACAGCGGGACTATTGGGTTCGTAAATTGTATCGAAAATTGTACGTATTGATTGGTTCGTATTGTAGAGTATGGGTGTTCTGGTGCATTGGTCGGACGAGTCTCTCACAGGGAGGGAGCCGCGAATCGGGTTCGGCTAGAGTGAACATTGTTTGTGTTGAGGACTGTACATACGTACATATTGGGATCAAATCCTGCAGGTATCAGCTGCTGAGCATGTTCGGCGCGGATCGGGACTGCATCTCGATGGACGGAGCCGCGTGGGCCGAGATGGACAAGCACTGCACGGAGAGGGAGCACGAGAGGTAGGGGAAAGAGGGAGAGGGAGAGGGAGAGGGAGAGAGAGAGAGAGAGAGAGAGAGAGAGAGAGAGAGAGAGAGGAGATGGTATTGGACAGGGCTTGACATACAGTGGCCGCGCGGACTACTTTATTGCGAGAGACGATGGGGAATGAAGAGACGCGCGCGCTCGCCGTCTCCACCCTCTCCTCTCGCCACAGTCTTTTGCGCAAGAATTCAAATATTTAGCCGTCAATAGAAGGCTACATCCCGCGCACTGTAGTAGTAGTGATAGAAAGGGAGGGGGAATGAGAAGATGGGGAGAGATGGGAGGAAGGGGAGTGATGTTGATGAGAAATAAGAGTGCCTGTTGTGGTAGTCGTGTAGAATAGAGTTTGTAGTGGGACAGGGTGGATGAGGAAACATGAGAGGTGAGCGAGTGTTGCTATAGTGTTACCGTGGTTGTATAATTAGAATTGTAGAATTGTAGAAAGAAAGAAGAAATGAATGTACACTGTGCTGCTGCGCTCGTTCCTCCGCGGTCTCATCTCATCGCGTTCAACCACTTGGACAAGGCTTGAGGTGAGAAGCGTGGATATTGTATAGGAGAGTAGTATATATATATATATATATATATATATATATATATATATATATATATATATATATATATATATATATATATATATATATATATATATATATATATATATATATATATATATATCATACATATATATCAGAATCAGAATCAGAATGTTTATCTCGAATCAAGTAGCACAGTACAATTATTACTATTATTATTATATATATATATATATATATATATATATATATATATATATATATATATATATATATATATATATATATATATATATATCTTCGAGACCGAATGGGCGGGGCGCTACGCCTGTCGCGGCTGATTTCAGATAGCGTTTTTTTGAATTGTGAATCGCCGTGAAGAGCGACAGTACGACAGTTCATTTGTGAACAAGTGAACCGGAACAGAGTTGGTAGCATGAAACTGTAGGAACATTCGTAAATGGAAAAGAGAGGATAGAATACAGTGTAGCCACACGGAAAGAGAGCTGTGTGGATGTGGTGTCACCGATCGATTCGCAGGCGGAGATCCCACCGCTGATCCGAATCCGCGCGCTGCCCCAGCCACACTCACTTGCCGCCACCGTCAGTGAGGACGAACTCATCATGTCGGTCGTCACTGTGCACGACAGGTGGGAGGAGGGAGGGGGAGGAGAGAGAGAGAGGGGGGGGGGGTGGGAGGGAGGAAGATGAACTGCTTGCAGGCTGATCGTGTACGCAGTTCCGATGAGCAAGGTGAAGCAGCGCTGGCAGACGGTGGTGTGAGTCTCGGCGGAGGGCAGCGAGTCCTTCCAGGATGTGGATATTGCATCCAGGCTCTGACCGGACTGTGTCCACCCGCTTACGCACGCACCGGCAGTTGCCTGCGCTCACAGTTTTATTCTGACATACTCGGGTCAAGATTCGTGATATTTTGCAGATAAGTTTTGTATACTGAGTAGTTTGTAATTTTATAACGCTGTGGATGACTATATGGTGTATGACTTTCCAATCAGTGAATAAACTCGTATTGTGAATGTTGTATGTTGTATGACTAACTTGAATTTGATAAAGTGTTGGTGGAATCGAATTACGTGTTTTTGACGGAATCTTGTCAAACATTTATGTTTTATAAAAATACAATTTTAATGACTTTGTTCGGGAATTTAACGCCACAGGAACACATTTTTCTGTAGGCGGTGGTGTCCCGTGTCTCAGCGACGCTGCACAGCTGATGGACCGTTGTCTGCATCGGTGAGTGGGCGGGGTTTGGGGGGGCGGGGGCTGCAGTTGCGGTCAGTCTCTTCACAATACAATACTACCGAATTGCCTCCAAAATTCATTTTCGAATCGCCTCTGAACACTCCCTACCTTGATGTAATCGAGTGCCGTGGCGTGCGCGAACACGTACTGCTCGGCGCTCTCGACGACGCCGGCCCTCTGCTCGCGCAGGTAATTCAGCTGCTTCTCCGTGTTCACGGTTGTCGCCTGGAACCTCGAGGGCTAGATGGGTCGAAGGCGGGACGCAATTGCTTTTTTTAAAGAGGCTGGAGATGATGCGGTCGATGAGCAGCTTGGTCCCCGCCTCCCCGCCCTTCCCACTCCAGCGCCCTACACCAGAATCACCTCCATTGTCGGCGGCTACAGTACGCTACCGTACCCCCGTACCTGCCCCATCGGCTTCGTGACGTCAGCTGTCTTGGCGTCGCGCAGCAAGCGGAGGAGACGGAGAGGAGATGGAGGCGCGCCACCCGCTGCCCACGAAGTCATCCGAAATACCTGCAAGTTACAGTAGAGTAGAGTAGAGTGATGTATAATTTATGTAGGAATGATCGAGATTGTGTAGGTGCGGCGGGTGGTAATGGTTATGGTGAGATTTGATAATATAAATTAAATGAAGTGACTATACCGAAGTCAGCTTGGCGTTCGAGCGTCCGGACGGCAGCACCTCGATGGCCAGCTTGTCGTATCTGTCCAGCGTTTCCTTTCTCTTGTTTTGGACGAACATCTCTCCGTAGTTGGCGAACCCGCCCACAGTACGCGGCCAAACCTCGCCGAATGCTGAAATGACGGGTATATCTCTCCCATCTCTCTCTCGCTCTCTCTCGCCCCCCCCCTCTCTCTCTCTCTCTCTCTCTCTCTCTCTCTCTTGCTTGCCTTCCCGTTCTCTCTTCTTCTCACTACTTACCGTCGTTGTCGTTGCAGAAAAAAGACGATCGACGGCGCAGTGCTCTCAAACACCATTCGCCAGAAGTCGGCCACAGTGTGTTCGAGGGAGGGGGTACTGCGAATTGTGTTACATAGACGATGAAACACTCGGAGGAATCTCTTCGCTTTCTGTGGCGCATGGATATTTCACAATGATCGAAACTTGACCACAAGTAACATTTTCTGATTCTGATATTGATAAATACTACGACAACGAATAACAATATAAGTGAATACACGTCAAAGTTTTATAAACTCAATTAGGCATCTGACGATTCAAAAACAGCTGTTGAAAAAGTGATCCCGGAAATTCTCGCTGCTTCTGTTACTACTCTCTGTTACTACTCTTTTTCCTTTAACGGCTCTTCACGAATCGTTTATTTTCAACCATTTATTCTTAACCTCGTTTGTTTAGGGTTTTCACTAAAATGTAAATGGGCTTTGTAGTTTGATACAGACAAGTGAATATAAGTTATAACAACGCTATGGTGAGTATTTTAAGTTATAAGATAAGTGTTAGTAGTGGAGTTATAGGCGACTGAGGGGCTTGAAACTGGCGAGAATCGCCTTCTTGTCCCTCGAGGTCGCACGGGTAGCGAGCGACTAAAAAGTACGATAATACATGCTACCTGTTTTTATAAGGGGCCTGAATCCTACCTCGTACTGTGCCCTATCATGGATTTTCACCGAGTTGATCCAGTCGAGATCCCGCTGGAAAACATGTTATCAGACGAGGATACGAATGTGGTAGTCACAATGAGATCGCACTCTGCGCCCATCATGATATGCATTATTGCTCGGTAGTCAGGAACATCGTGGGGGTTCATGTCATAGATATGCCTAGAATAATAGATATGCCTAGAATCAGTAAAAGAATAATCCGTCATATAAAACAATACTTGATGACGTGTAGCATCGCGACAGGTAGACCTCTGTACTGCAGTGACGTCATGTCTGCAATCCAAAAGGCTGATGACGTCATTGATGCGAGATCCTACATTTTCCCTCCATCATATTGCATTTTTCTCGCAATACAAATTCTTTGTCCACGTTTCCTTTCCACGGCAGCTTTTGGAACATCTGAATATAGATTTGCGCGACAAATGATAACCGGTTAAGACACCTCGATGCTCATGAAGAGCCAGGATTCGAGGTCGTCACTGGGATGCTGTTTTCTCATTTCATGAGCAGCGCGTGGAGCATATCTCAACAAAAAAACCCATTATTTTTCAAAAAGATTCTCCTACCTAAGTGTTCCGATGAAACCGTGTTCTCTTCCCTTGCGAACATTGACTTTCCCCAGATTATCAACGCTTCGCCAAGCCATTCCAAAGTCGAAAATGTACACCATTTTCTCATTTTTCTTCCCACCGATCGCAAAGTTCCCGGGTTTGATGTCCCTTAAAAATATAATTGAAAAACTAAATAGTCTTAACTTGACCTATGAATAAATCCACATCGGTGCAACTGGTGGACTGCATTGAATGATTGGATAGAGAGATACATAGCAGAGAAAGTGCTGAAATATGAGTAGGGAGTAGGGAGTAGGGTTGTTTTCAATAGTCACTTTAGTTTCTGGCGCACATGCTGTTGTACAGTGGTAAGTGATTTTCCGACGAGACTCATGACCAAGAAATGGAAGCTCGGTGTGTGACCTGAAAAGTTTTCAATGAGACAGGTGAAATACAATTACAATATACCCTTATCCACGTACTGAACAATTTGGTTTCTGTTTTCGAGAGCATTCGCTGAGACATCCATGAGAACGAATATTTCAGACTAAACGAAATCGATACTTTCAACTGCTGAGGATTAACTTACAATAAGTGCAGCGGAAACTCCGCGTTTTTCAGTCTTGATCGCGTAAACTTCTTTGATTCCCTTGTTTTTCGATAGACCAGTTTCTGTGTTTTCTTTCGATTCTTGTTTTTTCTTGGTCGCTTGATAGACTTCTCCATAGGTTCCTGCTCCCAGAGGCTTGCCCAGTAGATATTCATCATTGCAACCTTTGAGATACGATCCAGTTAGTTTCTTAACGCATTTCAGTCAAACTGTAAACTGCGAAATAAATGAACATACTCTGTCCTTTTGCGATGAAGATTCCTTCTTTTTCTTTTTGTCCATAGCCAGAACGGTTGTTTGGAAATCCACGTAGTTTTCTGCCAATTCTAACCTTCTCTTCCTAAGTCCAGTATAGTCTTCCGCAACAGGCACTGCCTTTATTTTCTCGACAAACGAAGCCTTGCGATCATTCAGGTAAGCGTAGATTTTCGAAGACTCGCCATATGTGAGATTCTAAAGGGCAAACACGTTTTTGAGAAAGACAATACGAGTTTACGAGTATTACCATGATGTGAAATTGGAAGAAGCAGATGTATGTGAAGTAGTACTGCCACTTGTCAGTGTAGCTGTTGGCTCGGAAAGAACGCATCGTCTTAACAAAAAAGGTCATAGAAACGGTATGAGATCAACCAACCTGAATGAGATCGAACGGCTCAGGATTAGAATCCGAATCAACGATGCTCATGAGGACATCCATGCCTTAAGTAAGTTAAGCGTATACATCAATTGCGAGTTTTAAATCACCGACGAAAGCTGCGCTCCTTCCGAGTCCGTCAGCGCAGTGGACGACCACTGGCTCGTCCGTGTTTCCAATGTTCTCGTATAGCATCCTCATCACTTGCGCCAATTCTTCCGGGTTTCCAGGCGCGAGGCAGTCTTGCCAGCCAGTGTATTGCAGCAGTTGGACCTCTTTCTTCACGTACCCACTAAACACCACATATACCATTTCTCGTTATAACACGCGAACATACTTGGACACAGTGAAAACCATGTGTTTCAGATTCTTGACAGCAGCCTTGTTCTTTGACTTGCATTTGATCTGAATCGCAACAATGTATAAACCAATAATTGTTTCAAGCATACCGTATATTTTGCAAACTGGTTCTCGAACACTCGATGCGTTTGTTCATTCCAATACTCGACGCATTTTTCGACCGACTTTCCGTTCTCGTTCTCCACAAAGTCGCATAGCATGACGATAGCCTTGCAGTTGTATCGGAAGACCACATGCCAGAAGTCAACGGCGGTGTCTGCGGTCGGAGCAGCGGTTACAATATATCTAAACAGCATTCAACTTCGTTCAGTGTCAGAACTCTCACTTGTGAGCATGCCCAAACGGAACCACCCAGTTTCCATCAAAGTAGTTGTGATCTGCCGGCCATCCCAAATCAACCATGGTTGTTTCGCTCGATTCTTTCGATTCGTTGACTCCGCTCTGTTTTGATTGCGACATTTTGCTGTTTGAAGTTCTCTCTATCGATTGTTGTGGCAATGTTCGCCTCATGAAGTCTTTATATATTTTCCTTGGATCATTACCAACACAATCCTGAACAATTGTAATCGATTTTCATACCAAAGATATGCCAACATACCAAAGATATGCCAATACTATTTCCGAATTTCATCTGATTTTCAATGTTGAGCTCACGCTGAGAATATAAACGTTTGTACTTTACATTATGAAAATGCTACTACCTTCAGTCCTTTTAACTTGATTCGTACAGGATCGAGAAATCGAAGACGACCAATCAGGAAAGATATAATTCCGAACAGAAATAGACATGCCATGTATATGTCTAAATTAAGTCTTCTTATGAGTAGTAAATAAATAGTAGGTGTCTCTACTCACACAGTGTATTGACAATCAAGTAGTATGGTTTGACCTGATTGCAAGCTCGGGCTACGATGTTTGTATAAATCACATTCATTTGACAATCCTTTGGTAGAGCCTTCATTAATGTTGTCTGAAAATGAATAGAATAAAGATGAAGCATCAAAAATGATTTACTTTTATAGCTGTTGTAGTGTTTTCTATAACAGAGAACATTTCGTAGACTCCAGGGTCTTCAATTCTGTGTTTCAAATGATTGCTGAGATCAACAAATGCTGTTAAATTCTTGCATTTCTGATTGTCAGTGTCACAGTTCCAATCTGCCTGTGAAATAAACTCTTTTGGATATTTCTGAACAAGAATATTTTCCCGACCAGAAAGTTTTCAACGGCCGTCCTGAGAAAATCACGTCCCCAATTTTTGTCGTATTTTTCGTCTTCGAAACATTCCAACGCTTTTGAAACGACTCCAGAACAACTTTTCAGAGTATCGTTCACTTTTTGATCAAACTCGAAGTATTTGTTTTGCAGAAGCTGAAAAAAACAACGTTTTCAAAATAACTGATAACAAAGTGTACCATAAGTCTTTCAAGAATAGCTGACGTGTGATTAGAGGACAACGTTTGAATAACTTCACGTGTTGTTGACAGTTCGTCGAAAATACCTATGACAAATATTTCATTAGTTATCACAGTAGTAGTGAAAGTAATCAGAACCTTGTAAAGTGCGATCTGTATAGCTTTCAAAGAAAATGTGACCATTCTCCTTGTAGCACTTCCCCATATCTCTGAACGCTCAGCATGCATGTGTAGAGCATGTTAAATACTCACAGTGCATTTCTATGTAAGAATGTATCGTTCATATTTCCAGCAAGCTTCCAAACACTCTGTTCGTTTTCAACAAAATAATTGCAGCTGGTTTGTCTCACATCAGCAAATTTTGAAACACTTCTGTAATCAATAAATGTTAAAAGATAATCGAAATGAGAAGTTCAAAACATACGGCATGTAAACTACTGGAATGAGAATCAAGATAAATAAGATGCCGGATCCAATCAAAATGATCTGGGGCTTAACTGAAAAATGAATTCGTTAACATTCAAGTTAATGGATAACTCACTCGGAGCAAAGTAGAATGATATAATCAATATAGAAGAAACACCTATCAACACTTTGAAAAAGAACAACATTCGAATGGCAACTTCATTTGTAGTGATGTACTGAAAGAAAACCGTAAAACGATCAATACGTAAGTAGTAGATACCTCCGATGCATGTTTACTCATTTTCTTCTTTTCTTTATCGAATATATTTAATTCATTGTGGATCTGATGTCAGAAAAAATTAAAACCAAAATCCACTGTTTACCGTTTTGGAAAACAAATTCGGAGCTCGATAAAATTTGATTTTGAACAGTTCCTTAGAGTATGTAACAGCGTTGTTATTGAGGATGTTATGTATGTTATTAACACTTGTCTGCAAACATATGTTTATAATTCTGCCCATGATTATACCGTATCCTTTTGTGCATGATGAAAGTATATTTCGAATTTTGTTTTGAAAAATTCGCGAGTTTTCTCAGCTGCTTTGACGACATCAGGTAAAGCTAGAATTTCGAATTCCCTCTGAAATAAATTTAAGTTGAACGAAAAATAATATAAAATCAACCTTTGTTGCATGAAAACCCGTATCAATACTCGTCATATCCACTTTAGTAAAATGATCAATCAGAGCGTTCTTGAATAGCAAGTAAAATAATTAATAATGCTTAAAATTACCGTGATATCAATTGGTTGACTTTTGCTCAAAACGGTTGCGTTTATTTCTTTCAACTGTAAATAAACAGTAAAAACATGTAATGAATAGGAAAAAAAATACACATTAAAGGAACAGTGGCGAGTTGTTTCTGCCACAACCTGCCACAACTCCTCATTTTCACACGAGCAAAACATTTGGCGGTGACCGGAATCGAACCCGCAAAAATCGGGGGTCACAACGCAGCGCACATGCACTGAGCAAAGAAGCAAGTGACCGGGCGTTGTTTATTTGTGGTTATGTCTCCGACCCCAGTTTTTGCAGTGAAGCGTTGGCGGGAAATTTTTTCAAATTTTGAGCTGCATTCTTGGCAGTGGCAGAATCGAAAATAACGCAGAATCGTCGTTCTTTCGCAAAAACTGCAAATGTGTTAGGATAATATGATTTTTAATAATACTCCGAGTCGAAAATAGGTCGCCACTGTTGCTTTAAAATACCTGTTTGCCAAAAACACTATTGAGTGCTGATATCTTGTTTTCCTTTGGATTCTCAATGGACTCACGAATAGTACACATGAACTCGAACATTTCATTATAAATGTCTAAATACACTATCAATCGTTTGAACTTAATAGTACTTCACAAACTTTTGAGCTGAGTGTTTAGGTCGTTGGGAAAATTCTTGGATATTTTGTTGTGAGTGTGGAAGAAAGCACTGACATACACAATCGATAGAATGATACACGCCAGAGTGAAAATCGATACAATAGCAATCGATATCTGAAACAGAACAGTTACTTAACCACAACAGTGGTGGCTATTCGAACGGCTTTCGATTTTGACCGAAATTGGACGAAATAAAAACAAAACCCTTTCTGGGCTTCCCAACTTTTTTGAGCAATTCATGTACCTTCAAGAGAAATATTTGAAGCGAATGATCCTTTGTCAGTAAAGGAATGGAAACTGACTTCGAAGAGCATGAAACCGTTTTCAACGTCTTGAAATATGAATTAAGAGTTAAAACGTTGATACACCAACCTTTTCAGCTGCCTTTCTCTTTGTGGTGTATAGAATGTAGCAAAGTACAGCGATAAAGCTAGCAAGCGACAGGAAACCGATTAATATAGAGGGTACAAATGACATCTAAATATATCTTGTATACTTTTTACAAAATGCGACTATCTAACCGGAGTCTTTTCTTCAATTTCTCGAATCAAGACGTCAAACGACGTGGCATTGTTGATACCAAACAAGTGCTGAAAATATGTTTGTCTAGCTTAGTGAATTCTTTGCAACACTTCACTTGAGCAAATAACTCGGGAAGGAATGCAAAACATACCTCGATCACTCCTCTAAGTGTTGGTTCCGATGGCGGTTGGACAGTGTTGGGGGCGAGCCAGTCTGCCGCCGCTGCCACTAGCCTATCCTGCCACTCCGCACTCTTCCCAAGATCAACCACTGCACGCACGTTCGATTTGTAGTTGGAACATTCTAGAAATACATGTTGTATTCCACATATGAGAGTAATTATCTTCAAAAGTGACTAAAGAACTCTGTTTCATTTGACTTGCAAATGACCCTCATTACCCAATTAAGGGACCATGACCTAACACATGTCAATTTTCTTAAAAGTCAGAAAATATGTGCTCGTTCGATTCCTCATGAAATTCCAAAACACTTTTTATGAACATGATTTTCATGGAAGTCATGTTGAAAGAAGTTATGACATGAAAATTGAAAAATTTGCATATTTTTGAATTTTTGGAGATGTTCCACCTCGAGACAAACTACCATTTTTAAGAAAAAAGAATCTTCATCGGAAAAGGACAGAGTCACGGTTCGGATAGTTGCACAGTGGACAGTGGCGCTCGCACTGACCGCTCCGCAAGCGCGCGCCGCTCTCTCTCTGTGAAGCGCGCTGTGCAATTATCCGTGCCGTGAGAGTATGTTCATTCATTTTGCAGTATGTCATATTTTCTTTCAACACGACTTTCATGAAAATCATGTTTTATAAAATATGTTTTAAAATCTTATGAGTAATCGAACGAGCACTTATTTTCTAATATTAACAAAAATTGACCTATTTGAGGTCATGGTCTCTTAATTAGCATAATTTGCATTTTTGACAAAAATGACTGTTACTACCTTGACTGTTAAAAAAAAATGACTGTAAAACCCCTATATGTGCGAACGCATAGCTTCTAGTACCCAAATATCCTAAAAGTGTTCGTTGCATCAAAAGATGTCTGGTGAAAATCCGGCAAAATGGACGGGGGAATGCCCAATCGTGGAATTGGCGTCGAATGCAAATTTCAAATCACCTATACAAATTAGTAGAACAACACTCACTGAACGCCTTTGTCCGGGTGCCGCCGAGACTGGAGCGACACATCAGTAGAAGCAGCAACAGCCTAGAAGCACTGAGATGAACGATATCACCGCGATAACAGAATGAAAGGACAGTGTGAACAGACCGGAAAATAAAAGACGAGGAGAGAAAATGAACTCACCGCCACTCGAGACGAGTCATTGCAAAGAAATGACGACGGAAAAGGGGAGAACGAAAATATGAAATAGTGAGTAAATAATATGACTGCTTTACTCACTATTTCGTGCTTATTCATTAAGCCTTAATGTTTATATGTGTGGGGTTTCCCCGAGCACAAAACAGAAAACCAAATTTTGAATGTGTTGATACGGAAAGTGAGTTATGTATAGATGTTGCATTTTGCTCTTTTCGCGAATCTGCCACGAAATGAGTAAACGGACAACGGTTAACAGATCTGCAAGCTGTCACGACGTTTCCACAGCTGTTACAGCGAAGTGAAACTGTATGGATGTATGGATTCTCTTTCGAAAAGTACACGAGTAAAGTGGAGTGGTTTGTTTTGATCTATAATTCAACAAAAGCACATCCATAAAATCTCTTCGCAGCTGACTAAAATTTCAAAACAAACCTGCTCTTTCGATCTTTCGATGATTAAAAACTCTTATTGTTTTCTTGTTAGCATGTTGAGTTCAGGTATTCAGGATACTGTTAATCCCAACAAGTAACTTGCAACAAATTGTGTGACACGATTATAGTGCATACTATATTTGCCCTTCCATCGATCAGAAAGAGCAGGTTAATTTTGAAATTTTAGTCAGCTGCGAAGAGATTTTATGTATGTGCTTTTGTTGAATTAGATTAAAACAAACCACTCCTCTTTACTCGTGTACTTTTCGAAAGAGAATGAATGTCCTTTTCTCGAATTTCGAAGAAATTTTTTTCAGGTTGATGTGCCGAACATGTTATGTACACATATTCGAAACTTTAGAAAACGTATAAGCTGTTATTCAGTTAAAATTTTTGACCAAAAAAAATTGACCTTCTCGAATGCTCTTCTCGATTGTCATTGGCCAGAGCCCACTTGGCGCCAAAAAAAATTTGGTCGAATATTTTTAACTGAATAACTGTTATACTGAATATGGAAACGCACTGCTTGGTCGAATCGCTCGCGCGCGCCTGCCAAAGCCAGTCACTCCGCTCGCACACACACACACCCCCCACAGTTTTCGCGCCAAAACTGGGGCGGTGGTCTGGACTCTAGAAAACTGTTGTGATCGATAATGAGACGTGATAGTAGACAGAAGAATGCATGGAACTGTGTCTAAAATGTTGTTGTTACCTTTGCGTCAAAATTAACAAAAAATTTCGTGTTGAGAGCGTAGTTTACCATTCAACTATTTATCTATTTTCTATTCTTCTATAAAACAAAACGAAAGAAGAAAGAAGAAATATATGTCTACGATGCAGTGATACTTATTTTTATGCGACGGCTGACAGAAAGCACGCCGGCTGGCACGCTCCTCGCATAACCTGCGCTTGCTGTAGAAGTAGTATGAAAGAGGATGACAATGAAAGTTTTTTTCTACAACACTATGTACCCGATCAGTCACTGTTTTCGATCCATATTTATATAATATACATACAATCCATACACTGACCTCTTTGCCACGGCTGAGAGAAAATAAGCCGGTGGGAGCGCCCTAAAGGTGCGGTCAGTCTCTTCGCAATCGATTCCGAATTGTTTCGAAGGGATCGCAAGGCATTCCGAAGTGTTCGGGAGTATTTCGAAGGCAATTCGGGAGTGTTCCGAGTAGAGGTGTGCACGATTAATCGAATACGAATAAAATCCGAATAATTATTCGATTAATCGATTAATCGAATAATTTTTATTCGTTGTTCGAGATCTGACGATTAATCGAATATTATTCGAATAAAATATTTGTTCGATTAATCGATCGAATAACATTTATTCGTTATTCGTCTTCAAAGTTCGATTATTCGAATAATTGTCCACCAAAGCATATGATATACTCCAAAATATTGTCATTTTGTGGTTATTCGAGAAGAATTATTCAGTCGATTAATCGAATAATCGAATAATCGAATATTTTTATTCGTTATTCGAGTGCTGACGATTAATCGAAGAATATTCGAGTAATCGAACTCGACGATTAATCGAACGAATAAAAATTATTCGTTGATCGTCCAAAAAAATTATTCGCTCAACTTCCGAGGGCGATTCGCAAGACACTTCCGAAGTGTTTTGGAGGCATTCGGGAGTGTTTTGAAGAGACTGACCGCAACTTAAATGTTGTGCGCATGTTTGAAGTAGTTGGATAAAGTTTGAAGTTTGTTTGATCTTTAGAAACCATCATATAACTACTGAACTCGTCTTGCAAAACTTTCCTGTGTTTTTTTCATCTTCAGCTCTTCGTTTAGTTGAAGTTATACGTTGAAGATAGAAAATCTGTTTTTTTTCAACTGAATCAATCTATTAACTATTAATGAGATGATTTGCACGTGTTTCTATCAAACTAACGCACCACTATGTGGATATGGGTCAGTAATTGCGAATGCCAACCAAATGACATAGATCTGTTGACCTCGCGGCTGGTAGCGAGCAACCCGGAGGGCGCGACCCTAGCAAGTAGCGCGCGCTCAAGAATGATGTAATATCATATGAAGATAAATGTCCGATCAATCTGAAATTTTGACGGATTTTTTTGCCCATCTACCTCCAGTCGTGAGGAGACCAGACGCGCGCGCATTCAAACGATAATATTCATCAAATAAGCCGGCATGCGAATCAAAGAGGCCGCGCTACACTCTAGCCTTTTCCCGCGCGTCTGACCTCTCTCGCTCGCGATTGAGTTTTGCCAACTGACCCCGGCTGTCAATAACAGAAACTATCCTCTAGGCGGCAACTATAACTCATTTCTGAGCCTATATAAAAAAGACCGGAACGATACACCGCTATATCCTAACCCTAGGTTTCATGAAAAAAAACTTTCTATCGTCTCGCCGTGTGGAATCGTTCGCAATAACCAGTAATGTGATTGAAGTGAGCGGAAAAGGCTGCATGAATTCGCAGAAATGACGATTACTACATACGTACGCATCGGTTCTTTTTGCAACACGGGTGAATTTAAAGATGTGTAAGTAACTATCGACTATCGTTCTCTTGTACACGCACTTCTATTAAAGGGAGTGTACACTCTGAATTTCGAAAATGAGTATAGTCGCCGCCTGGTGGATAGTTTCTGTTATTGCCAGCCGGGGTCAGTTGGCGAAACTCAGTTGCGAGCGAGAGAGGCCAGACAGCGCGGGCAAATGTTCGAGTGTCGCGCGGCCTCTTTGATTCGCATGCCGGCTTCTTTGATCAATATTATCGTTTGAAAGTGCGCGCTTGGGTCTCCTCACGACTAGAAGGTAGATCGAATGCGACTCGAGGGTAGATCGATTTTCTACCGTAATCTGGCGAACTATCTCCCAGAATAATATTATAAACACCTGGACATGAAAATATGATGAAAACGACTCAGTTTTGTCATTACAACTATTTCTGAAATGTCTGCAAGTTGATGAAAATTGAGCGCAAAATGTATCAAAATGCAGAAATTGGTGCCAATTGGTGCCAATTTTCAATGTTCAACAGAATTTCTCACCGACTATCGACTATCGTCCTCTTCTACACGCGGATTCAGAGTGTACACTCCCTTCACGAATTCAGAGTGTACACTATAGGTATCTCCGACACACATCATTTCCAACATATTTTCACATCCCGGTGCTAACTCAACTTCGAAATTCAGAGTGTACACTTCCTTTAACGAAGCGAGCAAATGCTGTATGCATAAGATGAACTGAACACTTTATAAAACGCATGGAAATGTGATAGTTTGTGTTTTGAGGATCGATGATTTCGCAGAAGAAAAACTATTTACAAAAGTTATTTGACATTTTAAAAGCTTTAAAAAATAGTGGTTCAAAAACCACGCCACTTTTTGATGGTTTCAAGGTGATAGCCGCTGTGTTATCGTCTGCATTCCATATTGTTCCGCAACCAGTTTAGGAATGTCTTCTTTCTGTTCTCACGTTTCATTCTGTGGTGGCTTTTGTGAAAGAGAGAGAGAGAGAGAGAGAGAGAGAGAGAGAGAGAGAAAGAAAGAAAGAGAGAGAGAAGGAAAAAAGAAAGGATGCAAGAGAAAGGGTAATTTTTGATTACGTCATAATGTCTGAACGAGTGTTCGGGTTACTCACCGACACATTCGGTGAATTCGTTTCAGCGGCAAACAAGACATGAACCCATATTCCTTTTGGTACCATTCGAGAATCATTGATCATGTTTTTTCACCCGCCTGCACGCCCTTTTCAATGACGTCTCAAAGGCCTCTCTCTCTCCCCTCTCCTCTCTCTCTCTCGTTCTCTCTCTCTCTCTCCGCCGAGAGATTCTCGCGTTGAAAGCGCTCTAAACCTGACCTTGCCCTTGTAGAGATCGAAACAGATCTTCATGGTATTAAAGGTTCAATAACCTTCTTTGTTTTCCACTTGAAACGTTCGCTAATCGCATACGTTTAGCGCATGGGGTGACCTTCGAGACATTCACTATCACTCACTTACGTGCGAATCGTTTGTGGTTTGGTTAACACAGTTTTCTCTTTCTCACTGTTCGCACGATCTGTGATCTCTTCATATTTTCTCGAATACTGTCCGGATCTCATCTAATAGGTTCACCCTCAATACCATTCACTCGCTCCCGCGCGCACGAGAGAGAGAGAGAGAGAGAGAGAGAGAGAGAGAGAGAGAGAGAAAGAAGGGCTATTGACACCCGGGAGGGGGAGATCAATTATATCGCCAGCCGCTCGCATCCTCACGCATTTCACCTTTGAATTTCATACAGTTTTCTATATTCACTAATTGTGTCAATATTATATTTTATCGGTATTTTCAACTAGCGCTCCGGCGCGCTGCCGCGCGTCTCCGCGCTAGAACATGAAAATTAGAAGAATAGAAATTCATACAAGTTTTTTGTTATGTTCAATACTACTGTTTATCTACAAATTCATAACATTTTGACGAGTGAAACGAATTATTAAAGTAGAGAAGATTAGTCGATTGATGTATTGATTGCACTGATAAGTATGTTGTCTAGGAGCGGGGTAATAATAATAATAATAATAATAACTGGTTTGCAAGTCCTATAGTAAGCTGCCGCGCGCTTCACCTATCAATGTCTATGAAAAGAATAATGATATATTTCTTTTTTTCTGAACTCTACTTTCCTATGCTCCTAAAAACTGAATGCGCTCAGGCACAAGTCAGCATCGCTCTGATATTAGCCCTCCTCCTTCTATCTCTCCCTCTTTCTCCCCTCTCTTCTCGCTCTCTCCTTCCTCTCTTTATCTCTCTGCTTTCTCTTTATTTTTTTTTCGTTTTTATTTTAGTGTTAAAGACACAGTGGCGACTTATTTCTGTCACAACCTGCCACAACTCCTCATTTTCACACGAGCAAAACATTTGGCCGTGGAATCGAACCGGCGAAGATCGGGGGCCACAATGCAGCGCACATGCTCTGAGCCATGAAGCTATTGACTAAGCGTTGTTCAATTGCGCTTATGTCTCCGACCCCAATTTGCAGTATTGAAGCGTTGGCGGGAAATTCAAATTTTCATATGAATCCTTGGCAGTGTCAGATTCGAAAGTAACGCAGAATCGTCGTTCTTTCGAAAAAAAATATGCAAATAATAACATGATTTTTAAAAGTACTCCGTGTCAAATAAGTCGTCACTGTTCCTTTAATGCTACGAAAACAGACAGTTCTGCTTCTCTGCTTCTGCAACCTCTTTCCCTCAATAATCTCTCTCTCTCTCTCACTCACTCTATCTTTTTCTCTTTTCTTTCTCTTCCTCTTCCTCTTTCTCTTAGGTCTCCTCTCGCATCTTTTCTGTTGTCAATGCAACGACAACAGTAAGTCGATCTACCACTGCCTTTCTCTCTATAAATATATCTATATATTTCATATATTTCTCTCTAACTTTTCCTCTATCCCTCTCTCTCCGTTCTTTGTCAATGCATTTCTAGAGATTGAAGTAAAACTTTTGCTTTTCTTGAACATGGAACATCCGCTGCCGGACAGCGAGATTTTGATGTTTTTTAACAGAATAACGAAAGCAAAATTGAAAACTATCACAACGTGGACTACAGCCAAGGACGTAAACTCAACTATTCTGCAAAGTGTCATACAAATTGGTTTAGTATGACTAAAGTTATGAACTAACCAAAATCGTAAAAGAAATGCTAGGGCGCGCGCACCTTTTGATAAATTGGCTATATCTTTCTCACATTGTAACCACTCAGGCTGAATTTTGCAGGTACGCGAAAAAAAACTATTTGTTAAACGTTTTTACGGAAAAAAAGCGAAGATGTTTCTTAGTTCTTAGATGAGAAACTTTCGCTGCGGACAGCTACAAAATCGATGATTTTTGTGGTTTTTCTTCCAAATATAAGCAATGCGTGTAATTGGAGAGTAATCACGAAGTGGACTGCATCCTGAAGTAATATGTAAACTTTCTGAAGAGTTTCACGCAAATCGGTTCAGTAGAAACGGAGATATGCCCGCGGAAACACAAAAAAAGTGCAAAAGTGATCATTTTTGGTGGTTTTTCGACCAAAAATAGAGGTAATGAAGACAAAATTGAGAACTATCACGAAGTGGACTGCATCAGAAGACGTAAACTCAACTATCTCAAACGTTTAATGCAAATTGGTTTTGTATGAATCAAGTTATGACCGCGGAAATACTCAAAATCGCAAAAGTGAGGCGAGGGCGCGCGCGCATCTCTTGCTAATTTGGCTATATTTTCCTCACACCGTAACCAATGAGGGTGAAATTTGCAGGTTCGTACCAAAACTATTTGTTGAAAGTAGTTACGAAACAAGAAGCGAAATGGTTTCTTAGGTAAAGAGCTTTCGCAGCGGACAGCATCAAAATCAATAATTTTTGTGGTTTTTCTTCCAGATAAAGGCAATGAGTGTAATTAGAGAGTAATCACAAAGTGGACTGCATCCTGAAGTACTATGTAAACTTTTCGCAAAGTTTGACGCAATTCGGTTCAGTAGAAACGGAGTTATGCCCGCGGACACACAAGAAAAAGTGCAAAAGTGACCATTTTTGGTGGTTTTTTGACCAAATATGGACGTAGAGAAGGAGTTGAAAGGTGCCTGAATTTTGTCGTCGTCCTTGCAAAGAAATACAACTTTCTACCAAGTTTCATGTGAATTGGTTGAGTTTGAAGCTAGTTATGACTCTGGAATGACGGACAGAGACAATAGGACATTTTAGTAGAAAAGGCGAACAACAAAAAAAACACGCGAATGTGTGTGTGTCTCTATCAATTATCTCTTTCTTTCCGAAAAGGTTCACCAAGTGCAAAATTCTTCCGCCCTGAACATACAAGAAAATATTGCTTGCGCTTTGTGCAACATCCTTTTCTCAAGGTGCGGTCAGTCTCTTCGGGATCTATTAAGAATTGTTTCGAGGGGATCGCAAGGCATTCCGAAGTGTTCGGGAGTATTCCGAAGGCAAATCAAGAGTGTTACGAGAGCGATTCGCAAGATAATTCCGAAGTGTTTCGCAGGCATTCGGGAGTGTTTCGAAGAGACTGACCGCAACTTCAGTGATGAAGCTGCGCGCGGCGTCTCTATTGCTGGCTCCTCTGAAATGGTCGGCGATCCTCGTCCTTCTTCTGATCGGAAGAAAGATCGGCGTCGCGTTCTACTCAATGAGCACCGTGTGGAAGTGTATGGATCAGGTGGACACAGAGAGGATGGTGAGAGAGAGGGAGAGAGAGGGAGAGAGGAAGAGAGAGAGGGAGGGAGAGAAGAGAGGAGAGAGAGAGAAGAGAGGAGAGAGAGGGTAAGAGAGAGACAGAAAGAAAGAGAACTTGAAAAAGAGAGAGAGGGAGAGAGGGAGAGAGAGAGTGAGAGAGTGAGAGAGTGAGAGAGTGAGAGAGGGAGGGAGAGAGGAAGAGAGAGGGAGAGAGGGAGAGAGGGAGAGAGGGAGGGAGGGAGGGAGAAAGAGGGGGAGAGAGGGAGAGAGGGAGAGAGAGAGGGAGAGAGAAGAGAGGAGAGAGAGAAGAGAGGAGAGAGAGGGAAAGAGAGAGACAGAAAGAAAGAGAACCTGAAAGAGAGAGAGAGAGAGAGAGAGAGAGAGAGAATACTCTCTCCAGCTCTCCTCCCCCTCCTTCTCCTCCACTGTCTCCTCGCTGGGCAATGACTCACTCGTCCTGATACTCAACCGACACGCGCTCAACATGACACTCAACTGGCTCTGCAACACAGAGGGAATACCAGGTGCGTATCTCTCTTTCTTTCTCTCTCTCTCTCTCTCTCTCTCTCTCTCCCCCACTCCCTTCTTCGATCCGTCTCTATTTCTTCCACCTCCCAACTCTGTATCTCACGTCTTACGTGGCTAGATCAGTGTGAGAAAGCCCTCCTTCCAGACGTGCACTCCCACTCGCTCATTGTCACCCTCGACTCCGACGCGGACGCGGCCCTCTCGTCTGCTTGGCCGGGGGTGCGACGGCTGCACTGGAGCGTGTCCTGTCTGCAGGTAGAGAGTTGTTTGTATCCTACAGTCAAACCGCTTTGTGGCTTTGTCCTTCCCGCCTGGAAAGGGTTGGACAGGGCTCATAGCAGTATATATCCTACTCCTACTCGAAATTTTCGTGACCTTTGTCACCGTTTTGTTCAGTTTGACAGCCCTTGAAATGATATGAAGAGAGGTGAGAGAGGAGAGAGAGAGAGAGAAAGAGAGAGAGATGCCTTTCAGAACCCGTTCAACTACGGCGACGGCTGCTACCAGCTGTTCTACCTGTTCCGCTCGAACCTCGCGCTCGCCCTGCTGCGGAGCGGCAAGAGGTTCTGGATGATACAGCAGGTGGGTGAATTCGAAAACGAATAAAACATATTATCAAGTATGGAGGTGAGGTTTCGTGGTTTCCAAGGTGGTTCGATGATAGTTGCAAAAGTTGTTTCGATGTGTTTGTGAACTTGAATAGAAATACTTGCTTGTTCAAAAACTGTCATAAGTGTAACGGTGTGGTCAAGTGTTCTTTCGCGGTTCGAATGCAGTCTATAAGAAATTGCACGTAAGAAGCGCGTGAAGGATGATTGAGAACGTTTGCAGGACACATACTGGCACTCGTCCCTCCACTCCCTAGCTGCCTCGCCCGTCTACCAACACCACGACATCCTATTCGACACTGCGAGTGAAGGGGACAACGCGCTGATTGCGGGTGGGTACAGGGTACTGGGACGACCATGCAGGATAGGTGCACCATTAGTGTACCAGAGAAGCGGAAATCATAGAGAGGGCGTGGGTGCTCGAAGTGTTGATGGTTCTGAAGTCTGCGATATGTGACTAGAAACTGTTGCAGGCGGCTACTACCGCGCCTCTCCCACTCCCCGCTCGATCGCCTACTTCTCCAAGCTGAGCGCCGACCTGTGGTGGTGGTGAGTACGGAAAGCAATAGTACTTATGCCTCGCTTGCTGATTGAATACTGTAATCGTCTGATTCTCTTTGCCGCGAGCTCTCTCTATCTTCTTGTTCCTCTCTTCAAACTGCTCTCGAAATGCCTTCATACTACATACTACCTCACAAATGCGTTTAACCACTTCGAACTATAGTGTGTTCCCTTTTCTGACCGACAAATTCGGAAAGCCGGAAAATCAGAGATTAGACGAATGATGTGATATTTATGTAAATGCCTGATTTTCGTGTCATTTTTTTTCCAATGGCGCATCAGCGCGGTCGAACTTTTTACGCAGCATACACATGAAAACAGTTGTTTTGTGAGAAATACAGTATCTATGAACAGTCTTATGATGAAAAAAGATCAGAAGTAATTTCTTGATGAAAATCGGCATATGTATACGAAAATTCGATTACAGATACGCCAAATATGCACAGAAAATGAGTTTTCGGTGAGAAAAATGTCTCCTGTTCGGTTGAGAGTAGAGATGGACAAGTGCTTCAAATGAGAAAAGTGTGCCTCACAACTTAGCGTGGCCCGATTTTTCGATTTCTATTTCAAGGAGTTTCTCTCGTTATTGTGAAAGTTCAATTTTCGGACAAGTGGACAAGTCACTCTATAACTTGGTTCCCACTCAAAACAGAGCAACCACGCTATAGAAATGTGCAGTGCATACACTTTAGATTGTACCCTTTTTAACCCAGCTTCCATATCGGAGTTCTAACACCGATATCGATCGATATCCGTAGCTCTATCAGATAGAGACAATTAGACAAGTGTCTCCAACTTTGTCCAGAGACATGATAGAGACTCCGGACAACAGAGAAAGTTGTGGGGGATACTCACATCGACAACGTAGCGTCGTTCGAATTTCAATTTCGATCTCATTAACAAGCGATTCAATAAAAACCCATTTTTCGCCTTTCAAATAGACCGGTTCACACGATTTGAAAAGTTTGAAATCATCTTATTCCAAAGTCCACATTAGTCGGCCAGAAAAGGGAACACACTAGATACTACGAAAACTAAATTCGAAGAGCTTCAGTTTCAGAGTAGTCAGAAAAGAGCAACGGGCAGCGTATTGTCCAAGAAGTCCTTTTTGAATTCTGACTATTACATACTACACGTCTTCTCATACTCGTTCTCTCACGTCAGGTACGCGCCCGATAACACGTACATGACGTACCTGTGCGCGACGATGGACGTGGACTGCGGACGGCTGCCGTTCAGGTAGAAGAGAGAGAGAGAGAGAGAGAGAGAGGGAGAGGGAGAGAGAGAGAGAGAGAGCGAGAGAGAGAGGGAGAGAGAGGGAGAGAGAGAGGGAGAGAGAGGGAGAGAGAGAGGGGAGAGAGGGGGAGAGAGAAGGAGAGAGGAGAGAGAGAGGGAGAGAGAGAGGGAGGGAGAAAGAGAGAGGGAGAGGGAGAGAGATAGAGATAGAGAGAGGAGAGAGAGAGAGAGGGAGGGAGAAAGAGAGAGGGAGAGGGAGAGAGATAGAGATAGAGAGAGGAGAGAGAGAGGGAGAGAGAGACCTCCATTCCAGTTTCATCACCAACTGGCAGTGGCTGGTGTCTCCCTCCTCTACCCCGCCCCGCCTTATCCAATTCGACGGGTACAGAGAGCTCGGAGGGAAGCTCGCCACGGTTCGTCTCTCTCTCTCTCTCTCTCTCTCTCTCCCTCAGTCTCAGTATCACTATCATGAGTTCTTTTAGATGCGCGAACTCGGCTTCTACTTTCTCAGTGACGACGCACGCACATGCAATGCGAGCGCCGTCGAGGTGTGTTTGTATAATTTGTTCTTTTCCATCCAGAATTCATATAGTTTCTTCGATTTTTAAGGACCGTTCAATCTCACTCTTATGTTTTAGCGCGCGTCTCGTATCGTGCACAACCCGCCGCCGATGACAGTGAAAGGTGCGTCTCTCTCTTTCTCTCTCTCTCTCTCTCTCTCTATCTCTCCGTCCCTCCCCCTCTCTCCCTCTCCATCCCTCCCTCTCCCCTCTCACCTCTCTTTGCAGACTCTGTGAAAGAGTTCGCGGCGTACCAGCACCTCGTCGACTCTCTCTATGCCCACCCAGTCTCCCGACTCATCCTAGAGAGATTCCTCCTCCCATACGCGCACTATGCAATGCTGACTATGTGAACACCTCTCTCTCTCTTTCTCTCTCTTTCTCTCTCTTTCTTTCACAGGAATTAACCGATCTGTTCGTATTAGTGATGCTGATTGTTTATGGGTATTGTATGAATTGATAAATATGTTGTAATATCAAACAATAAGCACGAACTCTTTAATGCAAAACAACACAAAAAACCTGTGTAGAAACTTTGTACAATAGCCGATAGTTATGCATATTCTCTCGGCTCACGGTACGCAGCCATCTCGCCGCATTTTTTCAGACATCATTTCATAGCAGTTAAACGCGTTATCGGACCGCGCAAGACCATTCGACCAAGTCGCGCGTTTTGTGGTCTGATTTTAGAGAAATGAAGGTGATTTGCAATTCTAATGAAGCAGAGTTCTCCACACGAGCTAATAACTCTTTCCGCAGTTGATAGAATCTTTATAATTTTTGAATATGTGTTGTGGTGGATCCTTACTCATAGAACGTTCGAAAACCACGTCTTTGAGGCTTTTCAATAAGTAAAATATAAAAAATCTTAATAACTCACTCAAACCCAGTTTGAGGAAGAAGGTGCTTTGATGGTATCCGCACAGAACTATAGTTTTCTATTTTTTTCGATTTCATTCATTTTTGCCGTTTTTCTCCCCAAAGTGTTTACAGATTCTGAAACTCAGCAACATTTTGCTAATATGCATTTGTGTCAAACATAACAACTCACTTTTTTCGTAATTTCAAAAAATGCAGTATTGCAATATAATGCTCACTTACAAACTCGCTAATTTTATTATTCAATCACTTATTTTAAGCACAATTGTACATACTCTACGTGCGCTTCTGACAATCTGCTAATTATATTGTTACAGCATTGATCTCTCGAGCTCTTACTCAATTGCTTTCTTCAATCATTCGCACACCTCAATTATCTAATGTTTTTATCCAATCATTTTCCAACATCCAAGACCACACATTTTATGCATATCATTACATCCGTTTGTCACTAACAGGCTCGCAGAGATCAATCCAATTAACTTACTTACAATGCTTTCTCGTTGATTATGTCATGTTGTGCTGTCAAATTGAAAGACATTGACGTTGTCTTCAGGCTGTCGTTTTATTGAATGTAAGTGTTTCTTTTCAGCATCATGGAAACTTGCGAGCAGGCTCTGAAATATGCTTCTTATACGCCTCTTCACATCGGGTTGAGTGTCCAAATTGTCATTTGCCTATTCGCCACTTTTCTCAGTCTTCGATTTATACACAGACACAGCAGAGAGCTGTTCATTCACCCCAACTGCAAGGTTATTATTATTGTAGTTTTACTTTATAGTTTAAATTTAGATAATTTTGAGCTACATATTCGCGAGCTATGTGGTAATGTCCATCGGAATGGCCATAATTTACGTAGGTATTTTTCTTAAAAATATAATTCACTCGATTCTTCCAGTCCTACCATCTCTTCTCATACGTGTTTCTACCAATCTGCACCCATGTACCAGTGCCTACTTGGGTAGGTGTTTAGAAATTGTTTCCAAAATTTACTTTAAGTTCGTTGTAAACAACTGTGAATAAGATATTCTTTGATTAATTGCCAACAACTGTCAGCGACAGAACTGTTTTTGAGAAAAAGTGAAAGAGTATTTTTTGTCAAGAGTTTAGAGTATCAACAAATGCCAGCCACTAGATTTTGTTTTTATTTTGTTCTAGACTAAGAAAATACCGGGTACCAACGGCTAAAAACTAGAAATAAATGTCTCTAGGCGTGTCTCCTCTCTCGTGGCTGGGTGGCGCCGTGCCTGCCCGCCTTCTCACTCCTCCAACTCGCACTCGCACTAGAGAGAATCATCGCGGCATATCACGGGTACGGTTCAGAACATGTCCCAGATGAAACTATAGGGAGGAAAATGATTATTTTTTGTAATATTTTGCAGCACTCGCTACGAGCACGTCCCGCCAACTTTCGCGAGAGCGTTTGGAGTCGTCTTGGTGAGTGGTGATGTCACAGCGACATTATTATTATTTGCCTTTTCCGTTTGTTAATTGTCAGATGATCATTCTGGTGTGGTTCTGTGTGTGGATCACGTGGGGCAGTGACATGTCCGCCACGCAATCACTATGCAAGGCTATCGGACCACGAAACAGCTGGAAGCTCCAGATGACGTTCCACGTCAGTCTCTCTCTCTCTCTCTCTCTCTCTCTCTATTCTTCACTCGAACTACAGGTTTGTTTGGGCATCGATTTCGTTACATTGTTGATATTCATCGGTCTGTATTGGCGCAGCAAACGCGGCAGTATCACGTTAGTCAGTTAGGTTCCGCTAAGCAAATAGTTCTTTTTTCAGTTCATACAACCTGCAACCTCTCATTGAAGTTTCATCACCAGGAAATGGTATTTGTGATCACATCTCTGTCTCCAGTTATCGTTTTTCATTTTACATACTATCTGATTTTCACGATATTCACCAGTTTAATCAAGTCAAAATGGATCACGGACATGTTCACAACCGACATTGCGTACCAAACATTTGTAAACACCACAAACGTGAGTGAACATTGCACGTTTGTTCCTTTATCGAAATAATTCAGATGATTCCACTCTATACTGTATGCTCCGCGTTTCTATACACTGGAATACTGTATAGAAATCAAATTTATCGGGCGACAAAAGTGAGTGATGCAGAAAAAAAGTAAAGAAAAAGTGTGTTTTACAGGTTCTCCGTCTCTCAAAAACCGAATACGATTCACGAGTAGTCGAGAAGGGATGGTAGACAGAAACAACCAAGCAAAAAAATTGTTTCGCAAAAAATCTTGTCGTGATAAACTACATGCTGGGTTTTGATACGTTTGAGATACTGACTCTCTCTCTCATACGAATACGACGAGTCAACAACACCGTGTCACAAAATATATCCGTGCAATGTCCTCTCTAATTCTCAAGGAGCATCAGTGTTTGATGGTCTTTACATTGTTTTTTTTTACATCGATTTTTTTAGGTTTTCACGCTAAATCCAAATGCGACCGAAAACGAGATCATCCGATTCTAACGAGAAAGTTCGTGAAAAATTGTAGCGGTCCGTGACCGTGATCTCATATAAAAAATCGCATAGCCTAGGAAGCAACCGCGTATGAATCTGGACCACAAACTGTGGTTAGCTATGCATAGAAACACACAAAACTATGCTTTCAAACGTAAAAACCAAAAACGATATAAATTCTGGATGAAAAAGAACAAATCATACAAACACACCTCGACCTGGAGTTCTTCTTCAACGACGGACGGCTAATCCAAATCTCTTTGACGACTATGGTGAGGCTCCCTACTCTTCCGTTTTTTCCGACTTCATTCACGCTCTATCAGATGTGCAATGTACAATTGTGAATCTATGTCCCTATAGCGATGACGGGAGGAGGGCGAGGCGGCTGGAACGGCCGCTAAGTAAGGTGACGGATACAGCAGAGAAGGATCTCACAGAGTAAGAGTAAGAGGAGAGGGAGGCGGTGGCGATGCCCCACCGGGAGACGCCGAACAAAACCTGCACCCGCACTTTTTGCAACCGGTACTCTTCATTACTGAGTGACTTAGTTGCCACTTCTAGATAACAACACAGACACAAAAACACAAAAAAAGTAATAAAATTACATGAAAAAGGGCAGCACTAATAGTCGCAGTGATGACACTGCCAACCGTACAGCACATTCTTCTGCATAAAGCTGCGCGGTGCTATGCACGTCAACATAGGGCCACGCGGTGCGCCGAGCGAGTCATCTCTTTTTGATGTTCATTTGTGCGACGCAGTATTTCTGCAATTATCTATAGGGTATCTCCCCGTTCACATTACGCCTGTTCACTCGCCGCATATTTTCCGACGCGTTATCGGACCGCGCTGGATCATTCGACCGCGCCGCGCGCTTGGCGGTCTGATTTTAGGGAAATGAGGGTCATTCGCGCGCTTGGCGGTCTGATTTTAGGGAAATGAGGGTCATTTGCAAGTCATATGAAGCAGATCGGAGCATCTTCCGAAGTTAATAACTCGAAGTTATTTAACTTTCAAAAATTTCCATTTTTTTGTCTTTCGGACAGAGGAATTCTGAGACTGTTTCCAAGAGATTGTCGGATTGTCGGCTCGCTTTTGTTGATATCGATATCGCTACTCCGAAAAATCATGAAAACCTCCAAAACGCATAGCTTCAATAGGTGATTCAGTGTTTCTCTAATAACTTTTCAAACTTTGGAAGTATGAACTTCTGAGTGATTGTCGGCGAAACAGATTGTCGGCTTGATATTTGTGATTTTCTTTTTGGAAGTGCTCATTTGAGCTCAAAAACATGCCTCTTTTCGGCGTCACTTTCTCATTGTCTGGTTCGTGTCTGGGTCGACCGAGATCATTGCGTACCGTGAAAATGGGGGATATATGTGGGGGGATATACCCTATGTGATCTGTCGCAGCGGACAGAAGCGTGGCGGCACAAGCACGTCAGCGCACTGTGTCTTCTCGACAAGGATAAGTGGGTGTTTCAAACCGGCACACCATAAACCTCACTCGAGAGTGCTCGCTTCATAACGATGGATGATGAAAGATGTCGCACAGCCCGGAAGTGTGTCCGTTTGAAGGGGCACGGGCCACCGTGAACAATCATCGTCGCCGCCACTGACGGAGCTGAAGCAGATTCAACTACTCATCGAAACCGCTAAAACATGTATTGTGCATAAAACGTATACATTTTTACATTTTTACAATCAAACTGTCAATGGGAAACTAGTAGTGGGGAGATATCATAGAGAAATGAAGGAATGTGAAAAGGTTGCGAGATCATACAAAATGGACACATGAAATAGCAATCAAGTTCTGTGAGGCTGGCTCTCAGATGGAAATGGATTGTCAGATGAGGTCGTCCTCGCTCTCCTCGTTGTTCTTGTTGCGGAACAGCAGACCGTCAGTCTCCGCCCCACCACTGCGCACCTGCTGAGACACGCGGTAGATGCGCTCGCGGCGGCGCGCGCGGAAGATGCACGCCTAGAAGTGAACATACAGTACCTACCGTCCATATAGTAATGCTACAGTACCCCTTTTTCCTCACCTTGACAGTGTAGATGACGAGGAGGGTGAAGAAGGCCGAGCACACTCCCAGCACGATGGGAAGGATGACAGTGCGGTGCGTCGACGACTCCTGGGAACAGTGAGAGGGACTAATTACAACACAATTTAGACAGAATCGACCGCACAATCTATCACTGCACTACACCACGAAAAACAAACAGAGTTGTCAGTGACACTCTTCGGTCGTATACATTTCGTACTCGTCCCACTACGATGACAATATGCCGGCGTCACTCCTCGTCACCCTCACCAAACTTCTACAGTACAACCAAGAAGTCATACCGTTCCAATGACGTCATCATGACGTCACCTGCCCCATCCCACACTCACCATCCACTTGTCCATCTCGGTGCGCAGGTAGTAGTACTCGTCCCTCAGTGCGCGCACTTCGCGGGCGAAGGAGGACTCGGCAGAGGAGAGAGAGTGCGAGAGCGACGAGAGCACGCTGCAACAGCAGAACTTTATATACTATTATTTTGGGAGATTTGTCAGATTACGGTAGAAAATCGATCTACCCTCTAGTCGCATTCGATCTATCTTCTAGTCGTGAGGAGACCCTAGCGCGCGCTTTCAAACGATAATCAAAGAAGCCGGCATGCGAATCAAAGAGGCCGCGCGACACTCGACCATTTGCCCGCGCTGTCTGGCCTCTCTCGCTCGACCCGAGTTTCGCCAACTGACCCCGGCTGGCAATAACATAAACTATCCACCAGGAGGCGACTAAACTCACACGTTGATACTTTATACGTTGCTAAAGTACACTAGTGAGGTAGGGTGAGCACGCTGCAGGGAAAGATAAGTGTTTTCGGCTGCCTGGCTGTCTCGGGTTACATATAGACTAGATTTTAGTCAGTTAATGTAGCCCACCTGATAGAGTATCTACAGTTATCGAGTCATACACAACACTGTTCTGCGCCAACCAGCGATCAAACACCACGAATCAATAGACTACTCAAAACTAGACCATACACAGCACTAATGTAAAAAAAAAACAAGTAAGTAAACCACCCACCCTCCTCCCTCCTTGATCTCCTCCGGCTTGCCAGTCGTGGTAGTCGTCCTCCTCTCCTCCTCCTTCTCCTCCTTCAGTCCCATGGCCCGCTCAGCCAGAGCAGCCAGGTTCGACAGGTGAACGGTGGTAGTGGTAGTGGAGGGGGTGGTCGTGGTCTGAAAGGGAGTCATAATTGATCGATCGATACTGACATCTAATCGGACAGCTATTAAAGGATCTCGGTGGTCACAGGTTAAAGATAATTCTCAAGTGCATAGTGTTTAAGCGATTGAAATGAATCTATTGGGGAAATGTGGTGAGCAGTAATGCTACAGTTGCGGTTGGTAGGACATCAGACAAGCTATATACTAACGGGAATAACGGGAAAATCAATACATCGATAATCCCCACCTTGTGGTGGTGGTGCTTCCTGTGGACATGGCCGGGTGCGTGGGTGGTGGTGGTGGGGTGGGAGGCAGCGGCACAGGCGGCCACGAGCAGAGCAGCCAGCAGCAGACTGAAAGCAGACATAGTACGGGCACAGGGGTGTATTGGGGTCTGGCAGCCGTCATGCTTTCGCAATGGGGAAGTGTGACGCGAGAGGTCACTCCTATGTCACATAGGAGTTACGACAAGATGACAAGGTGTAGTTTTACACAATATCAAGAGCAAATGTGTGGAATCCTATTACTGAAACATAACGACTAGACAGAGTGTTATTTTAATCATAGTCAGGTGGATACTTTTCACACAATAACAAGAACAAGAGGCGAAGAGACTCACCGGTTCATGGCGAGAGCTGGGCGAGGTAGAGTGGCGGAATTACCGCCGATTCTCCCTTTCTCGCCGTTTCCCGCGCGCGCGCGCCCTTGTTTCCCGCGTGATCTACCTAGCGACTGATCTGCTGATCTACCGATCTACTCCGCGATTTGGCGCGCTAATGACCCGTTTCCGCTGATCTCTGCCTTACTTTTTAAAATCAATCTTCTGTAAAATGAGAGATTATAGATAGAGAGAGATAGAGAGAGGGAAAGAAAGAGGGAAGGGGAAAACCACATAGTAACCGTGCTCACTGGAGTGTGAAGCAGCGCGCCCTTCCGGCGCGGGCAGCAAAGACATGTGCAGGCGAAATATTCCAGTCCTATTGCTACCTCTCTTGAATACGAGAACCCCTACAATGTATCGGCCGAGCGAAGTGTCGAGCGACTCTCTACCCAACTCCACCGATCTGTCGTTTCATCGGACAGAGGTGAGTTCAGTAGTCGACTTATGTAGGTGATCGCATTCCCAAAAGTACTCAATTAAACGTACTCAATTGAAACAATTAAACAAGAAGAACACATTTTCAGTCAGTATTCGTGAACGAGAAGCCGATTGATGAAACTAAGAAGGAGGAGGAGAAGGTAAGTAAGTCATCGTTACCCCAAAAAATGACTGACATTACATACATATGTAGCTAGACCACAGTTCGATCACTAACAGCTACGTCAACAGTTTTCCAAAACACAAATTATCGACCGCGACAATGTTGAAACGAAGCTGATCTAATAATAATCGCCACACTCACCCAGCCGCCGTCCGCCGGCTCGTCCAAGTTCTCGCTGCCGCCGATACAGAGCCGGCACGGCAGTGCCGAGAAGACAGAACTCAACATGGTGGGTTCTTCTTTCAGTCTGCTGCTGTCTGCGCTGCTCGTGGCCGTGTGTGCAGCTGCCTCTCACCCCACCACCACCACCCACGCAGCCAGCCATGACTCTCTCTCTTTCTTTCCCCCCCTCTCTCTCTCTCTCTCTCTCTCTCTCTCTCTGCCACTCTCCATTCCTCTGCGCCATTCCAAAAGTGTCGCTCGTCTCCTATCTTCCTACAACGTGTTCTATCGTTCTCTCTCTTCTCTTTCTAATTCCACCTCTAATTCCAATTCCAGAGAGAAGTAGTATAAAGATTTCCCGGCAGGAGCTGTCCGAACTGCCCGTCTCCACGCTGCCGTCTTTCGGACTGGAGGACAGGACCGAAACCACCCTGCCGGGATTGACGGTGAAGCGGACCGAAGGTATGCTCTTTATCCATCTCTCTCTCCCTCTTTCTCTTCACTCTCTCTCTCTCTCTCTCTCTCTCCCTCCCTCCCTCTCTCTCCATCTCACTCCCCACTCTCCTCTCTCCTCTCTGTCCGAAGTTCCGATCAATACCGACCCATCAATCTTCCACAGACACATTCACCACCGCCCGCTCGGATGAGAGGAAGAGAGGCGACGAGGGGAAGAAGGACGAAGAAGAGGAGCTGGCCGCGGCCGGGCAGGCGGCGGCCGAAGCTGGTGAGACTTGTTTATGTAAACGAATTGGAAATCACTACCTTTCTATGGCATCTAACGACCTAACCAATCATAGTGAGGCTGCAGGCGTAGTTGCTGTTCAGTAAGCTGTGTCAAATTATCAATATTAAGTACTAAATTATAAACAAAAAAAAACAAGCAGCCCGCCGCCGCTCGGAACAAGAAGTGCTGAACAGGGAGGGGATATTGGTGGCCCATGGAGACGAGGACGACAGTGGAGAGGGTGAGTGTGACTTACATAGTTACCGTAATTTATACAATGTGTTACTTGTGTTTCGTCGTTCTACTGCCAGTCAGTGTCCATTCAACCTGTAGAAGGAGAAAGAGAGATAACGAGATAATATGAGAGAGAGAGAGAGTCACTCCCACCCAGACCGCGATGACTCGTGGGAAGAAGCTCAGCCGCGAGGGGACGACGGCCCGGTGGGCTACGCCATCCACCCACTCAAGGAGGAGGTGCAGAGGTGCGGGGATCTTTGTCCCTCTCTCTCTCTCTCTCTCTCTCTCTATCTCTATCTCTCTCTCTCTCACCCACTCTCTCTCTCTCACCCACTCTCTGTATAACTAGCCCTCCATCTGGCTATCTTGATCACTGCCGTCTCTCATTGCTCTGTTCTTGTTTGCGATAGGAGAAATAGAAACATGTAAATGTTCCAGCCAGTTCTCAGAGAACGTCTTCCTGCAGCGCAGCAAGCCGGAGGTGGCCACTGAGAGTGAGACGGTGGTGGGTCTCTTTTTCTCTCTTTCTCTTCAACCCCCCTCTCTTTCTCTGTATCTTTTTTTATGCCCTTTCGCACCAGGGAAAGTGTGAGACATGCGGAGTCGTCTTTCAGCCCGACTTCTCCACCATCCCGGACTGCTCACTGCCGCCGCTGGACGCGGAGAAACAGCTGCAGAACATCATGGACTGCGTGCTGCCGCCGAGGTGGGGGAGAGAGGAAGCTAAGCTAGAGTGGAAACCAACTATAGATATGGAATGATGCAATCAAATAAAACGTTGCGAGACAGTATGATCAACAATTGCCTACCCAAAGAGTTATTTTAAAACATGCGTAATATACTTTTAACCTCTTCGATTCTTCCGTCAAAAAAAAACAACGGGGAAGCGTGAAGAAGTAAAGCATCCGTATCTCAGAACGTTCTCGTCGGACGGGCAGGTGTGGCGCGCGCACACCGCCACCACGCCCTGTACGCGGCTAGACCTGGTAGGCAGACTCTCCTCCCCCCTTCCCCCTCTCTCTCTTTCTCTCTCTCTCTCTCTCTCTCTCTCTCTCTTCTCTCTCTCTCTCTCTCCCGCTAGTGTATATCGATGAAGAGACAGAGAGAGAGAGAGAGAGAGAGAGAGAGAGAGAGAGAGAGAGAGAGAGAGAGAGAGAGAGAATGACAACTCGCTCGCAGGTCGCCCTGGAAGAGCGCTTCGACGTGGAGCTCGTCTCGCGCCGTGCCAAGGCATATGGCATCTGCCCGATTAGGAGGGACTTGTTCGATCAGATGTTCGGTCAGAATCAGTCGGCAACGCTTGATTTTCACTTGATTAGTTGTTTCTTTACTAATTGCAATAGTTGCGGTTCTCTTTTCGAAAATGAAGGGTCATGCAGGTTTTTCAAATAATCTAGTTTGGAGACAAGCGCCATTATAGCATTCACTTCTTCCAGACGAGCTGATCCGCCAGGTCACAGCCTGATCATGCGCGGAGAATTTGCGCATTCTTTTTTTCTATCACTCGAAAAAGAGAGAGGCATTTTGCAGTCTGCGCTTTTTGCGTCTTTATATAGTATTCACCTCTTGCAGACGAGCTGATCCGTCAAGTGACGGTTTCATGCGCGGAGCGGGGCCTGCTCCTCCTGCGTGTCAGAGATGAGATCCGCATGTCGCTCGTCGCGTATCAGAGCGTGCTGGAAAGCGCTATTGCGTACGGTAGGCTTTCGACATTGGTTCATGGGTGTGCATTCGCGTACGGAAAGTTGACACGATCACATATCACAGCCTTTCCAAACACCGAAGCATTTCGGCTGTCAAACACCAATGAATGAACATACCTGCTTCCCAGGCCTGCGCAAAGCCATCTCGGTGGAGAACGAGCAGACTCGAGCCGTAGTGGAGAGGGACGAGGAGAGGGGGAAGAATATGCAGCTCGTGGCCAGGGTGGGGATTCTTGCACATTATATAGCTTGCCTCAGAGCGATACTACTTCGCTCGCTCGAATAGAGTGCTCGGACCGTCTCTCTTGTTTTTGCGCACTCATGTCCCTCTCCGGTAGACAATTTTTTGGCTTATTAAAAAAACAATCGAATCATTCAAATCGTTGTCTCTCCAGATCCAGCAGCTCGAAAAGCAGCTGGCCAATGACAAGCTGGTGAACGAGGAGGAGCTGGAGATACTGGAGCAGAGGATGCGGGAGGAGAACGAGCGGCTAGCCGAGAGCAACAAGACACTCAAGGCCAGTCTGTGAATGTCTCTCTCTCTCTCTCTCTCTCTCTCTCTCTCTCTCTGTCTCTCACTCCTGCCAGGTGAAAATGTGAGGAAAGTGGGGTAGATGATGTGAGAAAAGAACATAAATGAAAAATAAATAAAACAAAACGTACTGTCCCCGTTTCAGCACCAGCTGCAGGCCATCCTGCAGATGGAGCACGTGACCCAGCAGAGCGCCGAGCTTCCGCCACAGGGAGGAACACAAAATATAGACAAGCAGTGAAACCGAATGTGCTATTCCATTTGAGATAAACGTTCTGCTTTTTTGTGTATGCGTAGTTTTGTCCAAGCTGTTGAATATAGAAATGTTTGCAATTGATTGCATCATTTTTTTTTCTCTAAAACTCCCTGCAGATCGCAATTATTGATTACAAGCGTTTATCTAACACATGAAATTTACGGAATGTGTACTAAATGGAATAGACAAGTACGGAAAATTGACTCTTTTGAAAACGGTGAGGATGACTCGATGGCAGTGACAAGAAGGCTCGTCTACTTTGTCAGAAACTGCTAGCCAGCACAATGTCGGCGATAGAGTTTTTGTCGATCTTTTCCCCTCCGCGAAGCACCTCGCGCATTCGCCAATGCTCCATCCACGGCTTCGGCAGGAGGGGTCTGGAAAGAAGAGGATTGCGAACGAGAGAGAGAGAGAGAGAGAGAGAGAGAGAGAGAGAAGGAGGGAGAGAGAGAGAGAAAGGAGAAAGAGAGAGAGAGAGAGAGAGAGAGAGAGAAATAAGAACGTACCCGAGGTCCTTGGCAGATGGCAGGGCGTCGAACGCGCATCGTTGCAGGCTCGCCGGCTGCACGCGACGCGTCTCCAGAAGCGGCAACTGGAATACTGTACATTACAGTAATCCACAGAGTGCTGTACACTACAGTAATCGTTAGTACTCCACCTGAGGATGGCGTCTGTCGTATCTCGCCGATGTAGCGCCTCCAATCACCGCGAACATGCCGTCGACGATGATGCTCGAGTGTTCCTTCCTGAACCTCTCTCTCTCTCTCTCTCTCTCTCTCTCTCTCTCTCTCTCTCTCTCTCCAAACATACCTGGGCAGCCCGTCCCTCTCCCTCCTCCACTCTCTCGTCTTCTGATCGTAGGTCCACGCATCGAAGAGGGTCGGCGCATTCCCATCCGAGTCGTCGTTGCCCATACCACCCCATAGCAGCAAGCGAGAAGAGTCGCTGCAAGTGTGGGCAGCTTCGAATCGTCCAAGGGGTGATGGGAGAGAGAGAGAGAGAGAGAGAGAGAGAGAGAGAAGGGAGAGAGAGAGAGAGACTGACGGCAGAGCGTCGAGCGTGGCGAACGAGCGTCCGACCGGCACTTGGTGTGCGAGCGACGCGCCGAGGACTCTCCGCCACACGAGAGTGTGGAGACAGAGACGGTAGAGGTCGTTGAGACGCGCGTCGCCCGACCGCCCGCCGAACACAAACACCTAGTACATACACTCTCTCTCTCTCTCTCTCTCTCTCTCTCTCTCTCTCTCTCTCTCCACAACTGATACTTGCTTGTTCCAAACACGTCGTGACAAAAGAAGGGCTACCGTACTCGTCTCCACCATGGCCACCGTACCTCGTCTCCGGCCACACAGCAGGCGGCGGCGGCGCGCGGAGTCGGCACGTCGCCCGAGTATCGCACGAGATGCCACGCGGTGCTGCAGA
>CAWZYM010000117.1:0-45000 GCA_963966185.1 Rhabditoides inermis | reverse complement strand
AATCTATCAGTCTACAGTAACTTGAAGTGTTCTACAGTACCGTGAAATGCGAATCGATGCTCTCCTGGAGGCGCCAGCGCGAGACGCGCGCAAACGCTGCGCTCGTCTGACATTGGAAATATTAGAATTCTACGGTTACTGTAGTTTTGAGTTACTGTGGGTTACTGTAAACGACATGTTGGTCAGTGAACTGAGCAGGCCAAATAAGTGGTTTAGTAAGGTTTTATAAACGGCTACACACGCGAAGTCACAAATAGCTATTTAACTGAATCCCTACCATCCGGTTGTGAAGGCCGACGCGCAATGACAACCATTCCTCTCGTTTGTCCCCGCGTGCTAGAATGCTGAAAAACAACTTCTCCTGGATGAGGAACTTTTTCTGATTTTAATAATATAGTGACCTGTTTTTAACAATTTTTAATGATTTATGGTTCACAAAAACACAAACAAACTTTAATTGGAACGGAGAAACAAAGGTCATCGTGATTGAGAGACGCTCATCGGCAACTCTGATCGCAAAATTTCAAATTCCCGCTTGAAAAAACATAGCAAACCCGGTTTGTATCGATAGCTGCGCGTGTGTTGAGTATATCTACCGCACTCAATATTTCATCCGCTATCCCTCGTGGTATTGTGGATAGCATGCGCGGCTGCTGATGTGACTAACTCGGGTTTGATTTCCACCGCACCCGCATGTTTTGTGTAATTCCTCACGTGATTTCAACCCACTTTTCAACTGGTACCGTGTGTTTTCTTGGCGAGCAAAGAAACGCGCGAAGGTTGAAAATTTACGATCAGCATGCTATTTGAATAGGCCCCTGTATCTTTAAAGTGATACCAACTATTTCATTGTACTCAGAAACCTGCTTGAACTTGAGGCGCAGCGAAAAAAGGAATATGAGCACCACTGATCCAGCCTAGTGAAAGTGTGCGAGGAAAAAGCTATATATGATTTGTTCTCCGGTATGCCCCGTGTAACAGGGATGAGTGCTGTGTAGTGTCGTATATAATGCCGAACGAGTGTGGTATTTGATTTGAGATAAGCACAAAACATTCTGATACATTGTGTCTGCCCTTCAGCTTCAGAGGAAGCACGCAAAACATAGACAAGCAGTGAACACGAATGTGTCACATAGTCCACGATGGTTCAATATTGTCTGCCATCCAAATCGAAAAGACTCGCAGAATATAGACCTGCAGTGATAGAGTATGTGCTAATTGTTTTTTTTTCAACATCTTGCATTCTTTCAACCTGGTTCTGAGTAGACACGGTATGACAAGCGGTTGCAAAGCAGTCTGCAAAATTGTTATTTTCATTAGCGGCGGGGAAGAATAACCGTATATCATGTGCGATGAAAAAATAACTTGAGGTTGTATGCGTTTGCGACGATTACTTGTTCACTCCTATTCGCAGCGTAACATTGCCTAATTGACTAACTGAATTGAATGACGCTCTGTTTTCGGCTATATAAACAGTGACGCTCGTTTTAATTCCTGTTTGTCTGGACTCGATGTAACGTTCCGCACAATCACAAAAAACTAATTAAGTTGCAACCACCTGTTTATGCTGCTTGATTTTCACATATTTTAGACATCATCTTTTCCTTCCCTGTCCTTCCATGTACATTGCCCATTGTTATGACATGCCATAAAAGACAGACATTCGCTTCTCATTTCTCTACGATCTCACTATGTGACAAGAAAATGACATAGCTCATTCTGTTTCTGTTTATTTCTTTTCTTGTCTTGAGTGTATTCGTGTTATATTATTGTTTTAAAAAACAAATTTGTCTTTTTCACGACTTTTTTTTAGGGAGATTCATTTTTAGTTGCACTTGCGGCTAAAATTGATTCAAAACAGAAGAAAAAATACGCGAATAATATTGCTTTCTGCGTTTTCTGCGCCTCTCTAAGGAATATTTTAATGAAATGAGCGACGAAGCGGCTTGTGACTATTTCTAGAAGAATTTGCAATTAGACAAGCGGAGAGAGAGAGAGAAAGGGGGAGAGAGGGGGGGAGAGAGAGAAAGAGAGGCAGGCAGTGAACCAGCAGGTCAGTAAAAGAAGTGTTCTGTTCTATACTACTCACAACTAGCGCGGAACGGGCTGTGAATTTCCAGTGTTTTCCAATCTCTTCTTGGCAGTGGACAATGGGTAATGCATCCGACGCACGCTACCACTCTCATGCCTTCTTGATGACAACTGACAATCCCCCCTCTCCTTTTTCTTTTCTGTCCGATTCGGAGTAGTGTTTTCTGTTGTCTTTGTTCATAAAAAAAGACAAGAAACAATCCACCTTTCTCCTTGTCCGTTCTCTGAACCGGGCGTTTGTGTGGTAGGGGGAGGAAGGAAGAGCGGGAGTGAAACGCGATACTCGCCCCCCACTATTTCCTATTCTGCCTATCCCCCCCCTCCCCAAATCCCCAATATGCATATCCTATTCCACCGCCCCGAACCCGCACAAGCTCTTATAGAACTTTCCATTACTTATTCGCTCATATATTGTATAAAATTAGCGTCTTACTCATTTCGAAACCACCTTTGCGATTGTTTTTGCCGTCAAAACAACATTATGTTTCAAATGAGTTCTAGACGCCTAGTGTCCTACCGTCACTGCGATGCAAGTACACGTGCTAATAGCATAGTGATGACGAAATGTTTCAAATTTGAGTTCCATTGTTTCATTGTCTGCGGTGCTTTCGCAACGCCCACATACGCTTCAACCATAGAAACCTGGTCATCCCCGAGAAAAAACACAGCCGTTGGAATCAGCGCGTTCTGCGTGCTTTCACTTCCCGTGAACGTTTTCACCAACCCTTTAGCAATCGCGGCATGTTTTATCGCCCTCTTTTTTTAGTCCCCTTTTTATGGTTTTCGGAGGAAAAACAACAACAATAGGACGCAAGAGCTTGCGATCCTATTAATTTTGCAGAGTCTGTTCCGGCGAGAATAAATAAACACACACTTCTATGGTTGCATTGTGGTCTCGCGACAGCTCGTTCCGATGCGCTCCTGTTGCCGACTGCCAGAGCTCCACCATAACACGAGAGAGAGCGCACTGGAGCGAGAGAGCTCCAGACGACGATGCGACCAGCACTAATCAAAATGGCATTAGCACTACATTTGCCCGCTGAGACAAAGAGAGAAGCGTAGTCGGACGATCCTGCGTCTCTGACCAGGTGTGTCTCGCTGTCTGCGCACTACCCGGGAACGACTTATTAGACGATTATCGCCTGCATTAGGTGCGTCTTCCGATTAAATCAGAGGCATTTACAGTAATGAACTGCAGATTCTCTGGGGAGACCTCACTTGTTCCGCAGTCATTTGTGCGTCCATCTCTCCACTCAATCGAATTATTCTCGCTTTCAATAAGCACTGCGAGGACGCCTAATATCATCACCTTCGCATGTTACCCAATATATCCGGCCCAGCTCTTTTGCCCGAAAAAAAGACACCACCACTTCCATGGAGTCCAAACAACTCACGGCTACAGCATCTCTCTCTCTATCTCTATCTCTATCTCTCTCTCTCATTCTCTCTCTCTCCCCTTCATATTCCGTGATTACCTCTGGAATGAACTTGCGTTCTTGTCTCCAGTGCGTACTTTGTGAATGTGAATAGCAGAGAGGCTGGGGCTTTCAACGCCCCCCCCCCCAAAAAAAACCACCGCTGCCAAAAACAATGCCTGAATCGCTCATTATTTCGGGGTGGCGTTAAGCCCTCGCGAGCCGTCAAAGCGCGCCGCTGCGACCAATTACCTGCGGCTCTGCCAGAGCCTGCACGACCATTTTCTAATTATGCGTACGAATCGCTTTTATGCGTTTTCCCATAAAGCTTTTACGATTCGCGGTCACAAGTTATAGTGGCGTGTAGATGTTGCATTAGAGTTGCGGTTGTAGATTGGAATACTCGAGGGAGAGTGACCCCACTCTCTCTCTCTCTCTCTCTCTCTCTCTCTCTCTCTCTCTCTTCTTCGCACACTCTGCACATTAACATAATCCACTTCTCCTTCAATCCACTATCCTATGACATCCCCTAACTTCCATAAATAGATCGATAAAACGTTCCCAGCTAGCAATCCGAATAAATGGAACGATATTTATCAACCAGTGTTAATGTTGACGAAGTAGCAATCTCGAGTTATGTATGTTTATTTAAGAAAAAATGTTTCGTGATGCGTTCGCGGCATTACATTCTCTTATCTAATGATTAATCCATTGTATGCTCATCGATCACGTATTTATCAATCAACCAGATGATAGCAGATATGAACATACTGAATTTCCCTTTACTTACAATCCATTTGTCGAAGGACACGTGGAAACCTGGAAACTTCCGTGCACTATTCATTTCCTTTACATGGTTTCTATCGCAATGCGACGCATCCGATCCCCCCCCCTCTCTCCCCCCCCTCTCTCCCCCTCTCCTCTCTATCACTTTCCGCTTATCCCTTATATTGCTTCATGCCCTCGGGGCGTTGCTTCCGTTTATATTACGCGCACTCCGGAGAGAGAGAGAGAGAGAGAGAGAGAGAGGGAGAGAGGCAATTCTGAGCAGTCATCAGTCAACGTTTCTCATCGACTGCTCACACAATCCATCATCCATTTGTCAACAAATGCCCTTCTAGTATGGACTCACCGTTCTCTCTAATAAGCGTACTCTTTCCAATTCTGCCGTAGTTCTACTTTTACCCGGACTTTGCTCACAAAAGCCTGCATGATGTAGTGCGTTCGCGACTTGTTTCGACGAGGCTAGGAAAGTGTCTACTGGGCCTTTTACTCTTTTACACATTCCGTGGATTCCTATTCGCATCCGCGCTTTCGGCGCATTTTGAATGATGTACTCCCCGGTTTAGATGGTCCCCGAGGTGTCGTTGCTCATACGGGCGCATGCCGAAACAGACGGAAGGGGAATGGAGGGAGAGAGGGAGAGAGAGAGAGAGAGGGAGAGAGAGAGAGAGAGAGAGAGAGAGAGAGAGAGAGAGAGGAGAGAGGAGAGTGCGTATACATTATGCTACTGCTCACATCTATACGCGATTCTTTTCTTGGAGCCTTGTTGTTTAGCTGATTTCATAACTTTCCATGAGTGTTCATACCCCACGCAAACCATTCTATTCTAACTCCTTAATAATTTATGCACCTCTGTTTTCTGCTGCAAAAAACGGCCCGACGAAAGAATGAATTGTTTACTTCTCTCCCTCTCTCTCTCTCTCTTTTGTTGACTGCTCCCTGGTTGCCTAATCTCTTTCCGAGCAACATCTTTTCGCGTCTCCTTTCTTTTTGCGCATCATCTTTCTTTTTTTGCGACGGCAGGTAATGGTTGCTTTTTTTGAGATAGATTCCATCGGAAGTGAGAGTCCGATTTTCGGGATGCGGGCGAGCAGTTATTGCTTGGAGATGGAGATTGAGGGCATGCCATTATCACATCATTCCTGCCTCCCTATTTCCCCTCTCTCTCTCTCTCTCTCTCTCTCTCTCTCTCTTCCTCACTCCCTTCTGATTCTCACAATCTACCACCGTGTTCGCTTTGATTCCTATACATCACAACACTTGAGCACTGTTGTGATGTGCCAGTGTCTAGCAACTTAGACAACTTAGACGCTCCTCTCTTTCGAGGAAATTATGCATGAAATTCACAAGTGAGACACTCAGCCGCTCTTCCGAAAACCAACTGGCACGCGCAAGCAACACTATGCATACTTGTTTGTTGACGACCGCTCTTCTCCCCCCCCCCCTCTCTTCCTCTCTCTTCTCCTCTCTCTTTTTGTCTATTCCTGTCTGCTGCACGCGTGGACTCATCTCCGAAATGTCCTCAACAGCTCAACACATATGTACATGTCCGCGGCAATCCAAAGAGAGAGAGAGAGAGAGAGAGAGAGAGAGATGGGGAGAAATGCCCAGGAGCTATTCCTCTCTTCTCACACACACCTCGCACCCGATGTGCCTAATCAAATTGGAATTAGACCCACACACACACTCTCTATTGTCCGCCCTCTCCACTCCACCTGCTCTCTTGTTATCTTCTCTGTCTGCTTCTCTCTCTCTCTCTCTCTCTCTCTCTCTCTCTCTCTCTCGCTCCACCGAGCAGCATTGTGTTCCTCTCAGGATGAGACACGCGCGCGCGCATCCGTGTGTTATGCTGGCTCCTCCGCCTTTTTCCGCACTCTGCTTATCTTATCCTCTGACTATACCAGTAATCAGTAGTACTAGTACATACCAGTACGTTGTTTTGTATCGCTTCTTCACTTACATTGCTACCACATGTGCTGACTCTATACCTTCTCGTTCTTGACGTATCGTTGTTGACACAAAACTCACTGTCAGCCCAATCGCGAATCATGCCCATATGGATGATTACAGATGCGTTTTTCCCATTAGCATAGCATTTACTTTTCGTTTATGTCATTTGCGTGAAACATACTGCAGAGTGGTTTTTTTGTTTCATGCAGATGAATGAAACGGCACGATTGTTTCATAGAAACAAACAGTAGTTGTTGTCTGCTAGTCGTTGTTTCATCGGCCTGCCGCGCGGCTTTCGATCGAGTCGGCCGAGTCTGACCTCAAATTGCATCACCCCTCCCTCCCTCCTCCCCTTCTACCCTCATTTCTGCCCTCATTGTCTTCGACCGACGAGAATCACTGGGTTAGCATCGACCCACGAGACTTTTCACTTTTTCGAAGTCACTTTGGCGCGTTTCTGTGTTGTTAAGCGGCAACACACGAAAGTATTATGTCAGTAGTTTTTTTTGTCATATTTGATGTATGCAATATTCAATATTGTCTATCTATTTTTATGACCATTAGAGTGCGTCCGAAACATGAGCATTGCTTTTGCGTGGTATAGGTACTTTCACAATATAATATTTCTCTCTCTTTCTATCACTCTCTCTCTCTCTCTCTCTCTCTCTCTTCGAGAGTCCGACTAGAGAGAAAAAACGAAAATGGGAAATTGCGTTTTCTTTCTGCGTTCGTCGCTCGTGTCAGAGTGCGACTATGAGAAAAATTCCAAGGGCGTTCCATTTTTTCCAGAAAATACTTTTTGTTGAAGTATGGCTTAAAGTATAATTTTTTTTAAATTATGGCTTGCAAAGATGATTTCATGAAACAATAGTTTTGAACGAAAGATACTTTATCGATAATACTAATCCGTGCGCTAATCACTGATGTAGTCCTCGCGGATTCGAAAGTCGATATATACACGGATAGAGATTATCCACGGAATATCCGCGCTCTCTCACTTTATGCAAATCTTCACTCTCACACTCTACCTCGATATCCCTGACATCCTCTCTGGGCAATCTCAACGTTTGTTTTGCAGAATTTTTCTTTTGCAAAACATGATCACATTAATACAACTGGATGAATTACTCGTATCTGTTTTCTTTTTCTAATTTCTCAAAATGTCTGTGACGTCATCTGATCCAATTTCCGTACTTGAACCCTTGCGTTCTCTCTCTGCGTTCGTGTCAGAGTGCCCCTTATTGACTTGATTGTTGGTTGTATAACAGTCCATGTCTAAATAGACGCGTGATGATGCAAGTTCTAATGTGTCCAATTTCTTCACCTATATCTTCCAATAGAATGCTGCCCTCCTCCCTCCTCTGCCTGCCGTCTCTTCTCTGGCTCTCCTCCTCCTCTCTGGTCGCCGCGAGGGACATGCGAGCCGACGAGAGGGCCGTCTTCGATCACAGGTGAGGTTTACTTCTCTCTCTATTTTTTTACTCACTTTATTTTACCTTACATGAACATAGTGATATATAAAGAAGCGATCGGAAACACGTCTGACGTGAAACGACCAAACACTGCGCGAAGGCGCTTCTGCAAGGACTTCTTCGAAGAGGAAGCTGACTCACAGCCAGTTGTGTTTCCGAGGCAGTTGCGAAGGACGTTTCGAAGAGACTTACCGTACCACATATCTATCATTCTTTCCAGACAGCACGCCTCTCCGTCGCACCCGCACCACGGTCGGCGCGGCGAGGACGGAAGGGCGTACCGGTGGGTGGCTGATACTACTTACAGTTACTGAACTTTTTGCCTTTCTTCTACGGTCGCTTGTCCCTTGCGGCTTGCCGCAGCTAGAGCAGCAGAGAGGTTGAGAAGAGCCAGAGCAGTGAGGGCAGGCAGAGAAAGAGAATTGATGAACAAATTGAACACAAGCGAATTGTTTTCGCGTTCGTATCAGAAGTACGACGTATAGAGTATTGTACGCGCCGTTTCAGTGACATGTCGTTCATCCACACGTTCGACACGCGGGAGACGTGCGCGGTGCGCTGTCGCCTGCCCTGCAGCCAGCACCACTCCGAGGACCTCATGATGCCCCGCTGGCACTGCCCCCTACAGGTGAGAAGAGAAGGAACAACCACGGACCTATGTGTGTTCATAGGTGATGTTGAATGAATAGCTAATCGGTAGTCTAATTCATATGGTGGCACTGCCCCCTAGAGGTGAGAGGAAGCAATCAGTTCAAACTAGTATTGTTCGCAAATCATGGTAGTTCAAACCACCTCGAAGATTCGGAAGTCAGTTCGGGAATGTTTTGAGGGCGACTCACAATGCTATTCCGTGGTGTTTCGCAGGCATTCGGAAGTGTTTCGAAGAGACTGACCGAAACTTAGAAGTGTCAATGTGTAAAATGTGCTGTTGTAGGAGGACGACGGTGAGACGCTGGAGCAGGAGAGCTCCAACGCCGCCCTCAACTTCTTCATCATTGTGCCCGCGGTGAGCGACAGTCTTTTTCAAGTTGTTTTTAATTAGTGTTTCTGTGTTTGAAGAGACAGTCCACATCTCTCTGGTCTGTAGTATCAGTAGTCATGTTTTTTCCTCATACTCATAGTATCAATTAGACAGCGTGACGGTGACATCTTTTTTTGCCGCTAAAGGCTCGTGATAAGAGCACTAGATTAGACAAGAGAAAAGATAACAAGTTCTACTTACTCTATTTATTTATGTATGGTCATGATATTTTCAGGTTCTTGTCGGCATGCTGATCTGCCTCTTCCTATGTGTGTCGTGCACGCAGAGGTGTCGAACCGACTGCTGACCATCTCCCTCTCCCTCCCTCCCTCCCTCCCTCCCTCCCCCCTCCCTCCCTCCCTCCCTCCCTCCCTCCCTCCCTCCCTCTACCCTGACTCCTGTGGCAGTCCATAGTTGACCTGCTTCCACAGCCTATGCATTTGTCTTTTATGAGTTCTAACGGTTGAAAATATTAGCATAGCTATTGATCCTAATTGTGATGCTTTCCACCTCCTACCATCGTCCCCTATTGTAAGAGCCGCTGTGATACGACTATGGGTATGCGTCGATCTCTCTCTCTCTCTCTCTCTCTCTCTCTCTCTCTTTCTCTCGATTTCTTTGTAGCTTCTTCGATATTGATGTGAGATTGAATAAAGTTTCGTGAACAATAATTACGGAGTGATGCGCGTTTGATCTTTTGCGACGCCACACACAATAATGTAGTCTACTTTGATGTGATTAATTCGTTTTTTAAATTATGAATAGAACAGTCTACCACGTGGTTTGTAAAGTATACATTACCTGTACATTTTTTTCGCGTTGGAAAGCAACAGTTAATGGTATTGTCGACAAAGAGACAAAGAGCATAAGCGCGTACTGAGAAAGAAAGATTATGTAGTCAATTTCAATACTAGTCTCTTAACTTGCAAGCTACTGCTCATTTTCCGTCAGTCAGTGACGATCACTCATTTCATCATGTAAGCTCCCGGTGATCACCTAAAATTGAAAGATGTAAAATTTTATAATTGATAATTGTGTAATATATAATTGTATAATATATAAAGTTGTTTATTCTAACTGTGTAATTGAGTTAATTCCGTAATGAGTAGCCCTAGTGTGAAACTAGAGTTTTTACTTATTCTAGGTAAAAACTTAACGAGTATTCTACCTACCTACATACTTCCTTATCGAGCTGTATCTCTATTCCTCTATCTTTCTCTCTCTCTCTTTCGTGAAGATATTCGTAAGATGACACTTTGAATCCGTCTCATTGCCTGATTTCTCCAGTGGTTCAATTAATTGCTCTCCCGAGAACCGAGATCCTATTATCAATATTACGCTCTTTTGCAAGTGCACTTCATATTTGAAATCTCTATTTTAGCTCGCGTAACAAAATGGTAAATTCGTTCAACCTTTTATGTAATCATGCAATCATATTTCAAATTTTCACTATAACAATAGAATGGAATTTCTCATGATTTACCAACCCATCCAATACGGTAGCCTGTGCATTCTTTCCTTTTTATCCGTATTCCAATTCATTGTTCCCATATTTTCCTACTCATGCAGATTGTTACATTGCAATAAAAACAATATTTGTACCTACTGTATGCTTCCTTTCGAATTTGACAAGGACGCTCATATTGTCGAATTCGTCAAGGACGCCTTCAGAATGGTGGATGTGTCCGGTGTTCTGATCTACGTGACCCACGTCATCATCTACAGTCTCGGCATCTCACTCAACCTGCTGCTCCTATACTGCGTGGCGAGAAAGGTATTGGCAATTGTTCGTGTGAATGTTCAAACACACTGTGTGAGAGACTTTCTTCGTACTTCATGATAGGGTATAGTTATAGTTTCATTCAGGCAATGGTTAGGGTAATTTCACATTTGACTACGGAAATTAAGATACTCATTTCCTGAGCGGGACCACACACCGGGCAACATGTGAATGTGATCTCGCACTTCTTCAATAACAATGAAAAATAACCGAGCGCGAGAAGACAATAAAGAGACTGTGCTAGTGTACCATTCCGTCACTAAACAATAACTTGATTAACAACCTATACATGTAGGACCTTCCATAGGATCTTATAATAGGACCTTCATATACACAGTTTACAAAATTATAGGATCTTCTAATCTAATGTGTGTCCTTTGAGACGCCGCGCTCGCTGCGCCCGTACGCGGTGTTGATCGGGAATGTGACGGTGGCGGACCTGGTCGTGGCCGGCAGCGGGATAGCACTCATGCAACGGTCAGGGGGACACCATGATCACACAGCTCACAACGCTCAAGTAGCAAGTCTTGTTGAAACTACCTTATTAGAGGAACGATACCGACCAGTGCATTTCGAAAGCATTACGAAGAGGCTGATCACATCGTCAATGATAGTAAAGCGATTGACAGCCACCACCATACTTGTAATCAGCACTTGGAAGTGTACATATACTGGCGATAGTAATGCAGGCATGGATTCCCTTCATGGTGACTTGATGATTGTTTCACGTTTCAGGCTGGTGCCGAGTGGTGACGGACTCGTGTACGTGAGCTACGGACCGTGTGCATGGGTGAGTCGATGTCCCCCCCCTCTCTGTCTCTCGTTCTCTCTCTCCCTCTCTCTCACTCTCTTTAATATTCTCTTTCTCATGCTGTCTTTCGCAGTTTTTCTCTCCTCCATCTACCACTCCTCACTCTCAACTCAATAGCTCGTTTTCTCTGCCTGGATTTCATATTCTTTCCCATCCCATTCTTTCACAGAAAAATGGAGAGAGAGAGAGAGAGGGGGGGGGATAGATATGTAGACACGACCCTTGGCAGGTCTCGTCGCACGTCTGTTTCCTCACCTATGACATTCACATGTCTGCCGTCTCGCACACCATCGCCTCCTTCCCGCTCTCATTCGCATTCCGATACTACGTCCTCGTCAAGTCAGATTTTTTTTTTCAGAAAGAAAATCATAGTGGTAAGACAACACTCACATCTAACATAGGGATGTCAAGGGGAATTTTCAAGTGTTACGGATATGTGCTTACTGTATATCAAAATGAAGTAAATTATATGTAGTTTTGAAATAGTATCATTTTAATTAGTTGTTTTCTTTCATTTCCGCGTTACGCGCATCGAAAGCGCGCGGTTTGAGGGCGCGCGCGGCACACAACTTCACAGAGAAAGGCTAAGCCACGCCCCTTTTTGACGTCATTTTCATAGGATCAAATCAATTTTGTCAAAAATAATAGGTTATGACACGGTCCAGCGCCAAAAGGAAGGCACTACTAGATACAACTTTTTACGGCGCGTCGAATGGTGTATTCCGTTTGGCGCGGGAAGATGCCGCATATTTGTGCCATCAAAGCTCCGCCCACTAGACATCCCTAATCTAACATAGACATTGAGGGTGTGACACTGGGATCATAAAGTGAGCGGTGACTAGAGGGCGGAACTCAGTCCAGTAATCAAATCCATGACCAAACAGGTCTAATAATTAGCGTGTTTTATGTTTACCTTGTGAAAAAGATGTTCATACATATACATATGTCAAATTGACGGAATTACATGTTGTTATGGTTTTGTGAGACATTTGATGAGTGGCATAAATAGGTAAAGGTTCAAATAGGCATCTCGAGGGAATGTTTTTAGTTTAGTCATTTTTAAAGGAACAGTGACAATTAATTTTGAACTCGCGAACTTGAAAATAATCGAAAAATCATGTCCTAACACCTAATCATAAGAAAAATGGTTTAACTATAAGTGCAGACATAACCACATTACACAAAACACAAAATACAACAAAATGGGAGTGGACTGTGCAAAGTTTAGAGTTACCGTCGAACGTTCTCGAACTACTCGTGTCCATTTGCATACTTCCCTGTCAATTAATTTGTCGCTATCTTTTTTGCGAAATTCAAAAAAAAAAGCCGCGAGGCAGAACTTCTACCAGAAACGGCACTGCTCCTCCCTATCGTCTCTCAGTAAACGGCTTCAGATAGCGGGTGCCGACGTAGCTCTTCAACTCACATGACGAAAAATTCAAAAAATGACATAAAACTGACATGAGTTACTGTAAAAATTTACGGGATAAAAATATGATAGTGCTTCTTCAGGCCGCTCATCCCCATACGAACCACTTTGATCGTAGTGATGCTGGTCTGCATACCTACCTTCACGCTTGCGGTAATCTCTCTCTCTCTCTCCCCCTCTCTCTTTCTCTCTTTCTCTCTTTCTCTCTCTCTCCCCTCTCTCTTTCTCTCTTTCTCTCTCTCTTTTAGTTGTATCTACTTAGGCCTCTAACAACATTACCACATGGCAATCAAAAGTTCAGGCTCTGTTTCCCTTCACTGAATCACCGGAGGCTGAGGTGCGCGCCGTGCTCGAAAAGTATAATCCCGACTACGACCTATCGGGTGAGACGGTAGATCCTTGTGTTAGAAGACAGAGAAAAGAGACAAAGGAAGGTAACATTATGCTACTGTCAACATATCGTAATTAAAAGTTTATAATGCACCAGTTTTTTTCAGCGGCTGCGGTGTCTGGCCATCAGAAAGCTTTTTCGCCGGGTGTGATCGCGGCCAGTCTGTACATGACGGTGAGAGAGAGAGAAGGAGAGAGTGAGAGAGAGGGAGAGAGAGAGGGAGAGGGGAGAAGGATAGAGAGAGAGAGAGGAGAGAAAGGAGAGAGAAGGAGGGAAAGCGAGAGAGAGAGAGAGCGAGCGAGAGAGAGAGAGAGTACAATTCACAGATTATCTTTCAAAAGTACTTCCAAGTAAAAGTAGTTGGTTTGTACCGTTGTCTCAGTTGAGCAAAAGGACTGACATGTTTTCAATGGAGACATGTGCCAACAGGCTCTCTCTCTCTCATACCAGTGCAAAGCGGCCATATTATAATGAACGCGTTTACGAAGTTATGCAGTTATTATCTAAAAGCATAACTTCTGTTGTAACATAACACGTCGAATAATGCTGAGAGCCTGTTTGCACATGTCTCCATTGAAAACATGTCAGTCCTTTTGCTCAACTGAGACAACGGTACAAACCAACTACTGTTACTTGGAAGTACTTTTGAAAGATAATATCTGTCCTTTTCTTAAGTTTTGTTTCACAAAATTACATTTTCATACACGTTCGCGATTCGCTGCGAGGATACCGACGCGCACCCGCTATTCGCCTATCTCTCTCTCTCTCACTCTCACACAGAGGGGCGGGGCGAAAGCGATTGTCCGACGCCCGCCCGCCCGCTCGACACCAATCTCAATCCGCACTCGAATGCGGACTCTCCGTATCTCGCTTCAAATTCAATCAAACTCAATACAACTTTCTATAACTCTATCGAATAGAGATGTGAATGCAATGTAACAGTGGAAATCACTTCAAAATGAGGAAAAGTGCTTCATCCGGGAAAAGTCGTTTTTAAGCATTCTAGCGCGCGGGGACATCCAGTACAAACGAGAGGGCGCTGGCGCGCCCTCTCTAATTCCTACTCCCATCGTCTACGCTCTCATCTTCTACTACCGCCGCAAGGTGAGTTGGTTGTCATAAGTTTACAAAAAAAGTGCGTAGCGCTCTCGTTTCTGTTAGGTTAGGACACAATGTCAGCAAGGCTTGTTCGCTTTTTTCAATTACGGACACATTTCGAAAAACCTTATACTTTTTACAGTTTTTTTTTCAAAAAAAAATCTGCATCACACTTAATTCCAGGCGCTGTCCACGCTCGAGGAGCTTCAAAGTGCCGCGAGAATGGCGATGAGCGAGAGCTCACACAAGACGCATAGGAATCTCATCAAGGTGCCGCCCTCTCATCCCTTCGCTACTTCTACTGCCTATCTCTCTCTCTCCCTCTCTCTCTCTCCCTCTCTCTCTCTCCCTCTCTCTCTCCTCTCTCTCTCTCTGTACTAGTTTCTTTTTAACAAGTTAGTTAACAAGAGTTAACAAGTTAACAAGTAACAAGTTAACAAGTTAACAAGTAGTTAACAAGACAAATTAGTTAACAAGTTCACAAGAGTCAGTGCGGCCCTCTCACGCCTTATTTCATTCTACTGCCTATCTATCTGTACTACTCTCTAGTTTCTTTGCAACAAGAGTCAGTTGGCAGAGTGAAACCAACTGTTCTGAAATATGCGCCAAAAATAGAGCAAAACTCCAACTCTACTTGACTTTTGGAGTGACTTCCCTTTTTTCACAGGCGCTCACCTACCAGGCTATGGTACCAGCGACGATACTCGTAGCAGTTCTCATGTTCGGATGCGGGCAGCTGAACATCTACCGGTGGGGAGGAGAGAGAGAGGGAGTGGAGAGAGGAGAGAGGAGAGAAAGAGAGAGGGAGGGGAAGAGTGAGAGAGAGGTAGAAGAGTGAGAGATAAAGAGGACCTTAAAGAGATAGAGGGAAGAGAGAGAGAGAGTGAGAGAGAGAGATTGCAGGCACCCCATAATGGAGCACGCCACTTACATGTTCGTGGCTGTCTGTCCAGTCGCAACGCCCTGCTTCAGCTTGTACTACGTCAAGCCTTACAACCAAGTGAGCCTCTCTCTCTCCCTTTCTCTCCCTCTCTCTCCTCTCTCTCCCTCTCTCTCTCTCACCCTCTCCTCCAGGCTCTCTCCCGTCTCTTCTTCATTCGCTCCTCCTCCCCCACCGTCCCATCCCCTTCCAACACTGGCCCATGTGTCGCGTTCGCTGCGGCAGACTCCAAGATTCAACCGCGAGACTCGGTTCACAATCGTAGATCTTCCGCCATTTAGTGAACGCATGCAAATTGGACATGACATATTACACGTGTCGTTGTGAAACATAAAAAAAAAGATTTTTGACTCGATCAATAAAACTGCAACATTGTGTAACGATGGAAGGCGACAGACTACAATAAAAGGGCAAGGATGTAAAAAAAAGTTTTATTGTTACAACACACAATATGGAAGCAAATGTATGTTGCTTGAATTCCCGAAGATTTAACTTCAATCAATTAGTTCATATCCGAGCTTGATACCCTTGTTCACCTATAACGCTACAATAACAATTGTGAATGAAGTTTCCAACAAAAAAAAAATCACCTTTTCAACCAGTAGGTGTCATTTTGGTTCGCTTCATTGTCGCAATGTTGGCAATACTGATCCAATAACTCCTCACATCTTACTGATCAGTGTACACAGAACATGCAGATTTAGGGATCCCGAGACGAGAACGGAAAAACGAAGCCGTTTCGGAGGTCGCTTGAGACATCAGAATTCTGGAAAAGATAGAATCAGCGGTTAGTTCGATAAACATCATTGATAGTTTACACACCGAGAACGCTGTATCTCGATGATGTGCAGGTGAACGTCTGATTCTTGATGCGAAACCATTCAGCGTTGACGAACGGATACATCTTCTTTCTCTGTAAAGATGTGCAATGTAATAAACGCATTTCATAAAAACAGTGACACATACCTTGAGTACATATATATAACACACTCCCGTGTATGGGGAGCGAGAAGAGTGTAGGTCCGAATGATTGGACACGCTCTGGGGTTGGTCCTTTATAGAAGCGAATCGTTACCTGCGGCAACAACAGGTCATGAGAACGTGAGAACTACACGCACGTGGGTGATGATTCATTAATTGAACTAATAAGAGCGGTACTTTCGCACTTCGAACAAGAGAGAAAAGGGGGGAGAGAGAGAGAGAGAGAGAGAGAGAGAGAAAGAGAGAAAGAGAGAGAGAGAGAGAGAGAAAGGGGGAAGATTGTTTGTAACACAACTTCTCTTATACCGCCTAACTCCGCATTCAACTTTTTTCAGCCAGAATCTCGTGTGTTTAGACCCGATGGAGCTTCCTGGCTATCCAGGGGCTCGTCACTTCCTGAAGGACCAGAAGGTAGCAACTGCCCTTGTGCACGACAAAGTATAGTAATATTTATAGTTGTGTAGTAAAGTATAGAAATATATTAGTATAGTAATAAGTCGTTTTGTTTCTCACAAATCGGGGGTTGCGTAGTGTCGTAGTCGGTAGCGACACACTGACAAATAGAAAGATGAGGAATGGGCCGTTCAGTCTCGAACACTGATCACTGATCCTGTCACGTTCGCGGCAGCCGAATCCAGGATTCAACCACAACATTCAGTTCATACTCGAATATCTTCCTCCAATGAGTGAACTTTTTTCGTGAATGGGAATGGGAGAAGAAAAACAAAATATTTGGTACAAAAAACCAGTATAAATTTCAAAACAAACGTCGGATGTATTGTATTCATAACTCGATCGAGAAAAAAGTTTTATCACTTCAAAATGCAACATGGAAAGAATCGTAAATGTATGTCAAACTCCCGAAGATCTAACTTCAATACATGAACTCATTCGTATCCAAACTCGATTGCTTTGTTCAACTATATCAATAAAAGCATGAACAGTTCGAGTGATCCGAGGGCGATGCAGGAACAGGTGAAGGCAGATTCCTCGGAGGTCGAATGTGTTCAGTACGATATCGATTCCTGGAATAAACATTTTTCGGGGTTAGTTCGATAAACATCATTCATAGACGATTGTTCACATACCGAGATAGCTGGAATAGCTTTATGTAAATGATCGAACGGCTTGATTCGAAGTCAGTATTGACGACCTGATGATATTGTTAGTTCTGATTTGTTTGTAAGAGTTATACATTGAATCGTCGTCCTACCGAAAAATCTGCCTTTGATTCTAATTGAAATGCTTGACTTCTTGAATAGAGTTGTAAAGTAAAGAGAAACACATACCTTCAATATATAATTGAAGAAACACATACTCCCGTGTATGGGGAGTGAAAGAAGAGTGTAGGTCCGAATGACTGGCGCTTCTTGGAATGGTCCTTTATAGGACCGAGTGACCGAGTCCATGCCGGGGCAGCTACAGACCATGGGAATGGGAAAGTAGTACAATCACGCGGCAACATATTTACTAATACATACTAATTGGAGTTCTGCGGCACACTCGAAGCGGTGAAGTTTGAAGTGAGAAAAACAACGAACATTTTGAATTTCAGAGGAACAGAAGAGTGGTTTACGTACAATAACACAATAAAGAATCTTCCTTTCTAATTCTCTTGTACATTTCATTCCGTGTTTACTATGGTTTTCTATCTTTTACTCGAATTTCTCCAGATGCTCAATTGCGTGTTAGTACTGAGTATCATATGACTGCCTGGTCTGAAGTGTCTCTCTCGAAAGCAGCAAACACACAGAAACGACCTACCATTCATGGCATTATTATTATTCTATTGCTACATTTTCATATGTAATTCTTTATGTAGTTTTGCCAATATAATTCTATAAAAAGAGAAAGAGGGAGGGGGAGAGAGAGAGGGAGAGAGAGAGAGGGAGAGAGAAAGGGAGAGAGAGAGTGAGAGTGAGAGTGAGAGAGAGAGAGAGAGAGATGTCTCCAGGATGTCTCGGTCTCCGCTAGGCCGTCCGATTCGGGTGGGAGTATTCGAGCACGACCCAGATGCGTTCAACTGCTTCCGTACCATACCTAAGGTGAGTTCGAGAAGAGGTATTTTAGTGAATTTCTGCCCTACAAAATCGTGTTTTCCATCTTGTTGTCATTTCATCAGTACTCAATGCTCAATGTAAATGAATGGCAAATAAAAAATACATAATGGAATTACACAAACAGATGTTAGGTGCGCCTATATTTCAGACTGATCAAAACAAATTTCAGAAGCACTGTCCGAAACCTGGAGCTGAAATCGAAATCATCAACATGGTGATGGAAATATTGGAGTGGGACTGGGAGGTGGTGAGTCTCTCTCTCTCCCTTTCGCTCCCTTTCCCCTTTTTCTCTCTACCCCCTCTCTCTCCCTCTCTCTACCCCCTCTCTTTTTCTATCTATCTCTATCTCTCTCTCTCTCTCTCTCCCTTTCTCTACCCTCTTCTTTTCTAGGTGGACACAGCTCGTGTCTACGACGTCGTCAACGACTTTGGAGTGCAGAAAAACAACGGCAATTTCACGGGAATCATGGGTGGGTGGATTATAACAGAGCATTATAGAAAATAATGCAATGAAGATGGAAAGGCGTAGTGGGTTCGAAGCGTGAAATGCAGGGGCGGAAGGCGCACGAAAGGAGTCGAAGGGGGCGGGTCTTCCTGTCCGTTTGCAGATAACATGCATGGGTTGTCTTCGTAATCTATCTAGCTGAATTAGAAGAACCACATAAGTAGAAGAGTGAGCCGAGAGTATTGGTAATCGATAATGACCACCAGCGCCTAGCGCAGGATGGTTTGTTTTACGCTTATCCCGTACAATCATTCATCTTCCTAGGTCTCCTTTCTCGCGACGAAATCGACATGGGTGGTCTCTCGATGCGCATGACCCCCGAGCGGATGCAGCACGCACACTTCACATTCCCCATCAGGTACTTCCAGGTAAGGGAGAGACGCGCGGCTGGGCGATTATTGATTTATTGATTAATTGATGTATATGTGTGTATAACGTAGTGTTAGTGAACATGAGGTCAGTCTCTTCGAACAACACTCGAGATTCGCAACAACAAAAAAACATATTAAGAGGAACTGAGAGCATCCAAATGCGATCAGTCTCCTCAAAACTCTCCCGAACACTTCGGAATGCCTTGCTATCCCTTCGAAACACTTGCTTCCAAAGAGCCTGAATGCACGTAGGGCGCAGTCGCCGTCTCTCCCTCCTCCTTCTCCTCCCCCTCCTCTGTCTTTCATCGCCCCAATCAGATTCATGCAGCAAGTGTACATCATCGAGCGGCCGAGAGACAGCGACTTCCGCAACTTCATTTTCACCTCGTTCCACGTGCGAGTATGGATACTGCTCCTCTGCACCGTGCTCAGGTACGGCCACGCCCACTCGGACCACGCCTCTTCCCGTTCTCCCATTGTTCTTTGACGTTTCAGATTCATAAACAGAATAATAATCGTGTGAATAACGGCACGGACTTTGAAATACAGTATTAGATACCTATAATACAACGCGCACTGCGAGTCTAATCTCTAAAAAGCTCCGACCACTCGTGCTTCGCCCCATTTTCAGCGTCTCGTTTATTTGGTGGATCAATGCGTTAATGGTCGAGGAGAGGATATCGAAGAAGCGGAAGCGCGAAGTGTTCATCGTATCTCTCATGGTGAGATCAGAAATCGATAATCGATAAATTAATAACTCCTTCCAGCACACTTTCGGCGCGATGATCAAGCAGCGCATTCCTAAGCCGTTCGGTGTCAGCACAATGATACTGCACGTGAGTGTCCCCTCATTCTTGTTCCACTAGCCCCGCCCCCTCAATCCCCGCCCCTTCGTCAGGGTTCGTTCCTGTTGACGATGTGGATGATCGGGACGACGTACCAGACGGCAATGAACTCCAAGCTGACGGCGCCCCCCTCGGCCGCCATCCCATTCCACAACCAGAAACAACTGCTCGACCTGTTCGAGGCGAGTTCAATGTATTATTGCCAGAGGACGAGATATGATGGTACAAACAGAGTCGAGCTCGAGAGTCCGAGAAATACATGACGTCACTCATGGAAAAATCGATAACTCGATATCGCCTTTCAGTCTGGCGCCCGCTGGCCCACGTACTACACGGACACGCCACTCGACTGTTCGACCAAGCAGAACTGCGACAGGATAGGAGCGATATTCGAGGTAAGAAAATAGTGCTAACGAGGAGTGCAGTAGGTGCCACACCTTTGCATTCGTGACAAATTGATGGCTGACAGCGCTTTAAAAAGAGATCGGCAAGACTGTCTAGGGTGAGAGGAACGCGAAAAACGAGCACTGTACGTTTTCGTACCTGAAACGTATTATTCGTCTAGAAAACTCAGACATCACAAATCGATGGCTAGGTCTAAGATATTTTATCAATTTGGTACGAATCCGAGGGTGTGGCACCTACTACACTCCTCGTAAACAGTGAGAGGTTTTGAAAGTTGAGAAAGAAAAGAGAGATTTTCTTCATGTATTTTTTTTCAAACTCTGAAACTGAAACTACTGTCATTCTGTTTAGAAGAACCCGGTGCGAACGCACGACAAGGAGAGCGAGCTGATGGACGAGATACAGTGAGTCGGCCCGCCCCTTCAAATCCCGCCCCCTCTCTTTTCAGCCGCGGTGGGGTGTTCTATTCGACGTACGATGTGGAGTTTGTGCCGCAAGCTGTCAGCAGTTGGGATAGGAAGAGGGTGTGTGAGAAAGATAAAGAGAGAGAGAGAGAGAGAGAGAGAGAGAGAGAGAGAGAGAGAGAGAGAGAGAGAGGAGAAATTCCCTTCAGGGTCTGACTGTGATTCGAGACGTGGATGGAATCATCTCCTACGTGTCTTTTGGATTCAGCCGCAGCAACAAACGCATACTGGAGAAGTTCAACAAGGTGAAGGAGAACATTTTGATTCATTGATGATCAAAGATCTATGTAGAATTTTAGCAGTATCGTCCAAACACATTAGTAGGATCAAAATTCGAAATTATGTACAACACTTTTTGGGAAAAAAGTAAACAAATTTCAGGCTCTCGTCAACATTCTGCCCGGCATCTCTCAGATCACTCTCGGACCTGGATACGCGCAGAGAAAGGAACCGGAGAACAACAATATCAGAGTGAGTAAGGGCGGAAGATGTCGATCAATATCAAAAGTAGACCAGTCATCGGAACCACGGAAAAATTAGAAACATTTCATTCAGTTTTTTTTATCGATTTTCAGGCGAAGAAAACGTCCCTGTCTCTCACTCGCCACTTGGAGCAGCTATTCGTCACATATATTATCATGATCAGCGCATGCATACTCACTTTCATAGGTGGGAGAGAGGGAGGGACAGAGAGAGAGAGAGAGAGAGAGAGAGAGAGAGAGAGAAAGAGAGAGAGGAGAGAGAATCACAGGTGAGCTCACCTACTACCATTTCGACCGTCGCTACAAGGTCAAGCAGTACAGGTACGTTTCGAAGTATGTTTTTTTTTAAACTAGAAGCGGACACCAGAACGTAGTAGAGAGCGTAGTCCGCAACGCGTTGCGCCGGCTGAGCAAATCGCTTAGAAGAAGAACTCCGGGGAAAATAGGAATGCCGATCAATAGGGGCAAAATGATACTTAGGAACACGATTCTGGCAATGAATATTCTGAGAGGCTTCAAAAAGTTACCGTTTTTGAATTATTTATAATTTATTACGATTCCTTTGTCCAAATAGCCTAATTGGACGAAAGCGGAGCCTCACTCCGCTGCCCACCGCTGCCGTACTCGCGGTTTCCCACCAAAATCTGGTTCCGGGCGCGCTAATGATTTGGGCCGGTGACTCCTTCCTCGGAGTTCTTCTTTAAAGCGAGGTCACAGGTTCTGACCGCACACATTGGTTATGGCTCTTCGGGAGAGATTCGTGTTTCGAAAAGATTTTCAGAAGTATTTCAATGGCATTCAGTGGGCAATCGAAAGGCACATATGGTGTTGAAAAGGCTTTCCTATGCATTTTAAAGAAGCCGTCCTTTGCAGACTGTCGCACAGCCCCTGCCCTATGCCCTCCTCTGACAGTGAGGCGAGCGAGCGGTACAGGAGGAACGACTCCATCTACTAGACAATGCCAAGTGTACTGTGACGCCTTCCACACCCTCGTATGTATGCAACCAGTTTTCGCAAGATCCCTTGTTTTTAGCGCTATAAAGAATTTCATTAACAAGTGTTTGTATTTAGATATACTTGGTAACAGGCTGCATCTCAACATAGATAGTCATGCACCCATTCTGTACAGCCGCTTCCCGACTATGTGTTTAATGTATCATCTCCTAACACATATCCAATATGCTTTATTACACTCGCGTGTATCCCTGTATTTAGCTGCAATCTATGATAATCTCATGTTAAGGATACACTCTCGCACATTGGCATATAGCCATATCTATTCTGTCCCGTTTCCGCCGGATGATTACTTCATGATAACGATATTTCGGACACTTTATTCAAATCACATAATACAAATAATTTTTACATAATAAAGGCGAGCATTTCTGCTATGTCAACATCTATAGCAAATAGTGACGAGTTCACTTTGTTCCCAGTCGAAACTCCGTGCATCAAATTAACCAGATGAAGCTGAAAATCATACTTTTCACACTAATCCTCCAGTGCAGCGCGACTTACGAGATACTTCCACATTGTTCCCGACAATCTGCTTGTTTTATATTGCAACTCATTGGATACCTTTCCTATTCCAACCTCCACACGCATTTACTTCTACATTTTCCACATATAGTATGTACATAGAGTATGTATGCGATTTTATCGTCTTCTGTGCGGTCCGGCGGTTCAGTGGTGTATACGCACTACACTGGATGACAATTGAAAGAAAGTGAAAGTGTTATGAGAAAGAGATGGTGAACAACCCAGTTTCGGCTCCTACCACCAATATTTCCTGCTAGTCCACTCTAGCTGACACAGTGGCAATAGGAGGCGACCGCGTACCACAACAGCCTCCCCCTCTCTCCCACCTTCCTCTACTACCAGATGGAATGCACTCCCCAAAGGTCCAGTCTACTCAAATAGAACAGAAGACAACATTCTCACAATTATTTATTATCAACGAGATGTGAGAGGTGAGAGAGAGAGTCGATGGGGGGGACGAAATCCAACTAGACCGAACGTGCCCTGTCCGACCGGGCAGACTCCTTGGTCTTCTTCTGCGGGAGGTTCTTCTTCTTGTAGGAGTAGGCGCCGCTCCATCTTCCTCAAACTGGGTAGCCTCCTTGTTCTCCTCGATCCAGGTAGCCTCCTTGCAGTTGGGTAGGGAACATTTCCCTACACAGGACTTTGAAGTCTCTCTGTTCTCTCTTCTCTCTCACTCCCTTGGATAGCGCCCGCAGATGTCAAACTATGATAATCGTCGGATTCAAACACCAGGAACATGATCTCGCATAATAAACAACTTGGATTCGCTCGTGGACGCATATGTTCCCTCGCATTCTGTGTCACATTGTGGAAGGATGTTGGTGTTTCTCGTTTTTATTCAAATGATCACCTGTCCTACTTGCGACGTTCAGTCCGACATCTGTGTGGCTTTCCAACAGTGGATATACAACAGTGCGAAAGTATGCAACACGCTCAACATTGTCTGCAAAAGGTACTTTACACACTGACTTTATTTTGATATACAAAAAACATACCTTAAAATGCATATAGTCCCATGTATGGGGCGAGAAGAGTGTAGGTCCGAATGATTGTGCCACCTGGGGATGGTCCTTTATAGGCGGGTCGCCGCCTGGGGGCAACATCAGCCGTGGGCAGCACTGTACTACTATTACGCGGCTAAAGATTTACTAATTAGAGTTTGCGGGGTTATTGTACACTAGACATCCACTAGACACGATCACAGCTCTTCCGGCAGCCGCCTTCTTCTGCTCCCGTCCGCGCAGCTGCTCCTCTCGGCACTGCTCCATCCCTCCTCTACCGGGAATACAAATTCGACGATATGACGGCAGATTAATGACGCACTCCGGGAATCAGACAGAAGCGCACTTAGGAATACGGTAGCTGCCAATACGGCCAGAGGTTACGATAGGATCGGAACCACTCGACTGCTGCCCGTCAGCATGGGCAACGCGTCAGTGGGAAAAGTTTATCCGGAATGAGCCTCGATCGATCTTACTGATCGGTTATATACACATTATCGCTAGTGGATGAGCCGCAGCTGATAGGAAGAGAGGAGCCGTTGTGAGTGGACTACCTAGTGTCGATCTGTCTATCTGTTGAGTCCTTGGTTTCTTCTAGTTTTGGCTTCTGAGAAACCAAGTATCTTGAGACCATCTATCTAGATTTGGATTCAAGAGTTGCACTATTGTGATCATCATCGTGTGCGTAACTGATTACATCATTGTACAAATGTTAGAGATTGTTCTGAGTGTTGCGATATCTAATTATGAGGACACCATTCTGTGTAAGGTGGTAGTTGTGAGAGATGTGTCATCTCTCTGTTGTGTTTCTCACGCTCGTCTCTTGTTGTGGTTTAGATGCGTTGCGATGTTATGTGCGATAATGTGTATATAACCGATCAGTAAGATCGATCGAGGCTAATTCCGGATAAACCTTTCCCACTGACACGTTGCCCACTATGTGAAGTATTCGTGAAAAGTCGGATGAAAATGTTTTGAGTGCAGTTTGAGTGATGATTTTCTACATTTCTAGGCGACTTTAAAATAAGCGAATACGTGTTTTGGAAAAGTGTTTTGGGCAGGTATGGATTGGCAATGAAAAAACTAGAGGGCTAGTATGGGCGATAAGCGCGCGGCTGACTGGGTTTTCTGGAGATAGTCTACTGTTTAGTCAAAGTCCAAGGTAAAAGAAGAAAGACGGGAAGGATGGGCAGTGTGAGTGTGAATGAGGGAGTGCGCCAGTGTGGTGTAGTGGCTAGCGCGCGCGGCTAGCGGAATATTGTGTTTGCTGGTTCAATCCCCAAGCGAAGAATTTTGTTTTGCAAAATTAAAATGACGTAGTTAGGAGTTGTTTGATTAGTTATAAACTAACCACGTGCATGATGTTAATGAAAACTGCAGTGCAATTTTTTCAAATCGCCTGATGTAGTCATGGGACAACTCTATTCTATTCTATGATACATCTATGTCATACCCGACGCCCGCGTGGCCTAGAGGATAAGGCGTCTGACTTCTAATCAGAAGATCGCCGGTTCGATCCCGGCCGTGGGCTTTCAATTTTGCGAATCGGAATGCCAAAGTCCGCATTCAATATCGCTCACGCACAGCTCGATCACATTGGTTCTATGGTGTAGCGGTTAACACTCTGGACTTTGAATCCAGCAACCCGAGTTCGAATCTCGGTAGAACCTAATTTCATTTTTGATTTTAATCAATCTCATCGAACTCAGTTAAACAAAAACATTTGCCGCCAGCAGGGGTCGAACCTGCGACCTTGGGCTTATTAGACCCACGCTCTAACCGACTGAGCTATGGCGGCTGATGCTCCAGTATCTCTACAATATTACTCCAATTATGCCAGGTCTCGTTTCTACGCTGGCAAAAACTTTTGACCCCAGAGCGGATCGAACGCCCAACCTTTCGATGTGGAGTCGAACGCGCTACCATTGCGCCATGAGGTCACATGAGCGGCAATCAGAAAAGCCATGACCTGACCGCCAAGTGCTCCGAACTGACGAAAGTAAAGCAAAAGAAAAGGTCCTGGCCGGGATCGAACCGGCGACCTTCTGCGTGTGAAGCAGACGTGATATCCACTACACCACAGGACCCATGCTATGACCATAGAACCAATGTGATCGAGCTGTGCGTGAGCGATATTGAATGCGGACTTTGGCATTCCGATTCGCAAAATTGAAAGCCCACGGCCGGGATCGAACCGGCGATCTTCTGATTAGAAGTCAGACGCCTTATCCTCTAGGCCACGCGGGCGTCGGGTATGACATAGATGTATCATAGAATAGAATAGAGTTGTCCCATGACTACATCAGGCGATTTGAAAAAATTGCACTGCAGTTTTCATTAACATCATGCACGTGGTTAGATTGGAACTCGGCAAGTTTTAATATCGCTCACGCACAGCTCGATCACATTGGTTCTATGGTGTAGCGGTTAACACTCTGGACTTTGAATCCAGCAACCCGAGTTCGAATCTCGGTAGAACCTAATTTCATTTTTGATTTTAATCAATCTCATCGAACTCAGTTAAACAAAAACATTTGCCGCCAGCAGGGGTCGAACCTGCGACCTTGGGCTTATTAGACCCACGCTCTAACCGACTGAGCTATGGCGGCTGATGCTCCAGTATCTCTACAATATCACTCCAATTATGCCAGCTCTCGTTTCTACGCTGGCAAAAACTTTTGACCCCAGAGCGGATCGAACGCCCAACCTTTCGATCTGGAGTCGAACGCGCTACCATTGCGCCATGAGGTCACATGAGCGGCAATCAGAAAAGCCATGACCTGACCGCCAAGTGCTCCGAACTGACGAAAGTAAAGCAAAAGAAAAGGTCCTGGCCGGGATCGAACCGGCGACCTTCTGCGTGTGAAGCAGACGTGATAACCACTACACCACAGGACCCATGCTATGACACTTGCCGAGTTCCAATCTAACCACGTGCATGATGTTAATGAAAACTGCAGTGCAATTTTTTCAAATCGCCTGATGTAGTCATGGGACAACTCTATTCTATTCTATGATACATCTATGTCATACCCGACGCCCGCGTGGCCTAGAGGATAAGGCGTCTGACTTCTAATCAGAAGATCGCCGGTTCGATCCCGGCCGTGGGCTTTCAATTTTGCGAATCGGAATGCCAAAGTCCGCATTCAATATCGCTCACGCACAGCTCGATCACATTGGTTCTATGGTGTAGCGGTTAACACTCTGGACTTTGAATCCAGCAACCCGAGTTCGAATCTCGGTAGAACCTAATTTCATTTTTGATTTTAATCAATCTCATCGAACTCAGTTAAACAAAAACATTTGCCGCCAGCAGGGGTCGAACCTGCGACCTTGGGCTTATTAGACCCACGCTCTAACCGACTGAGCTATGGCGGCTGATGCTCCAGTATCTCTACAATATTACTCCAATTATGCCAGGTCTCGTTTCTACGCTGGCAAAAACTTTTGACCCCAGAGCGGATCGAACGCCCAACCTTTCGATGTGGAGTCGAACGCGCTACCATTGCGCCATGAGGTCACATGAGCGGCAATCAGAAAAGCCATGACCTGACCGCCAAGTGCTCCGAACTGACGAAAGTAAAGCAAAAGAAAAGGTCCTGGCCGGGATCGAACCGGCGACCTTCTGCGTGTGAAGCAGACGTGATATCCACTACACCACAGGACCCATGCTATGACCATAGAACCAATGTGATCGAGCTGTGCGTGAGCGATATTGAATGCGGACTTTGGCATTCCGATTCGCAAAATTGAAAGCCCACGGCCGGGATCGAACCGGCGATCTTCTGATTAGAAGTCAGACGCCTTATCCTCTAGGCCACGCGGGCGTCGGGTATGACATAGATGTATCATAGAATAGAATAGAGTTGTCCCATGACTACATCAGGCGATTTGAAAAAATTGCACTGCAGTTTTCATTAACATCATGCACGTGGTTAGATTGGAACTCGGCAAGTTTCAATATCGCTCACGCACAGCTCGATCACATTGGTTCTATGGTGTAGCGGTTAACACTCTGGACTTTGAATCCAGCAACCCGAGTTCGAATCTCGGTAGAACCTAATTTCATTTTTGATTTTAATCAATCTCATCGAACTCAGTTAAACAAAAACATTTGCCGCCAGCAGGGGTCGAACCTGCGACCTTGGGCTTATTAGACCCACGCTCTAACCGACTGAGCTATGGCGGCTGATGCTCCAGTATCTCTACAATATCACTCCAATTATGCCAGCTCTCGTTTCTACGCTGGCAAAAACTTTTGACCCCAGAGCGGATCGAACGCCCAACCTTTCGATCTGGAGTCGAACGCGCTACCATTGCGCCATGAGGTCACATGAGCGGCAATCAGAAAAGCCATGACCTGACCGCCAAGTGCTCCGAACTGACGAAAGTAAAGCAAAAGAAAAGGTCCTGGCCGGGATCGAACCGGCGACCTTCTGCGTGTGAAGCAGACGTGATAACCACTACACCACAGGACCCATGCTATGACACTTGCCGAGTTCCAATCTAACCACGTGCATGATGTTAATGAAAACTGCAGTGCAATTTTTTCAAATCGCCTGATGTAGTCATGGGACAACTCTATTCTATTCTATGATACATCTATGTCATACCCGACGCCCGCGTGGCCTAGAGGATAAGGCGTCTGACTTCTAATCAGAAGATCGCCGGTTCGATCCCGGCCGTGGGCTTTCAATTTTGCGAATCGGAATGCCAAAGTCCGCATTCAATATCGCTCACGCACAGCTCGATCACATTGGTTCTATGGTGTAGCGGTTAACACTCTGGACTTTGAATCCAGCAACCCGAGTTCGAATCTCGGTAGAACCTAATTTCATTTTTGATTTTAATCAATCTCATCGAACTCAGTTAAACAAAAACATTTGCCGCCAGCAGGGGTCGAACCTGCGACCTTGGGCTTATTAGACCCACGCTCTAACCGACTGAGCTATGGCGGCTGATGCTCCAGTATCTCTACAATATTACTCCAATTATGCCAGGTCTCGTTTCTACGCTGGCAAAAACTTTTGACCCCAGAGCGGATCGAACGCCCAACCTTTCGATGTGGAGTCGAACGCGCTACCATTGCGCCATGAGGTCACATGAGCGGCAATCAGAAAAGCCATGACCTGACCGCCAAGTGCTCCGAACTGACGAAAGTAAAGCAAAAGAAAAGGTCCTGGCCGGGATCGAACCGGCGACCTTCTGCGTGTGAAGCAGACGTGATATCCACTACACCACAGGACCCATGCTATGACCATAGAACCAATGTGATCGAGCTGTGCGTGAGCGATATTGAATGCGGACTTTGGCATTCCGATTCGCAAAATTGAAAGCCCACGGCCGGGATCGAACCGGCGATCTTCTGATTAGAAGTCAGACGCCTTATCCTCTAGGCCACGCGGGCGTCGGGTATGACATAGATGTATCATAGAATAGAATAGAGTTGTCCCATGACTACATCAGGCGATTTGAAAAAATTGCACTGCAGTTTTCATTAACATCATGCACGTGGTTAGATTGGAACTCGGCAAGTTTCAATATCGCTCACGCACAGCTCGATCACATTGGTTCTATGGTGTAGCGGTTAACACTCTGGACTTTGAATCCAGCAACCCGAGTTCGAATCTCGGTAGAACCTAATTTCATTTTTGATTTTAATCAATCTCATCGAACTCAGTTAAACAAAAACATTTGCCGCCAGCAGGGGTCGAACCTGCGACCTTGGGCTTATTAGACCCACGCTCTAACCGACTGAGCTATGGCGGCTGATGCTCCAGTATCTCTACAATATCACTCCAATTATGCCAGCTCTCGTTTCTACGCTGGCAAAAACTTTTGACCCCAGAGCGGATCGAACGCCCAACCTTTCGATCTGGAGTCGAACGCGCTACCATTGCGCCATGAGGTCACATGAGCGGCAATCAGAAAAGCCATGACCTGACCGCCAAGTGCTCCGAACTGACGAAAGTAAAGCAAAAGAAAAGGTCCTGGCCGGGATCGAACCGGCGACCTTCTGCGTGTGAAGCAGACGTGATATCCACTACACCACAGGACCCATGCTATGACCATAGAACCAATGTGATCGAGCTGTGCGTGAGCGATATTGAATGCGGACTTTGGCATTCCGATTCGCAAAATTGAAAGCCCACGGCCGGGATCGAACCGGCGATCTTCTGATTAGAAGTCAGACGCCTTATCCTCTAGGCCACGCGGGCGTCGGGTATGACATAGATGTATCATAGAATAGAATAGAGTTGTCCCATGACTACATCAGGCGATTTGAAAAAATTGCACTGCAGTTTTCATTAACATCATGCACGTGGTTAGATTGGAACTCGGCAAGTTTCAATATCGCTCACGCACAGCTCGATCACATTGGTTCTATGGTGTAGCGGTTAACACTCTGGACTTTGAATCCAGCAACCCGAGTTCGAATCTCGGTAGAACCTAATTTCATTTTTGATTTTAATCAATCTCATCGAACTCAGTTAAACAAAAACATTTGCCGCCAGCAGGGGTCGAACCTGCGACCTTGGGCTTATTAGACCCACGCTCTAACCGACTGAGCTATGGCGGCTGATGCTCCAGTATCTCTACAATATCACTCCAATTATGCCAGCTCTCGTTTCTACGCTGGCAAAAACTTTTGACCCCAGAGCGGATCGAACGCCCAACCTTTCGATCTGGAGTCGAACGCGCTACCATTGCGCCATGAGGTCACATGAGCGGCAATCAGAAAAGCCATGACCTGACCGCCAAGTGCTCCGAACTGACGAAAGTAAAGCAAAAGAAAAGGTCCTGGCCGGGATCGAACCGGCGACCTTCTGCGTGTGAAGCAGACGTGATATCCACTACACCACAGGACCCATGCTATGACCATAGAACCAATGTGATCGAGCTGTGCGTGAGCGATATTGAATGCGGACTTTGGCATTCCGATTCGCAAAATTGAAAGCCCACGGCCGGGATCGAACCGGCGATCTTCTGATTAGAAGTCAGACGCCTTATCCTCTAGGCCACGCGGGCGTCGGGTATGACATAGATGTATCATAGAATAGAATAGAGTTGTCCCATGACTACATCAGGCGATTTGAAAAAATTGCACTGCAGTTTTCATTAACATCATGCACGTGGTTAGATTGGAACTCGGCAAGTTTCAATATCGCTCACGCACAGCTCGATCACATTGGTTCTATGGTGTAGCGGTTAACACTCTGGACTTTGAATCCAGCAACCCGAGTTCGAATCTCGGTAGAACCTAATTTCATTTTTGATTTTAATCAATCTCATCGAACTCAGTTAAACAAAAACATTTGCCGCCAGCAGGGGTCGAACCTGCGACCTTGGGCTTATTAGACCCACGCTCTAACCGACTGAGCTATGGCGGCTGATGCTCCAGTATCTCTACAATATCACTCCAATTATGCCAGCTCTCGTTTCTACGCTGGCAAAAACTTTTGACCCCAGAGCGGATCGAACGCCCAACCTTTCGATCTGGAGTCGAACGCGCTACCATTGCGCCATGAGGTCACATGAGCGGCAATCAGAAAAGCCATGACCTGACCGCCAAGTGCTCCGAACTGACGAAAGTAAAGCAAAAGAAAAGGTCCTGGCCGGGATCGAACCGGCGACCTTCTGCGTGTGAAGCAGACGTGATAACCACTACACCACAGGACTCATGCTATGACACTTGCCGAGTTCCAATCTAACCACGTGCATGATGTTAATGAAAACTGCAGTGCAATTTTTTCAAATCGCCTGATGTAGTCATGGGACAACTCTATTCTATTCTATGATACATCTATGTCATACCCGACGCCCGCGTGGCCTAGAGGATAAGGCGTCTGACTTCTAATCAGAAGATCGCCGGTTCGATCCCGGCCGTGGGCTTTCAATTTTGCGAATCGGAATGCCAAAGTCCGCATTCAATATCGCTCACGCACAGCTCGATCACATTGGTTCTATGGTGTAGCGGTTAACACTCTGGACTTTGAATCCAGCAACCCGAGTTCGAATCTCGGTAGAACCTAATTTCATTTTTGATTTTAATCAATCTCATCGAACTCAGTTAAACAAAAACATTTGCCGCCAGCAGGGGTCGAACCTGCGACCTTGGGCTTATTAGACCCACGCTCTAACCGACTGAGCTATGGCGGCTGATGCTCCAGTATCTCTACAATATCACTCCAATTATGCCAGCTCTCGTTTCTACGCTGGCAAAAACTTTTGACCCCAGAGCGGATCGAACGCCCAACCTTTCGATCTGGAGTCGAACGCGCTACCATTGCGCCATGAGGTCACATGAGCGGCAATCAGAAAAGCCATGACCTGACCGCCAAGTGCTCCGAACTGACGAAAGTAAAGCAAAAGAAAAGGTCCTGGCCGGGATCGAACCGGCGACCTTCTGCGTGTGAAGCAGACGTGATATCCACTACACCACAGGACCCATGCTATGACCATAGAACCAATGTGATCGAGCTGTGCGTGAGCGATATTGAATGCGGACTTTGGCATTCCGATTCGCAAAATTGAAAGCCCACGGCCGGGATCGAACCGGCGATCTTCTGATTAGAAGTCAGACGCCTTATCCTCTAGGCCACGCGGGCGTCGGGTATGACATAGATGTATCATAGAATAGAATAGAGTTGTCCCATGACTACATCAGGCGATTTGAAAAAATTGCACTGCAGTTTTCATTAACATCATGCACGTGGTTAGATTGGAACTCGGCAAGTTTCAATATCGCTCACGCACAGCTCGATCACATTGGTTCTATGGTGTAGCGGTTAACACTCTGGACTTTGAATCCAGCAACCCGAGTTCGAATCTCGGTAGAACCTAATTTCATTTTTGATTTTAATCAATCTCATCGAACTCAGTTAAACAAAAACATTTGCCGCCAGCAGGGGTCGAACCTGCGACCTTGGGCTTATTAGACCCACGCTCTAACCGACTGAGCTATGGCGGCTGATGCTCCAGTATCTCTACAATATCACTCCAATTATGCCAGCTCTCGTTTCTACGCTGGCAAAAACTTTTGACCCCAGAGCGGATCGAACGCCCAACCTTTCGATCTGGAGTCGAACGCGCTACCATTGCGCCATGAGGTCACATGAGCGGCAATCAGAAAAGCCATGACCTGACCGCCAAGTGCTCCGAACTGACGAAAGTAAAGCAAAAGAAAAGGTCCTGGCCGGGATCGAACCGGCGACCTTCTGCGTGTGAAGCAGACGTGATAACCACTACACCACAGGACCCATGCTATGACACTTGCCGAGTTCCAATCTAACCACGTGCATGATGTTAATGAAAACTGCAGTGCAATTTTTTCAAATCGCCTGATGTAGTCATGGGACAACTCTATTCTATTCTATGATACATCTATGTCATACCCGACGCCCGCGTGGCCTAGAGGATAAGGCGTCTGACTTCTAATCAGAAGATCGCCGGTTCGATCCCGGCCGTGGGCTTTCAATTTTGCGAATCGGAATGCCAAAGTCCGCATTCAATATCGCTCACGCACAGCTCGATCACATTGGTTCTATGGTGTAGCGGTTAACACTCTGGACTTTGAATCCAGCAACCCGAGTTCGAATCTCGGTAGAACCTAATTTCATTTTTGATTTTAATCAATCTCATCGAACTCAGTTAAACAAAAACATTTGCCGCCAGCAGGGGTCGAACCTGCGACCTTGGGCTTATTAGACCCACGCTCTAACCGACTGAGCTATGGCGGCTGATGCTCCAGTATCTCTACAATATCACTCCAATTATGCCAGCTCTCGTTTCTACGCTGGCAAAAACTTTTGACCCCAGAGCGGATCGAACGCCCAACCTTTCGATCTGGAGTCGAACGCGCTACCATTGCGCCATGAGGTCACATGAGCGGCAATCAGAAAAGCCATGACCTGACCGCCAAGTGCTCCGAACTGACGAAAGTAAAGCAAAAGAAAAGGTCCTGGCCGGGATCGAACCGGCGACCTTCTGCGTGTGAAGCAGACGTGATAACCACTACACCACAGGACCCATGCTATGACACTTGCCGAGTTCCAATCTAACCACGTGCATGATGTTAATGAAAACTGCAGTGCAATTTTTTCAAATCGCCTGATGTAGTCATGGGACAACTCTATTCTATTCTATGATACATCTATGTCATACCCGACGCCCGCGTGGCCTAGAGGATAAGGCGTCTGACTTCTAATCAGAAGATCGCCGGTTCGATCCCGGCCGTGGGCTTTCAATTTTGCGAATCGGAATGCCAAAGTCCGCATTCAATATCGCTCACGCACAGCTCGATCACATTGGTTCTATGGTGTAGCGGTTAACACTCTGGACTTTGAATCCAGCAACCCGAGTTCGAATCTCGGTAGAACCTAATTTCATTTTTGATTTTAATCAATCTCATCGAACTCAGTTAAACAAAAACATTTGCCGCCAGCAGGGGTCGAACCTGCGACCTTGGGCTTATTAGACCCACGCTCTAACCGACTGAGCTATGGCGGCTGATGCTCCAGTATCTCTACAATATCACTCCAATTATGCCAGCTCTCGTTTCTACGCTGGCAAAAACAAAAAAGACCCCAGAGCGGATCGAACGCCCAACCTTTCGATCTGGAGTCGAACGCGCTACCATTGCGCCATGAGGTCACATGAGCGGCAATCAGAAAAGCCATGACCTGACCGCCAAGTGCTCCGAACTGACGAAAGTAAAGCAAAAGAAAAGGTCCTGGCCGGGATCGAACCGGCGACCTTCTGCGTGTGAAGCAGACGTGATAACCACTACACCACAGGACCCATGCTATGACACTTGCCGAGTTCCAATCTAACCACGTGCATGATGTTAATGAAAACTGCAGTGCAATTTTTTCAAATCGCCTGATGTAGTCATGGGACAACTCTATTCTATTCTATGATACATCTATGTCATACCCGACGCCCGCGTGGCCTAGAGGATAAGGCGTCTGACTTCTAATCAGAAGATCGCCGGTTCGATCCCGGCCGTGGGCTTTCAATTTTGCGAATCGGAATGCCAAAGTCCGCATTCAATATCGCTCACGCACAGCTCGATCACATTGGTTCTATGGTGTAGCGGTTAACACTCTGGACTTTGAATCCAGCAACCCGAGTTCGAATCTCGGTAGAACCTAATTTCATTTTTGATTTTAATCAATCTCATCGAACTCAGTTAAACAAAAACATTTGCCGCCAGCAGGGGTCGAACCTGCGACCTTGGGCTTATTAGACCCACGCTCTAACCGACTGAGCTATGGCGGCTGATGCTCCAGTATCTCTACAATATCACTCCAATTATGCCAGCTCTCGTTTCTACGCTGGCAAAAACTTTTGACCCCAGAGCGGATCGAACGCCCAACCTTTCGATCTGGAGTCGAACGCGCTACCATTTCGCCATGAGGTCACATGAGCGGCAATCAGAAAAGCCATGACCTGACCGCCAAGTGCTCCGAACTGACGAAAGTAAAGCAAAAGAAAAGGTCCTGGCCGGGATCGAACCGGCGACCTTCTGCGTGTGAAGCAGACGTGATAACCACTACACCACAGGACCCATGCTATGACACTTGCCGAGTTCCAATCTAACCACGTGCATGATGTTAATGAAAACTGCAGTGCAATTTTTTCAAATCGCCTGATGTAGTCATGGGACAACTCTATTCTATTCTATGATACATCTATGTCATACCCGACGCCCGCGTGGCCTAGAGGATAAGGCGTCTGACTTCTAATCAGAAGATCGCCGGTTCGATCCCGGCCGTGGGCTTTCAATTTTGCGAATCGGAATGCCAAAGTCCGCATTCAATATCGCTCACGCACAGCTCGATCACATTGGTTCTATGGTGTAGCGGTTAACACTCTGGACTTTGAATCCAGCAACCCGAGTTCGAATCTCGGTAGAACCTAATTTCATTTTTGATTTTAATCAATCTCATCGAACTCAGTTAAACAAAAACATTTGCCGCCAGCAGGGGTCGAACCTGCGACCTTGGGCTTATTAGACCCACGCTCTAACCGACTGAGCTATGGCGGCTGATGCTCCAGTATCTCTACAATATCACTCCAATTATGCCAGCTCTCGTTTCTACGCTGGCAAAAACTTTTGACCCCAGAGCGGATCGAACGCCCAACCTTTCGATCTGGAGTCGAACGCGCTACCATTGCGCCATGAGGTCACATGAGCGGCAATCAGAAAAGCCATGACCTGACCGCCAAGTGCTCCGAACTGACGAAAGTAAAGCAAAAGAAAAGGTCCTGGCCGGGATCGAACCGGCGACCTTCTGCGTGTGAAGCAGACGTGATAACCACTACACCACAGGACCCATGCTATGACACTTGCCGAGTTCCAATCTAACCACGTGCATGATGTTAATGAAAACTGCAGTGCAATTTTTTCAAATCGCCTGATGTAGTCATGGGACAACTCTATTCTATTCTATGATACATCTATGTCATACCCGACGCCCGCGTGGCCTAGAGGATAAGGCGTCTGACTTCTAATCAGAAGATCGCCGGTTCGATCCCGGCCGTGGGCTTTCAATTTTGCGAATCGGAATGCCAAAGTCCGCATTCAATATCGCTCACGCACAGCTCGATCACATTGGTTCTATGGTGTAGCGGTTAACACTCTGGACTTTGAATCCAGCAACCCGAGTTCGAATCTCGGTAGAACCTAATTTCATTTTTGATTTTAATCAATCTCATCGAACTCAGTTAAACAAAAACATTTGCCGCCAGCAGGGGTCGAACCTGCGACCTTGGGCTTATTAGACCCACGCTCTAACCGACTGAGCTATGGCGGCTGATGCTCCAGTATCTCTACAATATCACTCCAATTATGCCAGCTCTCGTTTCTACGCTGGCAAAAACTTTTGACCCCAGAGCGGATCGAACGCCCAACCTTTCGATCTGGAGTCGAACGCGCTACCATTTCGCCATGAGGTCACATGAGCGGCAATCAGAAAAGCCATGACCTGACCGCCAAGTGCTCCGAACTGACGAAAGTAAAGCAAAAGAAAAGGTCCTGGCCGGGATCGAACCGGCGACCTTCTGCGTGTGAAGCAGACGTGATAACCACTACACCACAGGACCCATGCTATGACACTTGCCGAGTTCCAATCTAACCACGTGCATGATGTTAATGAAAACTGCAGTGCAATTTTTTCAAATCGCCTGATGTAGTCATGGGACAACTCTATTCTATTCTATGATACATCTATGTCATACCCGACGCCCGCGTGGCCTAGAGGATAAGGCGTCTGACTTCTAATCAGAAGATCGCCGGTTCGATCCCGGCCGTGGGCTTTCAATTTTGCGAATCGGAATGCCAAAGTCCGCATTCAATATCGCTCACGCACAGCTCGATCACATTGGTTCTATGGTGTAGCGGTTAACACTCTGGACTTTGAATCCAGCAACCCGAGTTCGAATCTCGGTAGAACCTAATTTCATTTTTGATTTTAATCAATCTCATCGAACTCAGTTAAACAAAAACATTTGCCGCCAGCAGGGGTCGAACCTGCGACCTTGGGCTTATTAGACCCACGCTCTAACCGACTGAGCTATGGCGGCTGATGCTCCAGTATCTCTACAATATCACTCCAATTATGCCAGCTCTCGTTTCTACGCTGGCAAAAACTTTTGACCCCAGAGCGGATCGAACGCCCAACCTTTCGATCTGGAGTCGAACGCGCTACCATTGCGCCATGAGGTCACATGAGCGGCAATCAGAAAAGCCATGACCTGACCGCCAAGTGCTCCGAACTGACGAAAGTAAAGCAAAAGAAAAGGTCCTGGCCGGGATCGAACCGGCGACCTTCTGCGTGTGAAGCAGACGTGATAACCACTACACCACAGGACCCATGCTATGACACTTGCCGAGTTCCAATCTAACCACGTGCATGATGTTAATGAAAACTGCAGTGCAATTTTTTCAAATCGCCTGATGTAGTCATGGGACAACTCTATTCTATTCTATGATACATCTATGTCATACCCGACGCCCGCGTGGCCTAGAGGATAAGGCGTCTGACTTCTAATCAGAAGATCGCCGGTTCGATCCCGGCCGTGGGCTTTCAATTTTGCGAATCGGAATGCCAAAGTCCGCATTCAATATCGCTCACGCACAGCTCGATCACATTGGTTCTATGGTGTAGCGGTTAACACTCTGGACTTTGAATCCAGCAACCCGAGTTCGAATCTCGGTAGAACCTAATTTCATTTTTGATTTTAATCAATCTCATCGAACTCAGTTAAACAAAAACATTTGCCGCCAGCAGGGGTCGAACCTGCGACCTTGGGCTTATTAGACCCACGCTCTAACCGACTGAGCTATGGCGGCTGATGCTCCAGTATCTCTACAATATCACTCCAATTATGCCAGCTCTCGTTTCTACGCTGGCAAAAACTTTTGACCCCAGAGCGGATCGAACGCCCAACCTTTCGATCTGGAGTCGAACGCGCTACCATTGCGCCATGAGGTCACATGAGCGGCAATCAGAAAAGCCATGACCTGACCGCCAAGTGCTCCGAACTGACGAAAGTAAAGCAAAAGAAAAGGTCCTGGCCGGGATCGAACCGGCGACCTTCTGCGTGTGAAGCAGACGTGATAACCACTACACCACAGGACCCATGCTATGACACTTGCCGAGTTCCAATCTAACCACGTGCATGATGTTAATGAAAACTGCAGTGCAATTTTTTCAAATCGCCTGATGTAGTCATGGGACAACTCTATTCTATTCTATGATACATCTATGTCATACCCGACGCCCGCGTGGCCTAGAGGATAAGGCGTCTGACTTCTAATCAGAAGATCGCCGGTTCGATCCCGGCCGTGGGCTTTCAATTTTGCGAATCGGAATGCCAAAGTCCGCATTCAATATCGCTCACGCACAGCTCGATCACATTGGTTCTATGGTGTAGCGGTTAACACTCTGGACTTTGAATCCAGCAACCCGAGTTCGAATCTCGGTAGAACCTAATTTCATTTTTGATTTTAATCAATCTCATCGAACTCAGTTAAACAAAAACATTTGCCGCCAGCAGGGGTCGAACCTGCGACCTTGGGCTTATTAGACCCACGCTCTAACCGACTGAGCTATGGCGGCTGATGCTCCAGTATCTCTACAATATCACTCCAATTATGCCAGCTCTCGTTTCTACGCTGGCAAAAACTTTTGACCCCAGAGCGGATCGAACGCCCAACCTTTCGATCTGGAGTCGAACGCGCTACCATTGCGCCATGAGGTCACATGAGCGGCAATCAGAAAAGCCATGACCTGACCGCCAAGTGCTCCGAACTGACGAAAGTAAAGCAAAAGAAAAGGTCCTGGCCGGGATCGAACCGGCGACCTTCTGCGTGTGAAGCAGACGTGATAACCACTACACCACAGGACCCATGCTATGACACTTGCCGAGTTCCAATCTAACCACGTGCATGATGTTAATGAAAACTGCAGTGCAATTTTTTCAAATCGCCTGATGTAGTCATGGGACAACTCTATTCTATTCTATGATACATCTATGTCATACCCGACGCCCGCGTGGCCTAGAGGATAAGGCGTCTGACTTCTAATCAGAAGATCGCCGGTTCGATCCCGGCCGTGGGCTTTCAATTTTGCGAATCGGAATGCCAAAGTCCGCATTCAATATCGCTCACGCACAGCTCGATCACATTGGTTCTATGGTGTAGCGGTTAACACTCTGGACTTTGAATCCAGCAACCCGAGTTCGAATCTCGGTAGAACCTAATTTCATTTTTGATTTTAATCAATCTCATCGAACTCAGTTAAACAAAAACATTTGCCGCCAGCAGGGGTCGAACCTGCGACCTTGGGCTTATTAGACCCACGCTCTAACCGACTGAGCTATGGCGGCTGATGCTCCAGTATCTCTACAATATCACTCCAATTATGCCAGCTCTCGTTTCTACGCTGGCAAAAACTTTTGACCCCAGAGCGGATCGAACGCCCAACCTTTCGATCTGGAGTCGAACGCGCTACCATTGCGCCATGAGGTCACATGAGCGGCAATCAGAAAAGCCATGACCTGACCGCCAAGTGCTCCGAACTGACGAAAGTAAAGCAAAAGAAAAGGTCCTGGCCGGGATCGAACCGGCGACCTTCTGCGTGTGAAGCAGACGTGATAACCACTACACCACAGGACCCATGCTATGACACTTGCCGAGTTCCAATCTAACCACGTGCATGATGTTAATGAAAACTGCAGTGCAATTTTTTCAAATCGCCTGATGTAGTCATGGGACAACTCTATTCTATTCTATGATACATCTATGTCATACACGACGCCCGCGTGGCCTAGAGGATAAGGCGTCTGACTTCTAATCAGAAGATCGCCGGTTCGATCCCGGCCGTGGGCTTTCAATTTTGCGAATCGGAATGCCAAAGTCCGCATTCAATATCGCTCACGCACAGCTCGATCACATTGGTTCTATGGTGTAGCGGTTAACACTCTGGACTTTGAATCCAGCAACCCGAGTTCGAATCTCGGTAGAACCTAATTTCATTTTTGATTTTAATCAATCTCATCGAACTCAGTTAAACAAAAACATTTGCCGCCAGCAGGGGTCGAACCTGCGACCTTGGGCTTATTAGACCCACGCTCTAACCGACTGAGCTATGGCGGCTGATGCTCCAGTATCTCTACAATATCACTCCAATTATGCCAGCTCTCGTTTCTACGCTGGCAAAAACTTTTGACCCCAGAGCGGATCGAACGCCCAACCTTTCGATCTGGAGTCGAACGCGCTACCATTGCGCCATGAGGTCACATGAGCGGCAATCAGAAAAGCCATGACCTGACCGCCAAGTGCTCCGAACTGACGAAAGTAAAGCAAAAGAAAAGGTCCTGGCCGGGATCGAACCGGCGACCTTCTGCGTGTGAAGCAGACGTGATAACCACTACACCACAGGACCCATGCTATGACACTTGCCGAGTTCCAATCTAACCACGTGCATGATGTTAATGAAAACTGCAGTGCAATTTTTTCAAATCGCCTGATGTAGTCATGGGACAACTCTATTCTATTCTATGATACATCTATGTCATACCCGACGCCCGCGTGGCCTAGAGGATAAGGCGTCTGACTTCTAATCAGAAGATCGCCGGTTCGATCCCGGCCGTGGGCTTTCAATTTTGCGAATCGGAATGCCAAAGTCCGCATTCAATATCGCTCACGCACAGCTCGATCACATTGGTTCTATGGTGTAGCGGTTAACACTCTGGACTTTGAATCCAGCAACCCGAGTTCGAATCTCGGTAGAACCTAATTTCATTTTTGATTTTAATCAATCTCATCGAACTCAGTTAAACAAAAACATTTGCCGCCAGCAGGGGTCGAACCTGCGACCTTGGGCTTATTAGACCCACGCTCTAACCGACTGAGCTATGGCGGCTGATGCTCCAGTATCTCTACAATATCACTCCAATTATGCCAGCTCTCGTTTCTACGCTGGCAAAAACTTTTGACCCCAGAGCGGATCGAACGCCCAACCTTTCGATCTGGAGTCGAACGCGCTACCATTGCGCCATGAGGTCACATGAGCGGCAATCAGAAAAGCCATGACCTGACCGCCAAGTGCTCCGAACTGACGAAAGTAAAGCAAAAGAAAAGGTCCTGGCCGGGATCGAACCGGCGACCTTCTGCGTGTGAAGCAGACGTGATAACCACTACACCACAGGACCCATGCTATGACACTTGCCGAGTTCCAATCTAACCACGTGCATGATGTTAATGAAAACTGCAGTGCAATTTTTTTTCAAATCGCCTGATGTAGTCATGGGACAACTCTATTCTATTCTATGATACATCTATGTCAGACCCGACGCCCGCGTGGCCTAGAGGATAAGGCGTCTGACTTCTAATCAGAAGATCGCCGGTTCGATCCCGGCCGTGGGCTTTCAATTTTGCGAATCGGAATGCCAAAGTCCGCATTCAATATCGCTCACGCACAGCTCGATCACATTGGTTCTATGGTGTAGCGGTTAACACTCTGGACTTTGAATCCAGCAACCCGACTTCGAATCTCGGTAGAACCTAATTTCATTTTTGATTTTAATCAATCTCATCGAACTCAGTTAAACAAAAACATTTGCCGCCAGCAGGGGTCGAACCTGCGACCTTGGGCTTATTAGACCCACGCTCTAACCGACTGAGCTATGGCGGCTGATGCTCCAGTATCTCTACAATATCACTCCAATTATGCCAGCTCTCGTTTCTACGCTGGCAAAAACTTTTGACCCCAGAGCGGATCGAACGCCCAACCTTTCGATCTGGAGTCGAACGCGCTACCATTGCGCCATGAGGTCACATGAGCGGCAATCAGAAAAGCCATGACCTGACCGCCAAGTGCTCCGAACTGACGAAAGTAAAGCAAAAGAAAAGGTCCTGGCCGGGATCGAACCGGCGACCTTCTGCGTGTGAAGCAGACGTGATAACCACTACACCACAGGACCCATGCTATGACACTTGCCGAGTTCCAATCTAACCACGTGCATGATGTTAATGAAAACTGCAGTGCAATTTTTTCAAATCGCCTGATGTAGTCATGGGACAACTCTATTCTATTCTATGATACATCTATGTCATACCCGACGCCCGCGTGGCCTAGAGGATAAGGCGTCTGACTTCTAATCAGAAGATCGCCGGTTCGATCCCGGCCGTGGGCTTTCAATTTTGCGAATCGGAATGCCAAAGTCCGCCATTCAATATCGCTCACGCACAGCTCGATCACATTGGTTCTATGGTGTAGCGGTTAACACTCTGGACTTTGAATCCAGCAACCCGAGTTCGAATCTCGGTAGAACCTAATTTCAATTTTTGATTTTAATCAATCTCATCGAACTCAGTTTAAACAAAAACATTTGCCGCCAGCAGGGGGTCGAACCTGCGACCTTGGGCTTATTAGACCCACGCTCTAACCGACTGAGCTATGGCGGCTGATGCTCCAGTATCTCTACAAATATCACTCCAATTATGCCAGCTCTCGTTTCTACGCTGGCAAAAACATTTTGACCCCAGAGCGGATCGAAACGCCCAACCTTTCGATCTGGAGTCGAACGCGCTACCATTGCGCCATGAGGTCACATGAGCGGCAATCAGAAAAGCCATGACCTGACCGCCAAGTGCTCCGAACTGACGAAAGTAAAGCAAAAGAAAAGGTCCTGGCCGGGGATCGAACCGGCGACCTTCTGCGTGTGAAGCAGACGTGATAACCACTACACCACAGGACCCATGCTATGACACTTGCCGAGTTCCAATCTAACCACGTGCATGATGTTAATGAAAACTGCAGTGCAATTTTTTTCAAAATCGCCTGATGTAGTCATGGGACAACTCTATTCTATTCTATGATACATCTATGTCATACCCGACGCCCGCGTGGCCTAGAGGATAAGGCGTCTGACTTCTAATCAGAAGATCGCCGGTTCGATCCCGGCCGTGGGCTTTCATTTTGCGAATCGGAATGCCAAAGTCCGCATTCAATATCGCTCACGCACAGCTCGATCACATTGGTTCTATGGTTGTAGCGGTTAACACTCTGGACTTTGAATCCAGCAACCCGAGTTCGAATCTCGGTAGAACCTAATTTCATTTTTGATTTTAATCAATCTCATCGAACTCAGTTAAACAAAAACATTTGCCGCCAGCAGGGGTCGAACCTGCGACCTTGGGCTTATTAGACCCACGCTCTAACCGACTGAGCTATGGCGGCTGATGCTCCAGTATCTCTACAATATCACTCCAATTATGCCAGCTCTCGTTTCTACGCTGGCAAAAACTTTTGACCCAAGAGCGGATCGAACGCCCAACCTTTCGATCTGGAGTCGAACGCGCTACCATTGCGCCATGAGGTCACATGAGCGGCAATCAGAAAAGCCATGACCTGACCGCCAAGTGCTCCGAACTGACGAAAGTAAAGCAAAAGAAAAGGTCCTGGCCGGGATCGAACCGGCGACCTTCTGCGTGTGAAGCAGACGTGATATCCACTACACCACAGGACCCATGCTATGACCATAGAACCAATGTGATCGAGCTGTGCGTGAGCGATATTGAATGCGGACTTTGGCATTCCGATTCGCAAAATTGAAAGCCCACGGCCGGGATCTAACCGGCGATCTTCTGATTAGAAGTCAGACGCCTTATCCTCTAGGCCACGCGGGCGTCGGGTATGACATAGATGTATCATAGAATAAGAATAGAGTTGTCCCATGACTACATCAGGCGATTTGAAAAAAATTGCACTGCAGTTTTCATTAACATCATGCACGTGGTTAGATTGGAACTCGGCAAGTTTCAATATCGCTCACGCACAGCTCGATCACATTGGTTCTATGGTGTAGCGGTTAACACTCTGGACTTTGAATCCAGCAACCCGAGTTCGAATCTCGGTTAGAACCTAATTTCATTTTTGATTTTAATCAATCTCATCGAACTCAGTTAAACAAAAACATTTGCCGCCAGCAGGGGTCGAACCTGCGACCTTGGGCTTATTAGACCCACGCTCTAACCGACTGAGCTATGGCGGCTGATGCTCCAGTATCTCTACAATATCACTCCAATTATGCCAGCTCTCGTTTCTACGCTGGCAAAAACTTTTGACCCCAGAGCGGATCGAACGCCCAACCTTTCGATCTGGAGTCGAACGCGCTACCATTGCGCCATGAGGTCACATGAGCGGCAATCAGAAAAGCCATGACCTGACCGCCAAGTGCTCCGAACTGACGAAAGTAAAGCAAAAGAAAAGGTCCTGGCCGGGATCGAACCGGCGACCTTCTGCGTGTGAAGCAGACGTGATAACCACTACACCACAGGACCCATGCTATGACACTTGCGAGTTCCAATCTAACCACGTGCATGATGTTAATGAAAACGTGCAGTGCAATTTTTTCAAATCGCCTGATGTAGTCATGGGACAACTCTATTCTATTCTATGATACATCTATGTCATACCCGACGCCCGCGTGGCCTAGAGGATAAGGCGTCTGACTTTCTAATCAGAAGATCGCCGGTTCGATCCCGGCCGTGGGCTTTCAATTTTGCGAATCGGAATGCCAAAGTCCGCATTCAATATCGCTCACGCACAGCTCGATCACATTGGTTCTATGGTGTAGCGGTTAACACTCT
>CAWZYM010000116.1:0-27916 GCA_963966185.1 Rhabditoides inermis | reverse complement strand
AACCCTCAAGAAATCATTGATTGAATTGAGCGTATTTTGAATGATGAGGTCATAGTGAGAGTCAAATACCAGGGATGTGCTCATTGTTATGCCCAAATCCCGGACTGAGTGAGCAGGTGCGAGAGTGGTGCCGCCTGCTGTATACTCAAATCGGGGATTTCGGCGACCAATGTGCAAAATTTGTGTCTTTTCAGTGGAAATTTGTAATCCCCATTGATGAGACCAATCAGTAACTGTGTCAATGGCACATTAAAACTTGGATTTGGCAGAAGGATCGTCTTTATCAAATGCGAAGAAACTTTCAAATCATCTGCAAATAGCTCACACGAAACATAATCAGGCAAATGCGCTATGATGTCATTGATATACACATTGAACAATATTGGGCCCAGACACGACCCTTGCGGCACGCCGCAATTGACGAGTCTTGGTGCGGAAAGTTCCTCTCCAACCATCACCTGTTGGCAACGGTCGGACAGGAAGCTACGAATCCACCCTAATACATTTCCTCTTACACCGAGTGAATGCAACTTATCGAATAAAAGAGAATGGTTTATAGTGTCGAAAGCTTTCTTAAAGTCGAAGTATATGCAATCAATCACAAAACCGTTAGAAACATGTTTCAACCAATGACTATAGCACTGAATGAGTTGAGCGCCTGTCGAACGATTCTTGCGAAAACCAAACTGCGTAGATGAGATAAGGTTATTTGATTCGAGGAATGAAGTCAATTGTTTAACAAAAATGCGCTCAAGGACTTTGGCAACACTGCTGGTAAGACTTATAGGGCGGTAATTGGAGATGTTATCACGAGATCCCTTTTTGAACAATGGCTTGATATACGCCAGTCTCCAGATTCGGGGGACTGCGCAGACCGATGTGGACATTGAAAAGAGAATTGAAAGTGGGACACTAATAGTATCTACCGTGTTCTTCAGAAAAGTGTGAGTGATGCCATCGGGACTGGTATTAGTTTTTAATGCTAATCGTTGAATGGTTTTATGTATTTCTGCATATGATATTTGAATGGACGTGAGTTGATGTGTGTGTTGCGGGAGCACGGCACCTGTCGGAGGGGCACCCTGAGGCGAGAATATCGCATCAAAATGCTCACCGAAAAGCTCCGCCTTCTCCCGTGACTCATGCACCAAAACACCATTTCGAGAGAGAGACGCGATGCCATCCGCGGGGAAGAGCCTAGCGCGCACATCTCGAAAGAGCGCCCGCTTGTTCCCTCCCGCGATCAGCCGCGCTTCCCTCTTACAATGCCATGAAAATATCGCTTTGCGTAATTTGCGCTGAGCTTTATCAGATTTTCTAGACTCGGGATGTAGGATCGAATATCGCAATGCTTGTTTTCTCAATTTCTCGACATGTTTTGGCGGGTTAGTTGCTCTACGCGGGGGAAGGAGAGGGATGAAGTTAGTAATAAGAAGTTTCATTCGCTCGGTAAAAAGAAGTGTAGCCTGTTCTAATGTCAAACCAATGAAATCAGATGTCCAGTCAGTGCACGCAATTGCCTTGTTTATCTCATCCCATTTCGCTCTCCGATATGCCAGGCGGGGCGTCTCTCTCACTGCCTCACTCACTCCGAGTCGCAACCGAAACTCAACTGGTAAATGATCGCAGACAGAGAAACGCGGCAGCACACTGACACTTTGAAAAAGCGATATGGAATCGGTGAGTACGATATCGAGAGTATGAGCCCTTTGCCCGACTCGCCTCACCATAGTAGCATGGCGTACCAGCTGACATAGTGAGTGGAGTGAGGCAAAGGCTGCCAAAGAGCGATCAAATGCCTCGGCGGCCTGGAATGAATTCCAGTCCACCGAGGGCGCATTGAAATCTCCCTGGATGATATGGAAATGACTATCAGGTAGCAAAAGGTTTTCAAGTTCGGAAATGAGAATAGCGCCGGTAGATTTGATTTGCGAAGTTTTCCCGGGAGTACGGTAAACGGTGATTAATCGCAAAGGTTTTTGAATACGGAAATGTTTAGACGCGAGAATACCCACACATACAAATTCACAAAGACCATTTATGGATTTGGTTGCTATAATCTTTACAGAGAGAGAAGAGTCACAAAGCAAAAGAACGCCGCCGGCATGTGAGGCGCGATCAGATCGATACATCGTGTAGCGGCCATTCATACACAGACTATTCATGTTATCACAACTATTGCACCAAGATATTTTCCGATTTTTGAGAAAATATCTGGCTGAAATATTCATACAAAAACATCGACCAAAAAGAGAAGAGTATGTGAATGAAGAAGGTTTCTTTCAAGTGCAAAAAAGTGGCACAGTTTGGTTGTTCATTATGCATTCAAATTTCCATACCCTTCGTCGGACATTTTCCGATTTTTGAGAGAATATCTGGCTGAAATATTCATACAAAAACATCGACCAAAAAGAGAAAAGTATGTGGGTGGAGTAGGCTCTTGTCAAGTGCAAAAAAGTGGCACAGTATGGTTGTTCACTATGCATTCAAATTTCCATACCCTTCGTCGGATATTTTCCGATTTTTGAGAAAATATCTGGCTGAAATATTTATACAAAAACATCGACCAAAAAAAGAAGAGTAGGTGGGTGAAGTAGGTTTCTGTCAAGTGCAAAAAAGTGGCACAGTATGGTTGTTCATTATGCATTCAAATTTCCATAACCTTCGTCGGACCTTTTCCGATTTTTGAAAACATATCTGGCTGAGATATTTATACAAAAACATCGACCAAAAAGAGAAGAGTCTGTGGGTGAAGTAGGTTTCTGTCAAGTGCAAAAAAGTGGCACAGTATGGTTGTTCACTATGCATTCAAATTTCCATACCCTTCGTCGGATATTTTCCGATTTTTGAGAAAATATCTGGCTGAAATATTCATACAAAAACATCGACCAAAAAGAGAAGAGTGTGTGGGTGGAGTAGGTTTCTGTCAAGTGCGAAAAAGTGGCACAGTATGGTTGTTCATTATGCATTCAAATTTCCATACCCTTCGTCGGACATTTTCCGATTTTTGAGAAAATATCTGGCTGAAATATTTATACAAAAACATCGACCAAAAAGAGAAGAGTATGTGGGTGAAGAATGTTTCTGTCAAGTGCAAAAAAGTGGCACAGTATGGTTGTTCAATATGCATTCAAATTTCCATACCCTTCGTCGGACATTTTCCGATTTTTGGAAAAAATATCTGGCTGAAATATTCATACCAAAACTTCGACCGAAAAGAGACTAGTATGTAGGTAGAATAGGCTCTTATCAGGTGCAAAAAAGTGGCACAGTATGGTTGTTCAGAATGCATTCAAATTTCCATACCCTTCGTCGGATATTTTCCGATTTTTGAGAAAATATCTGGCTGAAATATTCATACAAAAACATCGACCAAAAAGAGAAGAGTGTGTGGGTGGAGTAGGTTTCTGTCAAGTGCGAAAAAGTGGCACAGTATGGTTGTTCATTACGCATTCAAATTTCCATACCCTTCGTCGGATATTTTATGGATTTTGAGAAAATATCTGGCGGAAATATTCATACAAAAACATCGACCAAAAAGAGAATTGTGTGTGGGTGGAGTAGGCTCTTGTCTAGTGCAAAAAAGTGGCACAGTATGGTTGTTCATTACGCATTCAAATTTCCATACCCTTCGTCGGATATTTTCCGATTTTTGAGAAAATATCTGGCGGAAATATTCATACAAAAACATCGACCAAAAAGAGAAAAGTTTGTGGGTGGAGTAGGCTCTTGTTAAGTGCGAAAAAATAACACAGTATGGTTGTTCACTATGCATTCAAATTTCCATACCCTTCGTCGGATATTTTATGGATTTTGAGAAAATATCTGGCGGAAATATTTATACAAAAACGTCGACCAAAAAGAGAACAGAATGTGGGTGGAGTAGGCTTTTGTCAAGTGCAAAAAAGTGGCACATCATGGTTGTTCACTAAGCATTCAAAATTCCATTTCTTTCGTCGGATATTTTCCGATTTTTGAGAAAATATCTGGCTGAAATATTCATACAAAAACGTCGACCAAAAAGAGAACAGAATGTAGGTGAAGTAGGCTCTTGTCAAGTGCAAAAAAAGTGGCACAGTATGGTTGTTCACTATGCATTCAAATTTCCATACCCTTCGTCGGATATTTTCCGTTTTTTGAGAAAATATCTGGCTGAAATATTCATACAAAAACATCGACCAAAAAGAGAACAGTATGTAAGTGGAGTAGGTTCTTGTCAAGTGCAAAAAAGTGGCACAATATGGTTGTTCACTATGCATTCAAATTTCCATACCCTTCGTCGGATATTTTCCGAATTTTGAGAAAATATCTGGCTGAAATATTCATACAAAAACATCGACCAAAAAGAGAAGAGTATGTGGGTGGAGTAGGCTCTTGTCAAGTGCTGAGAAGTGGCACAGTATGGTTGTTCACTATGCATTTAAATTTCCATACCCTTCGTCGGATATTTTCCGATTTTTGAGAAAATATCTGGCTGAAATATTTATACAAAAACATCGACCAAAAAGAGAAGAGTTTGTGGGTGGAGTAGGCTCTTGTCAAGTGCTGAGAAGTGGCACAGTATGGTTGTTCACTATGCATTCAAATTTCCATACCCTTCGTCGGATATTTTCCGAATTTTGAGAAAATATCTGGCTGAAATATTCATACAAAAACATCGACCAAAAAGAGAAGAGTATGTGGGTGGAGTAGGCTCTTGTCAAGTGCTGAGAAGTGGCACAGTATGGTTGTTCACTATGCATTCAAAGTTCCATACCCTTCGTCGGATATTTTCCGATTTTTGAGAAAATATCTGGCTGAAATATTTATACAAAAACATCGACCAAAAAGAGAAGAGTTTGTGGGTGGAGTAGGCTCTTGTCAAGTGCAAAAAAATGGCACAGTATGGTTGTTCAAAATGCATTCAAATTTCCATACCCTTCGTCGGATATTTTCCGATTTTTGAGAAAATGTCTGGCTGAAATATTCATACAAAAACATCGACCAAAAAGAAAAGAGTATGTGGGTGGAGTAGGCTCTTGTCAAGTGCTGAAAAGTGGCACAGTATGGTTGTTCACTATGCATTCAAATTTCCATACCCTTCGTCGGATATTTTCCGATTTTTGAGAAAATATCTGGCTGAAATATTTATACAAAAACATCGACCAAAAAGAGAAGAGTATGTGGGTGGAGTAGGCTTTTGTCAAGTGCAAAAAAAGGCACAGTATGGTTGTTCACTATGCATTCAAATTTCCATACTCTTCGTCGGATATTTTCCGATTTTTGAGAAAATATCTGGCTGAAATATTTATACAAAAACATCGACCAAAAAAAGAAGAGTAGGTGGGTGAAGTAGGTTTCTGTCAAGTGCAAAAAAGTGGCACAGTATTGTTGTTCATTATGCATTCAAATTTCCATAACCTTCGTCGGACATTTTCCGATTTTTGAAAACATATCTGGCTGAAATATTCATACAAAAACATCGACCAAAAAGAGAAGAGTATGTGGGTAAAGTAGGTTTCTGTCAAGTGCAAAAAAGTGGCACAGTATGGTTGTTCATTATGCATTCAAATTTCCATACCCTTCGTCGGATATTTTACGATTTTTGAGAAAATATCTGGCTGAAATATTTATACAAAAACATCGACCAAAAAGAGAAGAGTATGTGAATGAAGAAGGTTTCTTTCAAGTGCAAAAAAGTGGCACAGTTTGGTTGTTCATTATGCATTCAAATTTCCATACCCTTCGTCGGACATTTTCCGATTTTTGAGAGAATATCTGGCTGAAATATTCATACAAAAACATCGACCAAAAAGAGAAAAGTATGTGGGTGGAGTAGGCTCTTGTCAAGTGCAAAAAAGTGGCACAGTATGGTTGTTCACTATGCATTCAAATTTCCATACCCTTCGTCGGATTTTTTCCGATTTTTGAGAAAATATCTGGCTGAAATATTTATACAAAAACATCGACCAAAAAAAGAAGAGTAGGTGGGTGAAGTAGGTTTCTGTCAAGTGCAAAAAAGTGGCACAGTATGGTTGTTCATTATGCATTCAAATTTCCATAACCTTCGTCGGACATTTTCCGATTTTTGAAAACATATCTGGCTGAAATATTCATACAAAAACATCGACCAAAAAGAGAAGAGTATGTGGGTAAAGTAGGTTTCTGTCAAGTGCAAAAAAGTGGCACAGTATGGTTGTTCATTATGCATTCAAATTTCCATACCCTTCGTCGAACATTTTCCGATTTTTGAGAAAAAATCTGGCTGAAATATTTATACAAAAACTTTGACCAAAAAGAGAATAGTATGTAGGTAGAGTAGGCTCTTGTCAAGTGCAAAAAAGTGGCACAGTATGGTTGTTCATTAAGCATTCAAATTTCCATACCCTTCGTCGGACATTTTCCGATTTTTGAAAAAATATCTGGCTAAAATATTCATACAAAAACATCGACCAAAAAGAGAAGAGTCTGTTGGTGAAGTAGGTTTCTGTCAAGTGCGAAAAAGTGGCACAGTATGGTTGTTCATTATGCATTCAAATTTCCATACCCTTCGTCGGACATTTTCCGATTTTTGAGAAAATATCTGGCTGAGATATTTATACAAAAACATCGACCAAAAAGAGAAGAGTCTGTGGGTGAAGTAGGTTTCTGTCAAGTGCAAAAAAGTGGCACAGTATGGTTGTTCACTATGCATTCAAATTTCCATACCCTTCGTCGGATATTTTCCGATTTTTGAGAAAATATCTGGCTGAAATATTCATACAAAAACATCGACCAAAAAGAGAAGAGTGTGTGGGTGGAGTAGGTTTCTGTCAAGTGCGAAAAAGTGGCACAGTATGGTTGTTCATTATGCATTCAAATTTCCATACCCTTCGTCGGACATTTTCCGATTTTTGAGAAAATATCTGGCTGAAATATTTATACAAAAACATCGACCAAAAAGAGAAGAGTATGTGGGTGAAGAATGTTTCTGTCAAGTGCAAAAAAGTGGCACAGTATGGTTGTTCAATATGCATTCAAATTTCCATACCCTTCGTCGGACATTTTCCGATTTTTGAAAAAATATCTGGCTGAAATATTCATACCAAAACTTCGACCGAAAAGAGACTAGTATGTAGGTAGAATAGGCTCTTGTCAGGTGCAAAAAAGTGGCACAGTATGGTTGTTCAGAATGCATTCAAATTTCCATACCCTTCGTCGGATATTTTCCGATTTTTGAGAAAATATCTGGCTGAAATATTCATACAAAAACATCGACCAAAAAGAGAAGAGTGTGTGGGTGGAGTAGGTTTCTGTCAAGTGCGAAAAAGTGGCACAGTATGGTTGTTCATTACGCATTCAAATTTCCATACCCTTCGTCGGATATTTTATGGATTTTGAGAAAATATCTGGCGGAAATATTCATACAAAAACATCGACCAAAAAGAGAATTGTGTGTGGGTGGAGTAGGCTCTTGTCTAGTGCAAAAAAGTGGCACAGTATGGTTGTTCATTACGCATTCAAATTTCCATACCCTTCGTCGGATATTTTCCGATTTTTGAGAAAATATCTGGCGGAAATATTCATACAAAAACATCGACCAAAAAGAGAAAAGTTTGTGGGTGGAGTAGGCTCTTGTTAAGTGCGAAAAAATAACACAGTATGGTTGTTCACTATGCATTCAAATTTCCATACCCTTCGTCGGATATTTTATGGATTTTGAGAAAATATCTGGCGGAAATATTTATACAAAAACGTCGACCAAAAAGAGAACAGAATGTGGGTGGAGTAGGCTCTTGTCAAGTGCAAAAAAGTGGCACATCATGGTTGTTCACTAAGCATTCAAAATTCCATTTCTTTCGTCGGATATTTTCCGATTTTTGAGAAAATATCTGGCTGAAATATTCATACAAAAACGTCGACCAAAAAGAGAACAGAATGTAGGTGAAGTAGGCTCTTGTCAAGTGCAAAAAAGTGGCACAGTATGGTTGTTCACTATGCATTCAAATTTCCATACCCTTCGTCGGATATTTTCCGAATTTTGAGAAAATATCTGGCTGAAATATTCATACAAAAACATCGACCAAAAAGAGAAGAGTATGTGGGTGGAGTAGGCTCTTGTCAAGTGCTGAGAAGTGGCACAGTATGGTTGTTCACTATGCATTCAAATTTCCATACCCTTCGTCGGATATTTTCCGATTTTTGAGAAAATATCTGGCTGAAATATTTATACAAAAACATCGACCAAAAAGAGAAGAGTTTGTGGGTGGAGTAGGCTCTTGTCAAGTGCTGAGAAGTGGCACAGTATGGTTGTTCACTATGCATTCAAATTTCCATACCCTTCGTCGGATATTTTCCGAATTTTGAGAAAATATCTGGCTGAAATATTCATACAAAAACATCGACCAAAAAGAGAAGAGTATGTGGGTGGAGTAGGCTCTTGTCAAGTGCTGAGAAGTGGCACAGTATGGTTGTTCACTATGCATTCAAAGTTCCATACCCTTCGTCGGATATTTTCCGATTTTTGAGAAAATATCTGGCTGAAATATTTATACAAAAACATCGACCAAAAAGAGAAGAGTTTGTGGGTGGAGTAGGCTCTTGTCAAGTGCAAAAAAATGGCACAGTATGGTTGTTCAAAATGCATTCAAATTTCCATACCCTTCGTCGGATATTTTCCGATTTTTGAGAAAATGTCTGGCTGAAATATTCATACAAAAACATCGACCAAAAAGAAAAGAGTATGTGGGTGGAGTAGGCTCTTGTCTAGTGCAAAAAAGTGGCACAGTATGGTTGTTCATTACGCATTCAAATTTCCATACCCTTCGTCGGATATTTTCCGATTTTTGAGAAAATATCTGGCGGAAATATTCATACAAAAACATCGACCAAAAAGAGAAAAGTTTGTGGGTGGAGTAGGCTCTTGTTAAGTGCGAAAAAATAACACAGTATGGTTGTTCACTATGCATTCAAATTTCCATACCCTTCGTCGGATATTTTATGGATTTTGAGAAAATATCTGGCGGAAATATTTATACAAAAACGTCGACCAAAAAGAGAACAGAATGTGGGTGGAGTAGGCTCTTGTCAAGTGCAAAAAAGTGGCACATCATGGTTGTTCACTAAGCATTCAAAATTCCATTTCTTTCGTCGGATATTTTCCGATTTTTGAGAAAATATCTGGCTGAAATATTCATACAAAAACGTCGACCAAAAAGAGAACAGAATGTAGGTGAAGTAGGCTCTTGTCAAGTGCAAAAAAGTGGCACAGTATGGTTGTTCACTATGCATTCAAATTTCCATACCCTTCGTCGGATATTTTCCGAATTTTGAGAAAATATCTGGCTGAAATATTCATACAAAAACATCGACCAAAAAGAGAAGAGTATGTGGGTGGAGTAGGCTCTTGTCAAGTGCTGAGAAGTGGCACAGTATGGTTGTTCACTATGCATTCAAATTTCCATACCCTTCGTCGGATATTTTCCGATTTTTGAGAAAATATCTGGCTGAAATATTTATACAAAAACATCGACCAAAAAGAGAAGAGTTTGTGGGTGGAGTAGGCTCTTGTCAAGTGCTGAGAAGTGGCACAGTATGGTTGTTCACTATGCATTCAAATTTCCATACCCTTCGTCGGATATTTTCCGAATTTTGAGAAAATATCTGGCTGAAATATTCATACAAAAACATCGACCAAAAAGAGAAGAGTATGTGGGTGGAGTAGGCTCTTGTCAAGTGCTGAGAAGTGGCACAGTATGGTTGTTCACTATGCATTCAAAGTTCCATACCCTTCGTCGGATATTTTCCGATTTTTGAGAAAATATCTGGCTGAAATATTTATACAAAAACATCGACCAAAAAGAGAAGAGTTTGTGGGTGGAGTAGGCTCTTGTCAAGTGCAAAAAAATGGCACAGTATGGTTGTTCAAAATGCATTCAAATTTCCATACCCTTCGTCGGATATTTTCCGATTTTTGAGAAAATGTCTGGCTGAAATATTCATACAAAAACATCGACCAAAAAGAAAAGAGTATGTGGGTGGAGTAGGCTCTTGTCAAGTGCTGAAAAGTGGCACAGTATGGTTGTTCACTATGCATTCAAATTTCCATACCCTTCGTCGGATATTTTCCGATTTTTGAGAAAATATCTGGCTGAAATATTTATACAAAAACATCGACCAAAAAGAGAAGAGTATGTGGGTGGAGTAGGCTTTTGTCAAGTGCAAAAAAAGGCACAGTATGGTTGTTCACTATGCATTCAAATTTCCATACTCTTCGTCGGATATTTTCCGATTTTTGAGAAAATATCTGGCTGAAATATTTATACAAAAACATCGACCAAAAAAAGAAGAGTAGGTGGGTGAAGTAGGTTTCTGTCAAGTGCAAAAAAGTGGCACAGTATTGTTGTTCATTATGCATTCAAATTTCCATAACCTTCGTCGGACATTTTCCGATTTTTGAAAACATATCTGGCTGAAATATTCATACAAAAACATCGACCAAAAAGAGAAGAGTATGTGGGTAAAGTAGGTTTCTGTCAAGTGCAAAAAAGTGGCACAGTATGGTTGTTCATTATGCATTCAAATTTCCATACCCTTCGTCGAACATTTTCCGATTTTTGAGAAAAAATCTGGCTGAAATATTTATACAAAAACTTTGACCAAAAAGAGAATAGTATGTAGGTAGAGTAGGCTCTTGTCAAGTGCAAAAAAGTGGCACAGTATGGTTGTTCATTAAGCATTCAAATTTCCATACCCTTCGTCGGACATTTTCCGATTTTTGAAAAAATATCTGGCTAAAATATTCATACAAAAACATCGACCAAAAAGAGAAGAGTCTGTTGGTGAAGTAGGTTTCTGTCAAGTGCGAAAAAGTGGCACAGTATGGTTGTTCATTATGCATTCAAATTTCCATACCCTTCGTCGGACATTTTCCGATTTTTGAGAAAAAATCTGGCTGAAATATTTATACAAAAACTTTGACCAAAAAGAGAATAGTATGTAGGTAGAGTAGGCTCTTGTCAAGTGCAAAAAAGTGGCACAGTATGGTTGTTCATTAAGCATTCAAATTTCCATACCCTTCGTCGGACATTTTCCGATTTTTGAAAAAATATCTGGCTAAAATATTCATACAAAAACATCGACCAAAAAGAGAAGAGTCTGTTGGTGAAGTAGGTTTCTGTCAAGTGCGAAAAAGTGGCACAGTATGGTTGTTCATTATGCATTCAAATTTCCATAACCTTCGTCGGACATTTTCCGATTTTTGAGAAAATATCTGGCTGAGATATTTATACAAAAACATCGACCAAAAAGAGAAGAGTCTGTGGGTGAAGTAGGTTTCTGTCAAGTGCAAAAAAGTGGCACAGTATGGTTGTTCACTATGCATTCAAATTTCCATACCCTTCGTCGGATATTTTCCGATTTTTGAGAAAATATCTGGCTGAAATATTCATACAAAAACATCGACCAAAAAGAGAAGAGTGTATGGGTGGAGTAGGTTTCTGTCAAGTGCGAAAAAGTGGCACAGTATGGTTGTTCACTATGCATTCAAATTTCCATACTCTTCGTCGGATATTTTCCGATTTTTGAGAAAATATCTGGCTGAAATATTTATACAAAAACATCGACCAAAAAAAGAAGAGTAGGTGGGTGAAGTAGGTTTCTGTCAAGTGCAAAAAAGTGGCACAGTATTGTTGTTCATTATGCATTCAAATTTCCGTAACCTTCGTCGGACATTTTCCGATTTTTGAAAACATATCTGGCTGAAATATTCATACAAAAACATCGACCAAAAAGAGAAGAGTATGTGGGTAAAGTAGGTTTCTGTCAAGTGCAAAAAAGTGGCACAGTATGGTTGTTCATTATGCATTCAAATGTCCATACCCTTCGTCGGATATTTTACGATTTTTGAGAAAATATCTGGCTGAAATATTTATACAAAAACATCGACCAAAAAGAGAAGAGTATGTGAATGAAGAAGGTTTCTTTCAAGTGCAAAAAAGTGGCACAGTTTGGTTGTTCATTATGCATTCAAATTTCCATACCCTTCGTCGGACATTTTCCGATTTTTGAGAAAATATCTGGCTGAGATATTTATACAAAAACATCGACCAAAAAGAGAAGAGTCTGTGGGTGAAGTAGGTTTCTGTCAAGTGCAAAAAAGTGGCACAGTATGGTTGTTCACTATGCATTCAAATTTCCATACCCTTCGTCGGATATTTTCCGATTTTTGAGAAAATATCTGGCTGAAATATTCATACAAAAACATCGACCAAAAAGAGAAGAGTGTATGGGTGGAGTAGGTTTCTGTCAAGTGCGAAAAAGTGGCACAGTATGGTTGTTCACTATGCATTCAAATTTCCATACTCTTCGTCGGATATTTTCCGATTTTTGAGAAAATATCTGGCTGAAATATTTATACAAAAACATCGACCAAAAAAAGAAGAGTAGGTGGGTGAAGTAGGTTTCTGTCAAGTGCAAAAAAGTGGCACAGTATTGTTGTTCATTATGCATTCAAATTTCCGTAACCTTCGTCGGACATTTTCCGATTTTTGAAAACATATCTGGCTGAAATATTCATACAAAAACATCGACCAAAAAGAGAAGAGTATGTGGGTAAAGTAGGTTTCTGTCAAGTGCAAAAAAGTGGCACAGTATGGTTGTTCATTATGCATTCAAATTTCCATACCCTTCGTCGGATATTTTACGATTTTTGAGAAAATATCTGGCTGAAATATTTATACAAAAACATCGACCAAAAAGAGAAGAGTATGTGAATGAAGAAGGTTTCTTTCAAGTGCAAAAAAGTGGCACAGTTTGGTTGTTCATTATGCATTCAAATTTCCATACCCTTCGTCGGACATTTTCCGATTTTTGAGAGAATATCTGGATGAAATATTCATACAAAAACATCGACCAAAAAGAGAAAAGTATGTGGGTGGAGTAGGCTCTTTTCAAGTGCAAAAAAGTGGCACAGTATGGTTGTTCACTATGCATTCAAATTTCCATACCCTTCGTCGGATATTTTCCGATTTTTGAGAAAATATCTGGCTGAAATATTTATACAAAAACATCGACCAAAAAAAGAAGAGTAGGTGGGTGAAGTAGGTTTCTGTCAAGTGCAAAAAAGTGGCACAGTATGGTTGTTCATTATGCATTCAAATTTCCATAACCTTCGTCGGACATTTTCCGATTTTTGAAAACATATCTGGCTGAAATATTCATACAAAAACATCGACCAAAAAGAGAAGAGTATGTGGGTAAAGTAGGTTTCTGTCAAGTGCAAAAAAGTGGCACAGTATGGTTGTTCATTATGCATTCAAATTTCCATACCCTTCGTCGAACATTTTCCGATTTTTGAGAAAAAATCTGGCTGAAATATTTATACAAAAACTTTGACCAAAAAGAGAATAGTATGTAGGTAGAGTAGGCTCTTGTCAAGTGCAAAAAAGTGGCACAGTATGGTTGTTCATTAAGCATTCAAATTTCCATACCCTTCGTCGGACATTTTCCGATTTTTGAAAAAAATATCTGGCTAAAATATTCATACAAAAACATCGACCAAAAAGAGAAGAGTCTGTTGGTGAAGTAGGTTTCTGTCAAGTGCGAAAAAGTGGCACAGTATGGTTGTTCATTATGCATTCAAATTTCCATACCCTTCGTCGGACATTTTCCGATTTTTGAGAAAATATCTGGCTGAGATATTTATACAAAAACATCGACCAAAAAGAGAAGAGTCTGTGGGTGAAGTAGGTTTCTGTCAAGTGCAAAAAAGTGGCACAGTATGGTTGTTCACTATGCATTCAAATTTCCATACCCTTCGTCGGATATTTTCCGATTTTTGAGAAAATATCTGGCTGAAATATTCATACAAAAACATCGACCAAAAAGAGAAGAGTGTGTGGGTGGAGTAGGTTTCTGTCAAGTGCGAAAAAGTGGCACAGTATGGTTGTTCATTATGCATTCAAATTTCCATACCCTTCGTCGGACATTTTCCGATTTTTGAGAAAATATCTGGCTGAAATATTTATACAAAAACATCGACCAAAAAGAGAAGAGTATGTGGGTGAAGAATGTTTCTGTCAAGTGCAAAAAAGTGGCACAGTATGGTTGTTCAATATGCATTCAAATTTCCATACCCTTCGTCGGACATTTTCCGATTTTTGAAAAAATATCTGGCTGAAATATTCATACCAAAACTTCGACCGAAAAGAGACTAGTATGTAGGTAGAATAGGCTCTTGTCAGGTGCAAAAAAGTGGCACAGTATGGTTGTTCAGAATGCATTCAAATTTCCATACCCTTCGTCGGATATTTTCCGATTTTTGAGAAAATATCTGGCTGAAATATTCATACAAAAACATCGACCAAAAAGAGAAGAGTGTGTGGGTGGAGTAGGTTTCTGTCAAGTGCGAAAAAGTGGCACAGTATGGTTGTTCATTACGCATTCAAATTTCCATACCCTTCGTCGGATATTTTATGGATTTTGAGAAAATATCTGGCGGAAATATTCATACAAAAACATCGACCAAAAAGAGAATTGTGTGTGGGTGGAGTAGGCTCTTGTCTAGTGCAAAAAAGTGGCACAGTATGGTTGTTCATTACGCATTCAAATTTCCATACCCTTCGTCGGATATTTTCCGATTTTTGAGAAAATATCTGGCGGAAATATTCATACAAAAACATCGACCAAAAAGAGAAAAGTTTGTGGGTGGAGTAGGCTCTTGTTAAGTGCGAAAAAATAACACAGTATGGTTGTTCACTATGCATTCAAATTTCCATACCCTTCGTCGGATATTTTATGGATTTTGAGAAAATATCTGGCGGAAATATTTATACAAAAACGTCGACCAAAAAGAGAACAGAATGTGGGTGGAGTAGGCTCTTGTCAAGTGCAAAAAAGTGGCACATCATGGTTGTTCACTAAGCATTCAAAATTCCATTTCTTTCGTCGGATATTTTCCGATTTTTGAGAAAATATCTGGCTGAAATATTCATACAAAAACGTCGACCAAAAAGAGAACAGAATGTAGGTGAAGTAGGCTCTTGTCAAGTGCAAAAAAAGTGGCACAGTATGGTTGTTCACTATGCATTCAAATTTCCATACCCTTCGTCGGATATTTTCCGTTTTTTGAGAAAATATCTGGCTGAAATATTCATACAAAAACATCGACCAAAAAGAGAACAGTATGTAAGTGGAGTAGGTTCTTGTCAAGTGCAAAAAAGGCACAGTATGGTTGTTCACTATGCATTCAAATTTCCATACCCTTCGTCGGATATTTTCCGATTTTTGAGAAAATATCTGGCTGAAATATTCATACAAAAACATCGACCAAAAAGAAAAGTGTATGTAGGTAGAGTAGGCTCTTGTCAAGTGCAAAAAAGTGGCACAGTATGGTTGTTCACTATGCATTCAAATTTCCATACCCTTCGTCGGATATTTTCCGAATTTTGAGAAAATATCTGGCTGAAATATTCATACAAAAACATCGACCAAAAAGAGAAGAGTATGTGGGTGGAGTAGGCTCTTGTCAAGTGCTGAGAAGTGGCACAGTATGGTTGTTCACTATGCATTCAAATTTCCATACCCTTCGTCGGATATTTTCCGATTTTTGAGAAAATATCTGGCTGAAATATTTATACAAAAACATCGACCAAAAAGAGAAGAGTTTGTGGGTGGAGTAGGCTCTTGTCAAGTGCTGAGAAGTGGCACAGTATGGTTGTTCACTATGCATTCAAATTTCCATACCCTTCGTCGGATATTTTCCGAATTTTGAGAAAATATCTGGCAGAAATATTCATACAAAAACATCGACCAAAAAGAGAAGAGTATGTGGGTGGAGTAGGCTCTTGTCAAGTGCTGAGAAGTGGCACAGTATGGTTGTTCACTATGCATTCAAAGTTCCATACCCTTCGTCGGATATTTTCCGATTTTTGAGAAAATATCTGGCTGAAATATTTATACAAAAACATCGACCAAAAAGAGAAGAGTTTGTGGGTGGAGTAGGCTCTTGTCAAGTGCAAAAAAATGGCACAGTATGGTTGTTCAAAATGCATTCAAATTTCCATACCCTTCGTCGGATATTTTCCGATTTTTGAGAAAATGTCTGGCTGAAATATTCATACAAAAACATCGACCAAAAAGAAAAGAGTATGTGGGTGGAGTAGGCTCTTGTCAAGTGCTGAAAAGTGGCACAGTATGGTTGTTCACTATGCATTCAAATTTCCATACCCTTCGTCGGATATTTTCCGATTTTTGAGAAAATATCTGGCTGAAATATTTATACAAAAACATCGACCAAAAAGAGAAGAGTATGTGGGTGGAGTAGGCTTTTGTCAAGTGCAAAAAAAGGCACAGTATGGTTGTTCACTATGCATTCAAATTTCCATACTCTTCGTCGGATATTTTCCGATTTTTGAGAAAATATCTGGCTGAAATATTTATACAAAAACATCGACCAAAAAAAGAAGAGTAGGTGGGTGAAGTAGGTTTCTGTCAAGTGCAAAAAAGTGGCACAGTATTGTTGTTCATTATGCATTCAAATTTCCATAACCTTCGTCGGACATTTTCCGATTTTTGAAAACATATCTGGCTGAAATATTCATACAAAAACATCGACCAAAAAGAGAAGAGTATGTGGGTAAAGTAGGTTTCTGTCAAGTGCAAAAAAGGCACAGTATTGTTGTTCATTATGCATTCAAATTTCCATACCCTTCGTCGAACATTTTCCGATTTTTGAGAAAAAATCTGGCTGAAATATTTATACAAAAACTTTGACCAAAAAGAGAATAGTATGTAGGTAGAGTAGGCTCTTGTCAAGTGCAAAAAAGTGGCACAGTATGGTTGTTCATTAAGCATTCAAATTTCCATACCCTTCGTCGGACATTTTCCGATTTTTGAAAAAATATCTGGCTAAAATATTCATACAAAAACATCGACCAAAAAGAGAAGAGTCTGTTGGTGAAGTAGGTTTCTGTCAAGTGCGAAAAAGTGGCACAGTATGGTTGTTCATTATGCATTCAAATTTCCATACCCTTCGTCGGACATTTTCCGATTTTTGAGAAAATACCTGGCTGAGATATTTATACAAAAACATCGACCAAAAAGAGAAGAGTCTGTGGGTGAAGTAGGTTTCTGTCAAGTGCAAAAAAGTGGCACAGTATGGTTGTTCACTATGCATTCAAATTTCCATACCCTTCGTCGGATATTTTCCGATTTTTGAGAAAATATCTGGCTGAAATATTCATACAAAAACATCGACCAAAAAGAGAAGAGTGTATGGGTGGAGTAGGTTTCTGTCAAGTGCGAAAAAGTGGCACAGTATGGTTGTTCATTATGCATTCAAATTTCCATACCCTTCGTCGGACATTTTCCGATTTTTGAGAAAATATCTGGCTGAAATATTTATACAAAAACATCGACCAAAAAGAGAAGAGTATGTGGGTGAAGAATGTTTCTGTCAAGTGCAAAAAAGTGGCACAGTATGGTTGTTCAATATGCATTCAAATTTCCATACCCTTCGTCGGACATTTTCCGATTTTTGAAAAAATATCTGGCTGAAATATTCATACCAAAACTTCGACCGAAAAGAGACTAGTATGTAGGTAGAATAGGCTCTTGTCAGGTGCAAAAAAGTGGCACAGTATGGTTGTTCATTACGCATTCAAATTTCCATACCCTTCGTCGGATATTTTATGGATTTTGAGAAAATATCTGGCGGAAATATTCATACAAAAACATCGACCAAAAAGAGAATTGTGTGTGGGTGGAGTAGGCTCTTGTCTAGTGCAAAAAAGTGGCACAGTATGGTTGTTCATTACGCATTCAAATTTCCATACCCTTCGTCGGATATTTTCCGATTTTTGAGAAAATATCTGGCGGAAATATTCATACAAAAACATCGACCAAAAAGAGAAAAGTTTGTGGGTGGAGTAGGCTCTTGTTAAGTGCGAAAAAATAACACAGTATGGTTGTTCACTATGCATTCAAATTTCCATACCCTTCGTCGGATATTTTATGGATTTTGAGAAAATATCTGGCGGAAATATTTATACAAAAACGTCGACCAAAAAGAGAACAGAATGTGGGTGGAGTAGGCTCTTGTCAAGTGCAAAAAAGTGGCACAGCATGGTTGTTCACTAAGCATTCAAAATTCCATTTCTTTCGTCGGATATTTTCCGATTTTTGAGAAAATATCTGGCTGAAATATTCATACAAAAACGTCGACCAAAAAGAGAACAGAATGTAGGTGAAGTAGGCTCTTGTCAAGTGCAAAAAAAGTGGCACAGTATGGTTGTTCACTATGCATTCAAATTTCCATACCCTTCGTCGGATATTTTCCGTTTTTTGAGAAAATATCTGGCTGAAATATTCATACAAAAACATCGACCAAAAAGAGAACAGTATGTAAGTGGAGTAGGTTCTTGTCAAGTGCAAAAAAGGCACAGTATGGTTGTTCACTATGCATTCAAATTTCCATACCCTTCGTCGGATATTTTCCGATTTTTGAGAAAATATCTGGCTGAAATATTCATACAAAAACATCGACCAAAAAGAAAAGTGTATGTAGGTAGAGTAGGCTCTTGTCAAGTGCAAAAAAGTGGCACAGTATGGTTGTTCACTATGCATTCAAATTTCCATACCCTTCGTCGGATATTTTATGGATTTTGAGAAAATATCTGGCTGAAATATTCATACAAAAACATCGACCAAAAAGAAAAGAATATGTGGGTGGAGTAGGTTCTTGTCAAGTGCAAAAAAGGCACAGTATGGTTGTTCACTATGCATTCAAATTTCCATACCCTTCGTCGGATATTTTCCGATTTTTGAGAAAATATCTGGCTGAAATATTCATACAAAAACATCGACCAAAAAGAAAAGAATATGTAGGTAGAGTAGGCTCTTGTCAAAGGCAAAAAAGTGGCACAGTATGGTTGTTCACTATGCATTCAAATTTCCATACCCTTCGTCGGATATTTTCCGAATTTTGAGAAAAGATCTGGCTGAAATATTCATACAAAAACATCGACCAAAAAGAAAAGAGTATGTGGGTAGAGTAGGCTCTTGTCAAGTGCGAAAAAGTGGCACAGTATGGTTGTTCACTATGCATTCAAATTTCCATACCCTTCGTCGGATATTTTCCGATTTTTGAGAAAATATCTGGCTGAAATATTCATACAAAAACATCGACCAAAAAGAAAAGAGTATGTAGGTAGAGTAGGCTCTTGTCAAGTGCAAAAAAGTGGCACAGTATGGTTGTTCACTATGCATTCAAATTTCCATACCCTTCGTCGGATATTTTCCGAATTTTGAGAAAAGATCTGGCTGAAGTATTCATACAAAAACATCGACCAAAAAGAAAAGAGTATGTAGGTAGAGTAGGCTCTTGTCAAGTGCAAAAAAGTGGCACAGTATGGTTGTTCACTATGCATTCAAATTTCCATACCCTTCGTCGGATATTTTCCGATTTTTGAGAAAATATCTGGCTGAAATATTCATACAAAAACATCGACCAAAAAGAAAAGAGTATGTAGGTAGAGTAGGCTCTTGTCAAGTGCAAAAAAGTGGCACAGTATGGTTGTTCACTATGCATTCAAATTTCCATACCCTTCGTCGGATATTTTATGGATTTTGAGAAAATATCTGGCGGAAATATTTATACAAAAACGTCGACCAAAAAGAGAACAGAATGTGGGTGGAGTAGGCTCTTGTCAAGTGCAAAAAAGTGGCACAGCATGGTTGTTCACTAAGCATTCAAAATTCCATTTCTTTCGTCGGATATTTTCCGATTTTTGAGAAAATATCTGGCTGAAATATTCATACAAAAACGTCGACCAAAAAGAGAACAGAATGTAGGTGAAGTAGGCTCTTGTCAAGTGCAAAAAAAGTGGCACAGTATGGTTGTTCACTATGCATTCAAATTTCCATACCCTTCGTCGGATATTTTCCGTTTTTTGAGAAAATATCTGGCTGAAATATTCATACAAAAACATCGACCAAAAAGAGAACAGTATGTAAGTGGAGTAGGTTCTTGTCAAGTGCAAAAAAGGCACAGTATGGTTGTTCACTATGCATTCAAATTTCCATACCCTTCGTCGGATATTTTCCGATTTTTGAGAAAATATCTGGCTGAAATATTCATACAAAAACATCGACCAAAAAGAAAAGTGTATGTAGGTAGAGTAGGCTCTTGTCAAGTGCAAAAAAGTGGCACAGTATGGTTGTTCACTATGCATTCAAATTTCCATACCCTTCGTCGGATATTTTATGGATTTTGAGAAAATATCTGGCTGAAATATTCATACAAAAACATCGACCAAAAAGAAAAGAATATGTGGGTGGAGTAGGTTCTTGTCAAGTGCAAAAAAGGCACAGTATGGTTGTTCACTATGCATTCAAATTTCCATACCCTTCGTCGGATATTTTCCGATTTTTGAGAAAATATCTGGCTGAAATATTCATACAAAAACATCGACCAAAAAGAAAAGAATATGTAGGTAGAGTAGGCTCTTGTCAAAGGCAAAAAAGTGGCACAGTATGGTTGTTCACTATGCATTCAAATTTCCATACCCTTCGTCGGATATTTTCCGAATTTTGAGAAAAGATCTGGCTGAAATATTCATACAAAAACATCGACCAAAAAGAAAAGAGTATGTGGGTGGAGTAGGCTCTTGTCAAGTGCAAAAAAGTGGCACAGTATGGTTGTTCAAAATGCATTCAAATTTCCATACCCTTCGTCGGATATTTTCCGAATTTTGAGAAAAGATCTGGCTGAAGTATTCATACAAAAACATCGACCAAAAAGAAAAGAGTATGTAGGTAGAGAAGGCTCTTGTCAAGTGCGAAAAAGTGGCACAGTATGGTTGTTCACTATGCATTCAAATTTCCATACCCTTCGTCGGATATTTTCCGATTTTTGAGAAAATATCTGGCTGAAATATTCATACAAAAACATCGACCAAAAAGAAAAGAGTATGTAGGTAGAGTAGGCTCTTGTCAAGTGCAAGAAAATGGCACAGTATGGTTGTTCACTATGCATTCAAGTTTCCATACCCTTCGTCCGATATTTTTTTCGATTTTTGAGAAAATATCTGGCTGAAATATTCATACAAAAACATCGACCAAAAAGAAAAGAGTATGTGGGTAGAGTAGGCTCTTGTCAAGTGCGAAAAAGTGGCACAGTATGGTTGTTCACTATGCATTCAAATTTCCATACCCTTCGTCGGATATTTTCCGATTTTTGAGAAAATATCTGGCTGAAATATTCATACAAAAACATCGACCAAAAAGAAAAGAGTATGTAGGTAGAGTAGGCTCTTGTCAAGTGCAAAAAAGTGGCACAGTATGGTTGTTCACTATGCATTCAAATTTCCATACCCTTCGTCGGATATTTTCCGAATTTTGAGAAAAGATCTGGCTGAAGTATTCATACAAAAACATCGACCAAAAAGAAAAGAGTATGTAGGTAGAGTAGGCTCTTGTCAAGTGCAAAAAAGTGGCACAGTATGGTTGTTCACTATGCATTCAAATTTCCATACCCTTCGTCGGATATTTTCCGATTTTTGAGAAAATATCTGGCTGAAATATTCATACAAAAACATCGACCAAAAAGAAAAGAGTATGTAGGTAGAGTAGGCTCTTGTCAAGTGCAAAAAAGTGGCACAGTATGGTTGTTCACTATGCATTCAAATTTCCATACCCTTCGTCGGACATTTTCCGATTTTTGAGAAAATGTCTGGCTGAAATATTCATACAAAAACATCGACCAAAAAGAAAAGAATATGTGGGTGGAGTAGGCTCTTGTCAAGTGCAAAAAAGTGGCACAGTATGGTTGTTCAAAATGCATTCAAATTTCCATACCCTTCGTCGGATAATTTCCGATTTTTGAGAAAATGTCTGGCTGAAATATTCATACAAAAACATCGACCAAAAAGAAAAGAATATGTAGGTAGAGTAGGCTCTTGTCAAAGGCAAAAAAGTGGCACAGTATGGTTGTTCACTATGCATTCAAATTTCCATACCCTTCGTCGGATATTTTCCGAATTTTGAGAAAAGATCTGGCTGAAATATTCATACAAAAACATCGACCAAAAAGAAAAGAGTATGTGGGTGGAGTAGGCTCTTGTCAAGTGCAAAAAAGTGGCACAGTATGGTTGTTCAAAATGCATTCAAATTTCCATACCCTTCGTCGGATATTTTCCGAATTTTGAGAAAAGATCTGGCTGAAATATTCATACAAAAACATCGACCAAAAAGAAAAGAGTATGTGGGTGGAGTAGGCTCTTGTCAAGTGCAAAAAAGTGGCACAGTATGGTTGTTCAAAATGCATTCAAATTTCCATACCCTTCGTCGGATATTTTCCGAATTTTGAGAAAAGATCTGGCTGAAATATTCATACAAAAACATCGACCAAAAAGAAAAGAGTATGTGGGTGGAGTAGGCTCTTGTCAAGTGCAAAAAAGTGGCACAGTATGGTTGTTCAAAATGCATTCAAATTTCCATACCCTTCGTCGGATATTTTCCGAATTTTGAGAAAAGATCTGGCTGAAGTATTCATACAAAAACATCGACCAAAAAGAAAAGAGTATGTAGGTAGAGTAGGCTCTTGTCAAGTGCAAAAAAGTGGCACAGTATGGTTGTTCACTATGCATTCAAATTTCCATACCCTTCGTCGGATATTTTCCGATTTTTGAGAAAATATCTGGCTGAAATATTCATACAAAAAAATCGACCAAAAAGAAAAGAGTATGTAGGTAGAGTAGGTTCTTGTCAAGTGCAAAAAAGTGGCACAGTATGGTTGTTCACTATGCATTCAAATTTCCATACCCTTCGTCGGACATTTTCCGATTTTTGAGAAAATGTCTGGCTGAAATATTCATACAAAAACATCGACCAAAAAGAAAAGAGTATGTGGGTGGAGTAGGCTCTTGTCAAGTGCAAAAAAGTGGCACAGTATGGTTGTTCAAAATGCATTCAAATTTCCATACCCTTCGTCGGATAATTTCCGATTTTTGAGAAAATGTCTGGCTGAAATATTCATACAAAAACATCGACCAAAAAGAGAAGAATATGTGGGTGGAGTAGGCTCTTGTCAAGTGCAAAAAAGTGGCACAGTATGGTTGTTCACTATGCATTCAAATTTCCATACCCTTCGTCGGATATTTTCCGAATTTTGAGAAAATATCTGGCTGAAATATTCATACAAAAACATCGACCAAAAAGAGAAGAATATGTGGGTGGAGTAGGCTCTTGTCAAGTGCAAAAAAGTGGCACAGTATGGTTGTTCACTATGCATTCAAATTTCCATACCCTTCGTCGGATATTTTCCGAATTTTGAGAAAATATCTGGCTGAAATATTCATACAAAAAAATCGACCAAAAAGAAAAGAGTATGTAGGTAGAGTAGGTTCTTGTCAAGTGCAAAAAAGTGGCACAGTATGGTTGTTCACTATGCATTCAAATTTCCATACCCTTCGTCGGACATTTTCCGATTTTTGAGAAAATGTCTGGCTGAAATATTCATACAAAAACATCGACCAAAAAGAAAAGAGTATGTGGGTGGAGTAGGCTCTTGTCAAGTGCAAAAAAGTGGCACAGTATGGTTGTTCAAAATGCATTCAAATTTCCATACCCTTCGTCGGATAATTTCCGATTTTTGAGAAAATGTCTGGCTGAAATATTCATACAAAAACATCGACCAAAAAGAGAAGAATATGTGGGTGGAGTAGGCTCTTGTCAAGTGCAAAAAAGTGGCACAGTATGGTTGTTCACTATGCATTCAAATTTCCATACCCTTCGTCGGATATTTTCCGAATTTTGAGAAAATATCTGGCTGAAATATTCATACAAAAACATCGACCAAAAAGAGAAGAATATGTGGGTGGAGTAGGCTCTTGTCAAGTGCAAAAAAGTGGCACAGTATGGTTGTTCACTATGCATTCAAATTTCCATACCCTTCGTCGGATATTTTCCGAATTTTGAGAAAATATCTGGCTGAAATATTCTCACAAAAACATCGACCAAAAAGAGAAGAGTATGTGGGTGGAGTAGGCTCTTGTCAAGTGCAAAAAAGTGGCACAGTATGGTTGTTCACTATGCATTCAAATTTCCATACCCTTCGTCGGATATTTTCCGAATTTTGAGAAAATATCTGGCTGAAATATTCTCACAAAAACATCGACCAAAAAGAGAAGAGTATGTGGGTGGAGTAGGCTCTTGTCAAGTGCAAAAAAGTGGCACAGTATGGTTGTTCACTATGCATTCAAATTTCCATACCCTTCGTCGGATATTTTCCGAATTTTGAGAAAATATCTGGCTGAAATATTCTCACAAAAACATCGACCAAAAAGAGAAGAGTATGTGGGTGGAGTAGGCTCTTGTCAAGTGCAAAAAAGTGGCACAGTATGGTTGTTCACTATGCATTCAAATTTCCATACCCTTCGTCGGATATTTTCCGAATTTTGAGAAAATATCTGGCTGAAATATTCTCACAAAAACATCGACCAAAAAGAGAAGAGTATGTGGGTGGAGTAGGCTCTTGTCAAGTGCAAAAAAGTGGCACAGTATGGTTGTTCACTATGCATTCAAATTTCCATACCCTTCGTCGGATATTTTCCGAATTTTGAGAAAATATCTGGCTGAAATATTCTCACAAAAACATCGACCAAAAAGAGAAGAGTATGTGGGTGGAGTAGGCTCTTGTCAAGTGCAAAAAAGTGGCACAGTATGGTTGTTCACTATGCATTCAAATTTCCATACCCTTCGTCGGATATTTTCCGAATTTTGAGAAAATATCTGGCTGAAATATTCTCACAAAAACATCGACCAAAAAGAGAAGAGTATGTGGGTGGAGTAGGCTCTTGTCAAGTGCAAAAAAGTGGCACAGTATGGTTGTTCACTATGCATTCAAATTTCCATACCCTTCGTCGGATATTTTCCGAATTTTGAGAAAATATCTGGCTGAAATATTCTCACAAAAACATCGACCAAAAAGAGAAGAGTATGTGGGTGGAGTAGGCTCTTGTCAAGTGCAAAAAAGTGGCACAGTATGGTTGTTCAAAATGCATTCAAATTTCCATACCCTTCGTCGGATAATTTCCGATTTTTGAGAAAATGTCTGGCTGAAATATTCATACAAAAACATCGACCAAAAAGAGAAGAATATGTGGGTGGAGTAGGCTCTTGTCAAGTGCAAAAAAGTGGCACAGTATGGTTGTTCAAAATGCATTCAAATTTCCATACCCTTCGTCGGATAATTTCCGATTTTTGAGAAAATGTCTGGCTGAAATATTCATACAAAAACATCGACCAAAAAGAGAAGAATATGTGGGTGGAGTAGGCTCTTGTCAAGTGCAAAAAAGTGGCACAGTATGGTTGTTCACTATGCATTCAAATTTCCATACCCTTCGTCGGATATTTTCCGAATTTTGAGAAAATATCTGGCTGAAATATTCATACAAAAACATCGACCAAAAAGAGAAGAATATGTGGGTGGAGTAGGCTCTTGTCAAGTGCAAAAAAGTGGCACAGTATGGTTGTTCACTATGCATTCAAATTTCCATACCCTTCGTCGGATATTTTCCGAATTTTGAGAAAATATCTGGCTGAAATATTCTCACAAAAACATCGACCAAAAAGAGAAGAGTATGTGGGTGGAGTAGGCTCTTGTCAAGTGCAAAAAAGTGGCACAGTATGGTTGTTCACTATGCATTCAAATTTCCATACCCTTCGTCGGATATTTTCCGAATTTTGAGAAAATATCTGGCTGAAATATTCTCACAAAAACATCGACCAAAAAGAGAAGAGTATGTGGGTGGAGTAGGCTCTTGTCAAGTGCAAAAAAGTGGCACAGTATGGTTGTTCACTATGCATTCAAATTTCCATACCCTTCGTCGGATATTTTCCGAATTTTGAGAAAATATCTGGCTGAAATATTCTCACAAAAACATCGACCAAAAAGAGAAGAGTATGTGGGTGGAGTAGGCTCTTGTCAAGTGCAAAAAAGTGGCACAGTATGGTTGTTCACTATGCATTCAAATTTCCATACCCTTCGTCGGATATTTTCCGAATTTTGAGAAAATATCTGGCTGAAATATTCTCACAAAAACATCGACCAAAAAGAGAAGAGTATGTGGGTGGAGTAGGCTCTTGTCAAGTGCAAAAAAGTGGCACAGTATGGTTGTTCACTATGCATTCAAATTTCCATACCCTTCGTCGGATATTTTCCGAATTTTGAGAAAATATCTGGCTGAAATATTCTCACAAAAACATCGACCAAAAAGAGAAGAGTATGTGGGTGGAGTAGGCTCTTGTCAAGTGCAAAAAAGTGGCACAGTATGGTTGTTCACTATGCATTCAAATTTCCATACCCTTCGTCGGATATTTTCCGAATTTTGAGAAAATATCTGGCTGAAATATTCTCACAAAAACATCGACCAAAAAGAGAAGAGTATGTGGGTGGAGTAGGCTCTTGTCAAGTGCAAAAAAGTGGCACAGTATGGTTGTTCACTATGCATTCAAATTTCCATACCCTTCGTCGGATATTTTCCGAATTTTGAGAAAATATCTGGCTGAAATATTCTCACAAAAACATCGACCAAAAAGAGAAGAGTATGTGGGTGGAGTAGGCTCTTGTCAAGTGCAAAAAAGTGGCACAGTATGGTTGTTCACTATGCATTCAAATTTCCATACCCTTCGTCGGATATTTTCCGAATTTTGAGAAAATATCTGGCTGAAATATTCTCACAAAAACATCGACCAAAAAGAGAAGAGTATGTGGGTGGAGTAGGCTCTTGTCAAGTGCAAAAAAGTGGCACAGTATGGTTGTTCACAGTAACAACCATACTGTGACAGTAACAACCAACCAAACTATCCAACTACTTCAAACATTCGCACAACGTGTTAGGGCGCCCGGCGTATTTTCTTCAGCCGTGTCATCTTGAAGTCATTGCAGAACGAAATGTCGAAATGACAAAATGGCAAAATGATCAGTTAATGAGTTATTTATATTGTGTGTTTATTACATTTCTATAATTTCTATCATTTCTATCATTCATTATATATATATTACATTTCATGTATCCATCGATCGATCAGATAGGTATTGTAAGACGTGACGCTGGCGACGCTGACGACAAAGCTTCTTGCCCTGAGGGAAGAAGAGGGAGAGAGAAAGAGAGAGAGAGAGAGGGGGAGGAGAGAGAGAGAGAAAGAGAGAGAGAGAGAGAGAGAGAGAGTCGCGTCCTTCTCACGTTCTCCTGAGTTCACAAACTTGTCATAGTCGACATCGCGCGGCACACGAGAGAGCACGATAGTCACGTTGTCAAAAGGTTGCTGGAATTTCCGACAAAAAAACTTGGCGGAAATAAATGACAAGTTTGCTGGGATTTCCGAGAAAATACTTTTTTTTTTCAAAGTCGATCTCCCTTCTCTCTCCATTTCATCTTTACATGTGTCTCCCTCTTCTCTTCTTCCCCCATCCTTCTTCCCAGAACACTGTCAAAGTCCCAAATCATTTATCAGTCAGTCTCTATCGAACATTTCACAGCCAACTGTTTGTCAGAGATATTTTAATCGAAACACGTAATAATGGTGATGTAATCTTGTTTGTAAGCTTGTAAGTATATGAATCCTGAAATGCACACTAGGAAAAGAGGGGGCGAGAGAAAGCAAGAGAGAAAGCGAGAGAGAGAGCGAGAGAGGGAGAATGGGAGAGAGAGTAGGCTTCCCACCTTCTATGTTCCGCCGTCTTCGAAATGTCCGCCTGGCGCCGTCTTCTCTTCGTCGATGCTCTCCTTGGCAGTTTGGCGACCCTTCTGAAAAATCGTCTCTTTCGATCTCTCTTTCTATTTTTCCCACTACCTTATCACTGGGCGTTGGTGGTCCCTTGCCCTTCTTCCCGCTATCCGGTGTGATGTGGCGACGGGGCGTGGCAACACTAGAAGGTAAAGTAGCGAGCAGTCAT
>CAWZYM010000115.1:350000-368000 GCA_963966185.1 Rhabditoides inermis | reverse complement strand
TTTCAACGGCTCAATCGAATACGCTATACGCAATTAGGGTTAGCAGTGATACGTGCGCGGTGCGGAAGATGAAAAGACAATTCAGGTGATAAGGTGGATAGTGGTTGACAAAGGCACAAAGGACAAACTTTCATTATCCGATACATTGATGCCTACAATACTAGAATACAAAGTCCAGGCCAAGTCGCCAATTACCCGCTTATTGCAAAAGCGATGGCTACCTCTCCCCTTCCCATTTCCCACTCACGGCGTGGTTGCTGGCGTCATCGACGAGTCGGGCGTGGTGGGCGTGGCCTGCGGGGCGGGACTCTTGATCGCCGTCCGCTTCCCGTCCACCTCGCGCGAACGAGCCCGATTGCCGCGACGCACACCGAACTTGCGCAGCAGGTCCGGGTCCGGGTCCTGAAAATCTAGGCTTTCGGAACACTCTCAGTAATCTTGTTGAGAAAGAGTAGGGGAGGGGTAGAGAGAGAGAGAGAGAGAGAGAGAGAGAGAGAGAGAGAGAGTTCACCTTCTCCAGTCGCTCGTATGAAGCCACGGTGACGTCGGTGCGCTTTCTCTTGTCGACGCGCGTGGTCTTGCGGATGTCTTCCTGGATTTTGGATATATATATATATATAGAGAGAGAGAGAGAGAGAGACAGAGAGGGAGAGAGAGAGACAGATAAACAGAGGAGGACCACCCACGACGTCGTCCTGCTGTGTCCTACTCGAATAGCTGTGCACGGTCGGCAGTCGCTCCGACGCCTCCTGCGTCTTCAGCAGAGGCTGTTCCTGCTCCTCGAAGATGCGGTAGCGCTCCTGGAAGAGAAATTCTCTTTCTCTCTCTCTATCTCTATCCCCTCCTCTCCCTTCTACGTCTTCTATATCTCTCCTGTATCAAGTCTCCATGTCCGTACCCTGGCCGTATCGAGCGGAGTCACCGCAGAGACCCTCGCTGTGCGGACCGATGTATCTTGTCGCGCGTTCGCCTCCGCCTTCCGCAGACACACCGCGCACACAAACTCTGCCTGCAAAGGACATCAATTACTAGATTTAAAGTTTCTTTTTCCAGTTTTCGCTCACAAATTGTTCAGTCACATTTACAAGGAGCGGCGTTTGCCACGCTCATTCCATTACTTATGTGTCCTGTTCACCTCAACGGCGCGCTAGCGCCGGGTGGTTTGTGTTGAGACGGTCTTATGATTCGAGAGACCTCGTTAGACCCACTTTGCTCTTGATTCCCATCGCGTCGGCGTTTCGGAACAGCGACTCCAGCTCATCGTTCAGCTTCGCGATTCGTTGCTGAGAGAGAGAGGGATGATAGAGAGAGAGAGAGAGAGAGAGAGAGAGAGAGACTCCCGTACCTTCTCCGTGATCTGCCGCTTCTGCTTGTCGTTCTGCTGCGTGCAGTCCTCGGGACGGACTGAAATGTATTTTGTCCAATTCATTTATCAAAACAAAAAGATCCGTCGTAGTTGAAAGATTTGAGAAAGAGATGATTGAATTACGAGACAATCTCCCATCAAGTGAGAAAAAAGTAAGACCACAAAAGCGTACGCTGAATGCTTGTACATTGTACACTGGTGTCAGGGAGACTTTTATCTATGAGAAGACGACAGAACCGCATAACCCACTCTCGATCGCCGAGCGGCCAATCGTGGGGAAGATCTTCCCAGCGTCCTCGTTGAACTTGTCCGCATCCGGGTCGACCTAGTATGGCAAGAGTCTCTCTCTCTCTCTCCCCCTCTCTCTCTCTCCCCTTCTCTCTCTCTCTCTCTCTCTTCCTCTCTCTCTCTCTCTCTCTCCCCTTTTAGTTCTTTTACACTCTTACTGCCCCACCTTGTTCTCACTGATCCGTATACAGCAACAGATCCGTTCGATAAACAGCTTCATGAACCAGCGAATGCGATCCTGGAGTTCTCAAATGACGTCATCGGAAATGACGTCATCGACTCTTACCTGCATGAAGAAATTGAGATGCGCCATGTAGGTGTCGCCAATGAGCAGGAGAGGAGGCTGAATACAGATTACAGTAATTCAGTAATCCATACGCTACAGTAACCCACCAAATAGGAGAGGAACGCGATTTTGTACTTGAAATCGTGCTGGTTGGGCGCGAAATCGCCGAGACCGATGAGCATGACAGTGATCTGGAAACATGTTATCGTTATCACTAATCCGCAAATGAAAGATCACAGCAGGCCAATCAATACAGTAGTAAGCGCAGTGAATGTTATGATACCTACGGTCATCGTTTGAACTATTTTCGTCTGGAGAATCATGCCGTTCGATCTCGATTTCCGGAATATTCCGTGACATGTTACACAGTTACACGTACCACATTAAAGTAATAGGCGTCGAAGAGCGAGGCAAAGTGGCCGTGACGTTCGATCAGCTGAAAATGTAAGGGGGAGAGAGGGAGAGGGAGAGATAGAGAGAGAATGCATACCATAGAGAGTCCAGACGTGATGAGAATGTGAGCGTTAGCCAGAATGAAGATTATAAAGAAGCGAGTTCGAGCAGATGGTTCACGGTAGGTGGCAGAGTCACTGAAAGAGAGAGTAGACTAGAGAGAGAGAGAGAGAGAGAGAGAGAGAGAGAGAGAGAGAGAGAGAAAGAGAGAGAAAGAGAGAGAGAAAGAGAGAGAAATTACCGCTTGAAAATTCTTTTGTGTATGAACTTTTTAACGTCGTGCGTGATTTTGAACATGAGCAGCGTGAGCCACTGAATTTCAAACTACAGTACACCTAGTCTCCGACTACCGTATACCTGTCCAAACTCTGCTTTTATCGCGAGATAGAACGGGCCGAGCAGAAACGCGACGATCAACGTGCATATTTTTCCCGCCAGAGTCATGGGGTACTGTAAGTGACGCATACCGTAACCGAACAAAGTACAGTATCCCCGCACCACGTCGCCGTATCCGACCGTGGTGAACAGCTCCCAGGTGAAGATGAGCGACGTCCAAATGTCGCGAATCTCCGACTTTGGGAGACTGGAAGGGATTTCGACGTGCGAGCATGTGTGGATATAAGTCTTTCGTCTTTCGAGTATAGACAGAACCTGCGAGTTCGCTCTTCACCCCAGTTAGCCCTTGATGCTAACCAATCATGCATCATGTATTATAATCAAGCTTATGAAAACAAACAATCAAACAAACAACCTCTTTGCATAGCACTGCGCGCTGCTCGCCACACACTGATCGGCGAGTGAGGTGGCGTCTCGGAGGGACACGGCAGTCGTCGGCCTGGACAAAATGGTTGAGAGAGAGAGGCAGACAGAGAGAGAGAGAGACAGAGAGAGAGAGACAAAGAGAGAGAGAGAGACACAGAGAGAGACACAGAGAGAGAAGGAGAGAGAGGAGGGAGAGAAGAGAGAGAGAGAGAGAGAGAGAGAGAGAGAGGGGAGATAGAGAGAGAGAAGGGAGAGACAGAGAGAGACAGAGAGAGAGAGAGAAAGAGGATGAGAGAGAGGGGGAGAGAGAGAGACGCACCACTTCTCTGCGAGCTCCTTCTTCGTGCCATCGCTACAGCTCGCAATCGTCGCACCGTGCCGGTTGCTGTCCGCCTCACAAAACTGCAATTACAATCTACCGTAACTCTAATCTACAGTAACCCACTACCGTACCATAATCGCGACTGCCGCCACGAAGGTGAGTCCGAGGAGTACGAGTGCGTAGGTGACAATGAACATTCCGGTGCGTAGGTGGCGCCTCGCTGGCGAGAGCTCCTCCGTCTCCCACGCCTGCTTGTTCCTGCAATATGGACAGGGTATACGGTACTTTGAAATCACATGTTGAATGGCCTGCTTGTTACTCATATGGCCATCTTGTTACTCATATGGCTAGGGTTGATGGTACTTTTGTCATAAGGGAACAAGCCAAATCAGACTATGAAGTCCAATGTTGCCCCGCGCACCATGGTATATCGTCAAAGTGGGGCGTCTTGACCGAATGGGTGGTGGGTGTGTCGGGGTCCTTCGGAGTACTCTCCTCGGACTTCTTCGGGTCCGTAGACTGACGCGAAGGGACTGTAATGGACTCTCTCTCTCTCCCTCTCTCTCTCTCTCTCTCTCTCTCTCTCTCTCTCTCTTTCGACAACATGTCAGGTCAGACCCCGCAGAGACCAGCGCATCTCTCATCAAGGATACCCTCAGGCGAGCCTCACCCTAGCAACTAGCCCACTAGCTCACTTCCCGCGCCTGGGACTGGGTACATATAGACACATCCCAGCCAGCCAGTCAGCAACTCTACAATGTCCACCACTCCGGTCAACGAGCTGGCGAGCGAGTTCGAGACTCCAGAGATCGTCGATGACGTCATCGGAGCAGACGTCATCGTATCCGACGAGGAGACGAAAACCCCGTCGCTACAGGTTCGTGCACGCTCTCACGTCTCTGTCAATTCTGTTGAATCCTGTTGAAATAGGTCCTCGGCATACTTATCGCTGTAGTAAAGCATAAGCATCGATTTTTGTCATTAGCGTCTGGATTGTGGATATCTAGAAATCAACACCCATCTCTTCCAGACGCAGTTCCACACGATCAGACAACTCGTCGAGCAGTCCGAGGACATCGCAGCCATAAAGAAGAACAGCGACAAGTACGTCCCGATCAACGCGTCGACTTGTCGATCCTACTTGGCATATATCCTCTGTCCATTATGTCACGAAGACGTGCATGTGCTTCGACCTAATTTGCATATCGCAGGATCCTGTCATGGCTGGCTGCCGTGGTGGAGGAGGCGGAATCGATCGGCGATCGATCCGACTGGGTCAGGCAGCTGTCGGTGAGAATGGACAAGAAGAGGAGACGCCCTTCTTGACTGGTTTCTCTCTCCACCTCCTTCCGCCTTCCTACCGCTCAAACCGCATGGACCGGGCGTGCGATAGTAGTACAAAGACCTATCGTGCCCACAAATTCAGTTATGTGCTTGGTGAAGTTATTTGGTATTAACTTGATAAAATGGTTCACTCACTGTCCGTGGACGCCTGCTGGGTCTCATTGACGGCCTGCAAGCAAAATGAAAATAAGGAAGGGTGATTGTGGCTCTGCGAAACAAAAATTGAGTCGATTCACTCTACATTATTCTGGTCAGGTCCTCATCAAAAACCTTCTTCGAAACACTGCACTTGTGTTTTTGAAGAGATGAGACGCTCACCTTGTGCGGCGATTGTGCCGGTGGGTTCTGCGAGCTGCTCTCCACAGTCTCCGTGCTGTCTGATATCGAGAATACAGTAACCTAAGAGATACGGTAATATACAGAACCTTGTGTGCGCGACACTCCCATCGAGGGTTTCTTGCGCGGCATCGTGACAGTCTTTTGCGTGGCTGACATCTTTTTGCGCATCGACACTATACGGTATAACAGTAGATTAGCAGACACGACATGTACTGTAGACTACCGTATACCTTTCCGCACGCTGACAGCAGGCGACTGTGCCGGCGACGGCGCGGGCGATTGACCTGCACAAACAATCAATATCGATCGATAATCAATCGATAACTCACCGGGACTGATAGCTGGGCTCTTGGTGGGAAGGATTGGCTCTAGCGAGCGGACTGAAATGGGAAGATCGAAATAGAACAAGTAGATCAATTTCACGGATCGCGGGAGTGGTGGCTTGCGTCGCGTTCATCGGCGCTGCAACAAATCGATACTCAATCAATCAATCAATCGATACTCACACTGTGTGGTGGGCGTCGTGGGAGTGCGGGCCTGGTTCTGCGATACGCCCGTCATCTGGGTGGCAGCGGTGGCTGGAGTAAACAAGGTAAACAAACAAGGTAAACAAACAAGTGAACACACCTGCCCCATCGTGGCTCTTCTGCGTTCGCTCTACGCGATGTGGTGGTTTGGAGGGTTTCATGGTGGGGCTGGGACAGGGCGACCGACTCACATGGAAGGGGGAAGGACGAGGAATGACGGAATGAGAAACACGGTCGCACTCGGACATCCTATTCAAAGCAGCCTCTTCGAGACACCTTTGAAGTTGTTTCCAAGACACTGACAACACCTTGAGCACCAGATGTGAAATTATGAGAAACATTTCATCACATAACGCAACTTTTATTCTCAACAAATCGAGTAACAGAACAGCAAAACAAAACAATTCAACTTCAAAAACTGTCAACGAGTTGTAACGGAAGAGTGAGCAACATAAGAAACCGAGTGATAAAGTGAGATAATTTCGAGATTTCCAAAACATGTCAAAATAGTACAGGGATAATCATAGTCCTTACAGCCTTCAACTACTCTACCGTCTAGCAGGTTGCTCCTTCCTCGCCAGTCTCTGCTTCCTCCTTCTCCTCCTCCTCCCGATTCCTCTGCTCCTGCTCCTGCTCCTCCTTGATCTTGTCGAGGGCGCGGTTGAACTGCGTGATTCGATCCAGCTCGGGCGGCGTAAACAGAACGCTACGACGACCACGAGGCAGGGCGCCAGTCTCGCCTGGATAGAGAAGTTAGTGTGTGTGTGTGTGAGAGAGAGAGAGAGAGAGCGCCACTCACCCGCCGCGCGGCAGTGATTCGAGTTGAACATCAACGCCATCGAGCACATCTCGAGCAGATCGATCGACGCCAGCTTACTGATACAAACAGTTCCCCTCTCTCTCCCTCCCTCCCTCCCTCCCCTCCACTCACTTTCCGTCCCTTTTCTTGCTGCCAATGTCCAGGAGGATGTTGAGGCACCTCCTCTCCACCTCCACCGCCCTGCCCACCATCCCTCTCTCCAAGCCCAGCCTTCCATCCTCCTCCGCACTCGCCTCCGCCGCTTTCCTCGCCTCGTCCATGTCAACCTGCCACGCCGTGAAACACTGCAATATACAAAATCAAGTTACAACGTATACTTATGTAACTACTAAAGTATTGAAGCTTCTGGAACGACCGACCGGGTCGCATATGATGGTGGGCACGCCGCGCGTGCAGCTGCACCGGCCAGCGGCAGCGCACTGCGCCAGAGAGCCGCACTTGATCTTCCTCAAAGCAAAACAGTAAGGCGAGGTCAGACTCGATTGTGTATAAAAATGCCACTCTATGATAAAGAAGCACTTCTTTCTGAGGGTGGGGGCGCGTTCTGAGATCTTTCTGAGGATAAAGTAGAGGTCAAACTCAACTTTTGCTGGCAACAGACCCGCATAAAGATCTGAAAACGGCCCTCAGAAAGATACCCAGAAAGATCCTCAAAAAGTGTCTTTTTGTATAAAAAAGCGCTTTTTGATACATAATCGAGTCTGACCTCGCCTTAAATATAATGGATATAAGCTACGCAGTACACAACCAAGACGTATTACAGAGGGAGACGCATGATCATCGGTAGAAAAAAGTGATTCGCATTCAGACCATCTCATTATTGCCCTGAGTTGAGTTAATCAATGTTGATATGATCACATTATCACAATCAATCATCCATCAGTCGCACTCACATGTGCGGGACGCCGCCGCACACGAAGCACACTGTGCCGGCGAGCAGCGGATGCGGTTGCGCAGCCTGCAAAACAACAGCTACTTCAAATCAACCATCCATTAACATTATTATTATTATTATTATTATTATTATTATCATGAGATCCACCAATAACTCACATTCACGCTCGTAGCATTGCCGAAATTAGCAACCGCCTTCGAGTCAGAGGGAGGAGGGACTTGCGGGGGCGGGAATCGCGTACGCGGTAGCGGAATCGGCGGTGTCTGCGGGACAGCTGCGACAGCCGGAGAGACCTGGGACGCATAGATCGAAAGATGAATAGGTGAAAGTTTTATGTGTGATGTGATGGAGCACACCAGGGCACACAAAGGATGTGTTCTAAGTTGTAATTCTGAATATACGCTGCGCGCGCCACAGATCATAACAAACGCCCTAATGATAAAGCAATTATCTTTTAAAAGTACTTCCGTAAAAAGTGTTGTTTGTGTTAACCTGATTCAAGAAAAGCGCATGCATATATTATTAATTTTCGAAAAATCAAATCGTAAACACCTGAACATGAAAACTAACACAAACTTGCTCTTTCAAACGAATATAGAATAGTTACACGTAACATTCAGAATAATACGATTGTTTTGTTTATTTAGTGTTTTTTGCGGTTTATTATTTATGGTTTATCAGTAAAATAAAATGTTATTCGTGATGTTGTTTGACTCAATGTTTCAGGTATAAAAATGTCAAAAAAATAAAACATGGAATTATTCAACATTAATTATTCAAAAATTATTCAACGTTTTGAAAGAGCAAGTTTGTGTTAGTTTTCATGTTCAGGTGTTTACGATTTGATTTTTCGAAAATTAATAATATATGCATGCGCTTTTCTTGAATCAGGTTAACACAAACAACACTTTTTACGGAAGTACTTTTAAAAGATAATATATGTCCTTTTGTTGAATTTCATAGAAATTTTCTCTCTCGTCTTCATACATGTAACATGTTCTTCTCTCATTATTTCATCAATTTCATTTCAAATTTATTCGATATTTTCTCGTTCTCTCGTTCTCTCCTTCCATTCCTTCCCTCCTTCTCTCCTTCTTTCCTTCTCTCCTCCTCTCCTTTCCTCCTTCTCTCCTCCCATTCCTTCCCTCCTTCTCTCCTTCTCCCCTTCTCTCCTCCTCTCCTCCTCTCCTTCCCTCCTTCCTTCCTTCCCTCCTTCTTTCCTTCTCTCTTTCTCTCGTTCTCTCTTTCTCTCGTTCTCTCTTTCTCTCGTTCTCTCGTTATCCCTTTCTCTCTTTCTCTCGTTCTCTAGTTCTCTCGTTCTCTCGTTCTCTCGTTCTCTCTTTCTCTCTTTCTCTCTTTCTCTCTTTTCTCTCTTTCTCTCGTTCTCTCTTTTCTCTCTTTTCTCTCTTTCTCTCGTTCTCTCTTTCTCTCGTTCTCTCGTTCTCTCCGTCTCTCCTTCTCTCCTTCTCTCCTTCCCTCCTTCCCCCCTTCTCCCTTTCTCTCTTTCTCTCGTTCTCTCGTTCTCTCGTTATCTAGTTCTCTCGTTATTTCGTTTTCTCTTTCTCTCGTTCTCTCGTTCTCTCGTTCTCTCGTTCTCTCGTTCTCTCGTTCTCTCGTTCTCGCGTGTCTCCTTCTCTTCTTCTCTCCTTCCCTCCTTCCCTCCTTCTCCCTTTCTCTTTTTCTCTAGTTCTCCAGTTCTCTCTTTCTCTCGTTCTCTCTTTCTCTCTTTCTCTCTTTCTCTCGTTATCTCGTTCTCTCGTTCTCTCGTTCTCTCGTTTCTCGTTCTCTCGTTCTCTCGTTTTCTCCGTCTCTCCGTCTCTCCTTCTCTTCTTCCCTCCTTCCCTCCTACCACCCTCCTTCTCTCTTTCTCTCGTTCTCTCGTTCTCTAGTTATATCGTTCTCTCTTTCTTTCGTTCTCTCTTTCTCTTGTTCTCTCTTTCTCTCGTTTTCTCGTTCTCTCGTTCTCTCGTTCTCTCGTTCTCTCGTTCTCTCGTTCTCTCGTTCTCTCGTTCTCTCTTTATCTCGTTCTCTCTTTCTATCCTTCTCTCGTTCTCTCGTTCTCTCGTTCTCTCGTTCTCTCGTTCTCTCGTTCTCTCCGTCTCTCCTTCTCTTCTTCCCTCCTTCTCTCCTTCTCTCTTTCTCTCTTTCTCTCGTTCTCTATTTCTCTCGTTATATCGTTATATCGTTCTCTCTTTCTCTCGTTCTCTCGTGCTCTCGTTTTCTCGTTCTCTCGTTCTCTCCTTCCATTCCTTCCCTCCTTCTCTCCTTCTTTCCTTCTCTCCTCCTCTCCTTTCCTCCTTCTCTCCTCCCATTCCTTCCCTCCTTCTCTCCTTCTCCCCTTCTCTCCTCCTCTCCTCCTCTCCTTCCCTCCTTCCTTCCTTCCCTCCTTCTTTCCTTCTCTCTTTCTCTCGTTCTCTCTTTCTCTCGTTCTCTCTTTCTCTCGTTCTCTCGTTATCCCTTTCTCTCTTTCTCTCGTTCTCTAGTTCTCTCGTTCTCTCGTTCTCTCGTTCTCTCTTTCTCTCTTTCTCTCTTTTCTCTCTTTCTCTCGTTCTCTCTTTTCTCTCTTTTCTCTCTTTCTCTCGTTCTCTCTTTCTCTCGTTCTCTCGTTCTCTCCGTCTCTCCGTCTCTCCTTCTCTCCTTCCCTCCTTCCCCCCTTCTCCCTTTCTCTCTTTCTCTCGTTCTCTCGTTCTCTCGTTATCTAGTTCTCTCGTTATTTCGTTTTCTCTTTCTCTCGTTCTCTCGTTCTCTCGTTCTCTCGTTCTCTCGTTCTCTCGTTCTCGCGTGTCTCCTTCTCTTCTTCTCTCCTTCCCTCCTTCCCTCCTTCTCCCTTTCTCTTTTTCTCTAGTTCTCCAGTTCTCTCTTTCTCTCGTTCTCTCTTTCTCTCTTTCTCTCTTTCTCTCGTTATCTCGTTCTCTCGTTCTCTCGTTCTCTCGTTTCTCGTTCTCTCGTTTTCTCCGTCTCTCCGTCTCTCCTTCTCTTCTTCCCTCCTTCCCTCCTACCACCCTCCTTCTCTCTTTCTCTCGTTCTCTCGTTCTCTAGTTATATCGTTCTCTCTTTCTTTCGTTCTCTCTTTCTCTTGTTCTCTCTTTCTCTCGTTTTCTCGTTCTCTCGTTCTCTCGTTCTCTCGTTCTCTCGTTCTCTCGTTCTCTCGTTCTCTCTTTATCTCGTTCTCTCTTTCTATCCTTCTCTCGTTCTCTCGTTCTCTCGTTCTCTCGTTCTCTCGTTCTCTCCGTCTCTCCTTCTCTTCTTCCCTCCTTCTCTCCTTCTCTCTTTCTCTCTTTCTCTCGTTCTCTATTTCTCTCGTTATATCGTTATATCGTTCTCTCTTTCTCTCGTTCTCTCGTGCTCTCGTTTTCTCGTTCTCTCGTTGTCTCGTTGTCTCGTTGTCTCGTTGTCTCGTTGTCTCGTTGTCTCCTTCTCTTCTTCTCTCCTTCCCTCCTTCCCTCCTTCTCCCTTTCTCTTTTTCTCTAGTTCTCCAGTTCTCTCTTTCTCTCGTTCTCTCTTTCTCTCTTTCTCTCTTTCTCTCGTTCTCTCGTTCTCTCGTTCTCTCGTTCTCTCGTTTCTCGTTCTCTCGTTCTCTCGTTTTCTCCGTCTCTCCGTCTCTCCTTCTCTTCTTCCCTCCTTCCCTCCTACCACCCTCCTTCTCTCTTTCTCTCGTTCTCTCGTTCTCTAGTTATATCGTTCTCTCTTTCTTTCGTTCTCTCTTTCTCTTGTTCTCTCTTTCTCTCGTTTTCTCGTTCTCTCGTTCTCTCGTTCTCTCGTTCTCTCGTTCTCTCTTTATCTCGTTCTCTCTTTCTATCCTTCTCTCGTTCTCTCGTTCTCTCGTTCTCTCGTTCTCTCCGTCTCTCCTTCTCTTCTTCCCTCCTTCTCTCCTTCTCTCTTTCTCTCTTTCTCTCGTTCTCTATTTCTCTCGTTATATCGTTATATCGTTCTCTCTTTCTCTCGTTCTCTCGTGCTCTCGTTTTCTCGTTGTCTCGTTGTCTCGTTGTCTCGTTGTCTCGTTGTCTCGTTCTCTCCTTCTTTCCTTCCCTCCTTCCCGCCTTCTCACTTTCTCTCTTTCTCTCGTTCTCTAGTTCTCTCGTTATATCGTTCTCTCTTTCACTCGTTTTCTCTTTCTATCGGGTTCTCTTTCTCTCGTTCTCTCATTATCTCTTTCTCTCTTTCTCTCTTTCTCTCTTTCTCTCTTTCTCTCTTTCTCTCTTTCTCTCTTTCTCTCTTTCTCTCTTTCTCTCTTTCTCTCTTTCTCTTTTTTCTCTAGTTCTCTCTTTCTCTCCTTCTCTTCTTCTCTCCATCCCTCCTTCCCTCCTTCTCCCTTTCTCTCTTTCTCTCGTTCTCTAGCTCTCTCGTTATATCGTTCTCTCTTTCTCTCGTTTTCTCTTTCTCTCGTTTTCTCGTTTTCTCGTTCTCTCTTTCTCTCTTTCTCTCCTTCCCTCCTTCCCTCCTCCTCCCATTCTCTCTTTCTCTCGTTCTCTAATTCTCTCGTTATATCGTTCTCGCTTTCTCTCGTTCTCTCTTTATCTCTTTATCTCTTTCTCTCTTTCTTTCGTTCTCTAGTTCTCTCGTTCTCTCTTTCTATCCTTCTCTTCTTCTCTCCATCCCTCCTTCCCTCCTTCTCCCTTTCTCTCTTTCTCTCGTTCTCTAGCTCTCTCGTTCTCTTTTTATATCTTTCTCTCTCTCTGGTTCTCTCGTTCTCTCGTTCTCTCTTTCTATCCTTCTCTCGTTCTCTCGTTCTCTCGTTCTCTCCGTCTCTCCTTCCCTCCTTCCCTCCTCTCTTTTTCTCCTTTTCTCTCGTTATATCGTTCTCTCCTCTCGTTCTCTCGTTCTCTCGTTCTCTCGTTCTCTCTTTCTCTCTCCCCTTACTAAATTCCTACTGATCGCAGCCACCAAAGTACATCTGTCTCTCTCCAAACAGCGTGCTCTCTCGCGTGCTCTCGCGCTCGCCCGCCAGCAGAGGGCTAGCTATCAGCTAGCGTGACTGGAAACGACACCCACCCACCCACCCACCCACCCACCCACCCACCCACCCACCCACCCACCCACCCACACGCTGGCCTTTCGCCTAGTGCGAGTGCGAGATCGCTCATAACTTCTTTCGGAGAAAAGATACAAAGATGCCGTCAATTAGTGATCTGCCCTATGGAACCGTGCGAATCTAACTAACATAAATTGGAAGACTTCACATTGTTGCTAACATGTCCTTTGGATATCGCTACTTGAAAATTCTGGCGCGAGCCTTATTTTAACCCAAGAGAGAGGGCGCTGCGCGCCCTCTCTAATATGATGCCGAATAAAGAATCAATAGATCATAGAAGTGTCATAGAAATGATGTGCTTAAACCTGGGCGTCTTTTTTGGCGGCGTTGGCGTTCTTGGCACGACGTCTCGCCTTTCGTCTGCCCGAAGTAGTAACCTAGAACATACCAATACTAAATATCGAAAATGATTGGAGATCGCAATAATATATCGATATATCGATTGATGATACAATGATGATCCGCATCCCACCTACCTGTGCGGACTTCTTGCTGATGTTGGTCTCCTCCTTTTCGGTGCGAGGCGGGTTCGGGTCAGTGTTTTCGTCCTGAAGCGATTTGAATTAACAAAAACAACAACAAAAACAAACACATCACTACAAACTACAATTGAAACAAAATGGAAAATTCACACTGTTTCCAATACAAGACACAACGTTATTGGAAACACTCAATATATACATTGCCCGCCTGTGCAGATTGGTTGGTCTCCTTCTTGTCAGTGCTCGGCATGTTCGGGCCAGTGATATCCTCCTGCAACATGATAAATAATAACTAATAATAGTTTATTACTGTGTTGAGTACTTAACATGTGCATCATAGGAAACATAACAGTGCTATTCATGATAATTATTCAAACGAACATTGACTACGTTGAAAATTGTGTAATAATCATTAACCGAATATAGCAGATGTGGCAGACGAAACAAAATAAGAAGTTGTAAATGCAATATGCAATGAAGGATGTGTCCGGAAGTGTCAGAATACATTTTTTTAATAAATAAAAGCTGACCCACCATCTGCTTGCCGAGCTCGTCGACATGCGCGGTGAGCGTCTCCATCTGCCGACGCAGCACCGCCACCTTCTCCTCGTAGCCCCTCTTCTGAGACTCCAGAACGCGCAACTTGAGCGCCTTCTCCTTCTCCTCCCGCTGCTCCTTCTCCCGCTGCTTCTTATCCTCCTGCTCCTTCTCCCTTTGCTCCTTCTCCCTCTGCTCTTTCTCCCGCTCCTCCTTCTCCCTCTTCTCGCGCTCCTCCTTCTCCTTTTCCTCCTTCAGCCGCTCCTCCTGGGCGCGCCTCCTCCGCACACCCGCCTGTAAGTTGGAGGTCATGTCAGTAGGTCAGCTAGTTTTAAGATTCCGAATTAAAATCCCCTCAATCGCCTGAAAAAAAGTTCGCGAAATACCGATTACTTCCTGCCAATCGAATCTTGAAAACACGGGAATTTTCTGACAAGCTGCGCGCACCTTGAGCCGCTCCCACGTGAATGTGTCCATGCGCTCGATGGCGGAGGGCGCGGTCGAGACGTCGCAGCGACGCACGAACCGGTCGAGCTGCTCGGTCGACGCGCGGAACGTGATCCGCAGGTTGCGCGACTCCGGCGTCGAGACGGAGAAGCCTGCAAAGACGTTGTCTTCCATTTTGCGATTTCGATCACTATGAAAAACTGATCATCGAGACTTAAAACAGTGATGGTGGATGGAAGAAGAGAAGCAACACAAGAGAAAGGGTCGTGCTAGAATGTGCCCACTTCCATGTGGCTCGCTTCCAGACAGCGTGGCGAGAGGTCGAGTCAGGGTCATGCCAGACCCGCGCACAAGCCGCTCGAACGGGATGATCGGGTTCGCAGCGCCGCGCGACAGGTTCGCTGCAACCGACCATGTACATTCCTCGCAAAACATTTAAACAAGATGAAACGTGGGGAGATAAGATAGCTTCTCGGCACTTGCTAGGATCAAGGAGAAGATGAAGGGCGACGCGACGCACCCAGGACGGCGCAGTCGATGAGCTGTCGTATGTAGGGCGCGGGGTCGGCGGCCGCGTCTCGCTCCATCACGTGCATGATCCACTTCACCCCGTCAGTGTTGATCGACAGCTCGTCCGGCGAATTCATCGCCGCACGCTGGAGATGAGGAAATATGACAAACAATCGCTTATATCGCGATCAATCGCTTATACAATAATAATAATAAAATCGCTTATATATTTGACATGCTACCAAATGCTCGATAATGAATTTAGAAAGATTATGGTACAAAACAGCTGACATACAGAAAACAATACAAACTCGTGAGTGAGCGCGTCGATCGATATTTCGAAACTGATTTTCGCATACGCTCCTAATGACGAAACACATTTGGCGCGAACATTTATTTTACAAACTATTACACGATAAAATATATAAGAAATTTTGTATTCATCGATCCATTAAAAGAAAAAGAGAGAAGAATATCGTTTAAAAATAGTTAGTACAAGATTTCAGTTGATCGTGATCGGTGTGACGAAATACACGCGCTTGTCGATCGAGAGACGCTTCCACACCTGAAAACACCTGGTCATTTTCAACGTCACTCATCGCTGTCAGTTAGTGTGAACGACATCAAGGGGTCCAATCCATAACTGATGATGAATATTAATTGGACTCACCTCCATCGCAACGTCCTTCCACTGTGTGGCGGTGACGAAAGCGGAAGAGGACTTGACAGATATGGTACCGGACTGAAGATGGAATAAATGAGAGTGAGAGAGGGAGAGAAAGAGAAATCACTACCTGAACATTGTCCTCTCCAATGTCACTTCCGGCCACGGTGCGCTTTGCCCACACACATGAGAGATTCGGGACGTACGTGCCGACAGGGGTGCTCTCCGGAATCTCTCTCTCTCTCTCTCTCTCCCCCCCCCCCCCTCTCTCTCACCTCCTCTCCAGTGTTCATCCTGACGAGTGCATCCTGTGGTGTGTACCCGCTGAATGTCCAGCTGGCTCCAGTGATGCCGTATCTAGAGAGAGCCGAGAGCATCTGCAAAGATACGCGTAGTGAAACGACAGTCGACACTAATTGCCGCAATATGGAATTCCTTCGAGTAGTGGAAAGTATTATATACATGACCATATCCATATACTTGCTGGGATAACCATGGTCCATGGACCATGGAACATGTTTCTTTAACGTATTGCCAACCGACCGCGTAGTCGACGTCGTTGTCCATGTTTCTCTTTGCAGACGCGGCATCTGCCGACTGGCCGATGTACGGCACACCGTCTTCCACCTCAAACATCGAAAATCTGCTACAAAACTCGGGGATGATGTACACTCTAGGGATGATGTACACTTATAGGGCACGGTAACAGGGCACGAAACACAATTCATGGGCGCCCGCTTACCCCCTCAGGTGCGGTCTGGAAATAGGTCCATCGAATAGGTGGCTGGAAAGTGAACGAGAAAGTGGGAGACCGCGCCGAGAACGCCGACGCGCCTCCTGCAAGCTCTCTCTCTCTCCTCTCTCTCTCTCTCTCTCCCTTTCTCTCTCTCTCTCTATCTCTCTCTATCTCTCTCTCTCTCTCTCTCTCTCTCTCTCTTTTTTTTTCTCTCTCTTTCAAAGCTCACCCAACACAAGCGCAGAAATGACGAGAATACGAGTGAGCATGGTTGCTTGATCTCTTCAGCAGTCCCCCTCATTTATACCCTTTCCACCCTACCCCTCACTTGCACTTCTTATCAACCGCACATGGTTCGCGATTGTGCTTTTACGATTTTCGGAATTTCGAGATTCCCGAAACTGCGGATCAGCGAGTTCGAATGTCGGTCATAAATGACAAATCAATGTTGTATGATATGATCACACATTGCTATCTCAGGAAACCTGTAACTCTAATAGACTTATCGCCTAACCCAGCTCTGTCGGGCTATTCAACAACGGCTTTTCCCAGTGACACTTCACATCTCTAAAACTTGGACTAAAACTAAACAAAAGTTCCGCCATTTTTGAGGTTCGATCGAGTCGGACTCGCGGAGCCACAACAAAAGTTTTTCCCTGTCAAAACCTAACAAAAACAATGTAAAAGCATTTCTTTCTCATCGAGTTTATGAAATAGTCAACAAATTACCCCCGCACGTTTTCAATGCACCCTATTTCACTTTTCTATCTTTCATTGATGCGATACTGTAACTTTCACACATTTCACATGTTTCACTTGTCCCCTGATCTATAAGAGTTTTGTGAACCTTGATCTTGTATAATAATTGTTGATGCAATTAGAATAATAAATACAAAAAAAGATCAATGAATGGTGCGAAATGTAGTTCTCATCAATAAGAATAAGCAGGACGCAATACAAACGCGCGATGGTTTGACAACGTGGCAATGAGTTCAGATCGGACAAGGGCGGTTATATATGTATAGGCAATGCAGCATGTGATATGCAGCATGTGGTAGCAATGACGGTAACAGGTAACACCAACATTCAGTGAATGGTACAACTTACCAAGTTAGAACTGGCAAATAAGAGTCACTTGGTTAGAATGCCTGGGTGGCCTAATATTTTGCAGCACAGTTTGGCTGCATATGTGTGAGTGAGAGCATGATACTCAGGTAACGCACTTGTCGGGTACGGTAATAAAATGAGAAATCGATTGCGAGTCACGAGCTCCGATAAACCTCCATGAGCTCCTTATGTAACTCCAGGACGCTCACTCATTGTGACGAGCAGCACTGCACACTGTTTTTTTCGTTGGTTGCTCCAATTAACGATCGCATATCGCATCTACTCTTCTCCACTTGGTGCCTATGCTACAACACTTGACCATTCTGGTGAGAAATTGTCTTATCACATGTTCTTTTTTTTGTTCTTATATCAAAGAGAGTGTACCAGTATACCGTCTAATCCTCTAATTTTCGAAGTTGAGTTAGCATCAGAATGTGAAAATATGTCATAAATATAAATAATGTATTTTCTCATAAAAAGTTATGCTCAAGTCGCCTTAAAGTTTCTGTAGTTTGCGCTCGAATACGCTCACTCAAGAGAAAAGTGTGCAGAAATGTGCACACACGTGCACGGTCGATGATGGTTTCTCCAACTTCCCGCCATTTTCCGCATATGGTCCGATTGACAAAAGTGCATCATTTTTGATATATTTTCACATTACGGTCCTAACTCAACTTCGAAAATCGGAGAGTACATGAAAAGAGGAAACGCATGGAGAACTCATCTATGATTTATGATCAGAACCGTTGATTATACCTATCCGTCAAAAACTTTGAAAGTCAACAAGATAATGTTCAGATGGAGCGTCAACCGTGCACCTGCCAGGAGTGAACAACCGAACCAACCAGGCGAGCATGTCACGGCGACTCATTTCAATTCTCTCATTCACACCATACACGCATTCCAACTCTCATATATAGAGCGCTTATTCAATCGGGGTAGCCATCTCCCTCATTCCTAACACTCCTGAGTGAAGTGCCGTTCACTTCCAACTATTGTCCTACTGGATACTCCAAACTCAGTGCTGACACAACAACTGACAATCTGGATGATTGGACATATTCTGTTTACGCAATAACTGGA
>CAWZYM010000115.1:335000-347500 GCA_963966185.1 Rhabditoides inermis | reverse complement strand
AGCGGACCATCGTCCACTCCGCGCAGCGGCGACGACGACGCCATCACATCGCCTGGACGAGGCGACACGATCGGCGAGACGGCGCGCTCGTGGTGGGCGTGGCCGGAGGGCGCGTGGCCGCCGTCGTCGGCAAACGAGCGATCCATCGAGTTCTCGTCCGTCACAGGGGCCGTCTGAAAAAAAAGCACGCCATGCAAACTCAGCCAAAGCAAGTGGGTGTGTGGGGAGGGAGAGGGGGTTAGCAGAGGGGGATTGATAACTGATATGTGTGTTTGTCTGTCTCGAATCACCAACCACAGCACAACCAAACCAACACGACCACACATTCAGTTGTCAGACGTGCCAAACGAGCGCAACCACAATCAACTCAGGTAAGCAGGTGAGAGAGAGAGGGATGCGGAAGCGAGAGAGAGAGATAGACAGGTGGGATTAGCGGATCGATAGTCGATCGATACTCGTGCGGTCGCGCCCGTCTGACAAAGAGCGGACGAGGTAGCTGTGGCTGTGGCGAGTAGTGAACGAGAGAGACAGACCAACACATCAGTCATCAATCGATTTATAGAAAATTCAAATATAATAGAATATGGAAATATAATAAAGTATATGGCCGTACAACAGGCACACTTATCACATATCAGTATCATCACATGAGAGCACAATGAACGGTCACCTAACAGAAGCAAATCAGACACTCTAGCATCTAGTAATCAATCAATCAATACGACTAGACAGGCACTCTCTCACTCACGCTCTGCGCACTCCACTTATCTAACACTATCTCGCTCACTTTTGCTACGCGTGATTGTCTAAGACTACTGCGAATCACAGTATGCATTGCACGGGAATGTTGTACTCTCAAACCTAGCTGCTCTCAAACCACCCCTAGTGGGGGCGGAGTCTCAGTGGGCGGGGTCAATCACCGGATTACGGTATATCTCACCGAGTTGTAGCCATCGCAAACGAGGAGGCGGAGGTGCGAACCGCGACGAAGCGCTGCCGCAGCCTCGTTCTCAAATCACACCAGTGAGAGAGATAGAGAGAGCGAAAGAGAGAGAGAGAGAGAGAGAGAGAGAGAGGAAGAGAGAGAGAGAGAGAGAGAGAGTGAGAGAGACGGAGAGAGTCTCACCTGTGAGCACCCGAGCAACGACTCTCCGTTCACCTCCACGATCCTCTGTCCCGCCTGCAGACCGGCGACGTCGCACACACTTCCCGGCTCCACCTATCAATAAATCAATAAACCATAATACATCAATCAATAAACCATAACACAATCAATCGATAAATCGATAACCCCTCACGCACCCTGTCGATGAAAATGCCCTCGTCGGTCGAGTCCATCGGGTTGGCGGGCGGGCTGCCGACTCCGCCGTGGATGCTCACTCCGAGTGGGGTGCCCTACAAGATGACACCGTCAATGCCAGCCGTTGTCATTAGAAACCTGACTAGAGCTATTCCCCAAAAGAAAGACAATGACGAAGACAACCGTGGAAAGACTGCTGGAAGATTGATGTCTAATGGAGAATCTGGACACGTCCTGTTTCAAATTCCAGTTAACCGTGCCAGACTCTCTCAAACACTTGTCTCTACTCACCGCCGCGGGCCTCGTCACGTTCTTCTCGCACAGTCCGCTCGGCTGCGCGTCGTGGTGGACGCGCAGGCGGACAGAGCTGCCCGCGTGCTTCAGAGCCTGCAAGCAACACGTCATCTCTCAATAGCAAACAGTGGCAGGGCTGTCGTAGGGATACCGTGTTGTTCCTGCCACAGCCCTGTCACTGTTTTCCTGTGTCCCCGCTACGGCTGTCTGTTTCTTTGTTTCTCTGATTCTCTCCCTCTGTCTCCTCAACCCACTGGCACATCAACTTCGAACCGAGATAGAAAAGTGCATCACTCACATCGACAGCCTCTGCGTGCTTCGCCTTGCGCACGTCCTTCTCGTTGACCTCGAGAATCCTGTCGCCGATGCGCAGCCGCCGACTGCGCTCCGCCGGAGAGCCGGCGGCGATCTTCGACACGAACACCTAGACAAAATACAATCAATTACAGAATGTGGTCTGTCTCTCAACAACGCTTTAGAAACAGCAAGTTTCGAAATGCAAACAAACAAGAGAATAACTCACCCCCGGGTTGCGCACTCCGAAGGGGTGGGAGGAGTGGTCGGCGCCTCCGACGATCGAGAGACCGAGCGAGTTGCCGTCCTGCAACACACACAACCCTCATCTCTCCTTCCCTCCCTCCCTCCCTCCCTACCTTGACCAGCTGCACCTCCTCGGTAGTCCCGTCCCAGCTGCTCGTGTCGCCCAGCCGATCGACGGGGGTTGAGACAGAAGGGGGACGGGCGATGGAAGAAGAGGGAGGGCTGCAACGACACCTCACATCTTAGATCGACATCTCATCTTGTTAGAATATTGTTCGAAAATCCGATAAAACATTTGATTTGAAGTGATATTCAGACAGCTCTGATTCCACAATGACTCACCTCGTCAACCTCGCCGGCTGCTGAGTGGGGGTGTTCCTGTGCGGGGTGACGTCACCCATGGTGGAGGAGGAGGGGAGGGGAGAGAGCACAGACGACGAGGAGGCGCGCTCCCGAGACACAATCAGGTACACCTAGAGAATATGGTTTATAGATTTCTAAGTCTATTGAACCTAGAGAATATCAAGAAAAGGAAATAAAACATTACGGGAATACAATATGGAAAGAGGGCGTGGTCTGCATGGGCGTGACCTAAATGGGCGTGCCTCACCTCGTTGTCGGCGTGTCCGGTGAGCAGGGCGACTGCCTGGTCGTGTCGCGCCCCCGTCATCTTCACGCCGTTGATGGAGAGCACGCGGTCGCCCACCTGACAAGAGAAACTTAGGATTCAGTTGTTAGTTCTACTATAAACCAATGAATCAACGAGCGCACTCACTATGATATCCAATAAACAGTAACAACAAATAAATTAGCAATTGTTAGAGAGAGAGAGAGAAAGAGAGAGAAAGAGAGAGAGAGAGAAAAATAGAGAGAGAGAGAGAGAGAGAGAGAGAGAGAGAGAGAGAGAGAGTCACCCACCATGATCTTGCCATCCCTATCCGCGGGTCCTCCAGGAGTGAGCTGACTGATGAACACGTCCCTGCCGGTTCCCGTGCCACCAGCCACAGAGAAACCCGGAGAGCCGCTAGCGTCCCTAAACACATACTCTTAAATCTCACCAATAGCGAGTGAGCGAGAGGAGATAGAGAGATAGTGTGTGAGAGAGAGAGACCGCACCTCCTCAGCGTAGTAGTAAGAGTCTCCCTGTGCTGGTTGTCTGCCACCTCGGATACGAAGGACGCGTCGAGTGACTGATTGGGCGAGACGACATGGCTGGCCGGCTCCTCGTCGCCAGTGCGCAGCACAGTCAGCTGCACCTGCAAGCAATGCAACAGTTGAACAACGCCCTGGACATGGGCAAACATGTGGGGGGTTCACCTACAATAGCTTATCATGGGTGCTAGCGCAACATTCAGAATATCTACAAAGGCAAGTGAGTTCACCTGTCCGGGCAGCGCCTTCATCTGGTTGACGGCCGCCGAGTGCGACTCGGCCGCCACGTCCGCGTCGCCCACGCGCAGCAGCTTGTCGCCAACACTATAAACAATCAATCAATCAATCAATCAACTATAAACACGTCGTCAGGAACATCATCGTCGAAACTTTTCCAACAGCTGGTGGAAGAGGTATTCGGTGATAGGATACAAGTGACGTCAACCTGAGCGTGAGACCAAGCACACCACCCCTCATTCACGTCGGATCCCGACAAGAAGGAACCACCGACAGATACTTCAGGCAGACTAAACCCTTTGTGTTTCATCTCCGTTGTTGTATTTTTGATATCGGCGGTAAATCAATTCAATTCAATACAAGTGATAGGACCGTCTGACAGGTGAACAGGGCTACTCACCGCAGTCCGGCGCGATCCGCCGGTCCTCCGCCGACCACCTTGGACACAAACAGACCGTGGTCGCCGTCCTGCAATCCCATCACGCATTACCATCCGATCTTTCTTCTCACCTTCTCTCAAAGTCAGACAAAAAAGATCAGAGAGGAATTCTTCTGTGGATTCCTCCCTCCTTTCTCATTTCTTTCTTCCTACCTCCTTGCATTCCTCCTACTTCCCTTATCTCTCACCTTATTAGACATGACATTCTTCTTCTTCTCCCCCTCTCCCCTCTTCCTCACCTTATAAGGCGTGCTCTCCTGTCCCCCGGCGATGCTCAGTCCCATGCCTCCCTGCTCGTCCCGAGTGATCACTATCCGCCGCACCTGCGGCTCGCTCATCGGAGACCGACCGGCCTGCAATCGACACACTCAGTCACCGCTTACGTGCGTGTTTCCAATGAAATTGGCAACAGCGCACGAATCTCTCCAATTAACGCAAACCGCCAACTCAACACAACGGAAAATAGGAAGAGGGAAAAGGCGGGGGTGTGTGTGGGTACATGCATGGTCGTCCAAACACAGCACACGTGTTAGGGTGCCGAAACTGAAGGCTTATCAGCTAATCAGCTGATCAGAGGTGCGAACCGAGGCACCTTACGCAGGTCCGACTTGTGCGGGGTGTTGATGCGTTTCAGACGCGGCGCACCCTCGTCCAGTTCAAAGCCGTTGGAGAAGGCGACAGAGCGCTGAACCTGTACCCGACAGATGACACTCCTCCCTCACTCTCAACTCTCTCTACCACACGACGGTCAAAGCTACTCGGAGAGAGAGAGTGTAGTCAAAAAAGAAGGAACACTGTGTGTGTGTGGGTGGGGACAACATCGTCTCTATGGCATGCTAGCAATCGGAGAAAAAAGGGAGCGGGCGGGCAGAAAAACCGCTATGGACCAGACTACAGATCTTTCCGTATACTCACTCCGGCGACTGCCACAGTCACTCAGCAGCCTCCTGCCCTCTCACACGCCTAGAACATTGCAACACGACAATCGGGGCGCGCGAGCCATTCTCGGGAGGGGGGGACCACTCCAAAGGGGGCGTGGCCAGAAGAGGCGGAGCTTACCTCCGAGGGCAGGGCGGTGGGTCGGGGCGGGGCGAGTTCGTGTGTCGATCCGGCGAGAGTGGCGTTCGTCTCCGGTTCGTACTGGGTGGGCGGAACAGACTGGTACCTGCAAAGAAATGAACAATTATACATTAAAGAAAGAAACAGCTCGTTTCTCAAGTATATAAGAAAATGAACGTTCGCTCTGGCAACTGATCGATACGTCCACTGTTCACATCTCTCATATCTCACCTCAGTGCACTCCTCGGCGCGGCGACAGGAGTGGCTCCACTGGTGCCGGGCGACTGGCCGAGACCGCTGGCGGGACGCATCGGCGACACTCCTCCCGGACGGACAGGGGACGTCATCTCCGATGTGCTCGTCTTTTTCGTCAGAGCGAGAGAAGCGGGGGTGGACTGAAAAGGGATGATGTCTCTCTCTCTCTCTATCACTTCTTTAATGTTATAAACATTGAAATCATGGCTCCGCCCCTCCACGCCCGCCCCCACCGGGGTGGACTGGAAGATGAAGACGTCTCGCCCTCTTTCTCCCCTTCTCTCCCCGTGGCTCCGCCCATCCACGCCTCGCCCACTCACCTGGTCGTCGTCGTGCTGGATGATGTGGCCGTCGATCGTCTGCTTCTTCACCTTCACGCCGTGCGGCTTCGGGTGCGGCGTGTCGTGGCGCTCGAACTGGCCGATCGGCAGAGCCTGAAGGGAGGGAATCTCTCTCTCTCTCTCTCTCTCTCTCTCTCTCTCTCTCTCTCCTCCCCTCACCTTCTCCTCAATGTCCACCGTGTTGTCCATCGTGTCTCCAAAGTGCACCTTCGGACCGCCAACGAACGAGCGGTTCGCAAGACGCTCAGGCTCTGTAAAGGGAGGGTGTGTTGAGAGAGAAAGAGAGAGAGAGAGAGAGAGAGAGAGAGAGAGGGAGAAAGAGTGAGAGAGAGAGGGAGAGAGAGAGAGACCCCCTACCATGCGGGGCGGCGCTCTGCTGGGGTAGCAGGTAGCATGTCAGCACCTTCACTCCCGTTCTCGGATCACGCTCCTGCTGCAGCTTGAGCATCGCTTGCGACTAGAACAATCAGCATAAGCTCCGCCCATTTAGACCACGCCTCCCAGAATAGGCTCCGCCCATGCGTCCACTCACCTGCTGCTCGCTGAGCCACAGCGCCTGCAGCTTGAACAGCACGTTGACGGTAAAGGGCAGGAAGCAGAGCTGAAACGACGACAGAGATAAGCCCGCCCCCTGCGGCCACGCCCACCTTGTTGTTACAGAGATCGAGGACGGCGAGGTTCTCGCACTTGCCAATGTCCATAGGGAGTTCGGAGATCTTGTTCTCGCGAAGGGAGAGCACACCCAGCGACTGGCAGCCGCCAATCTGCAAATTTGAACATCAATCAATAAATCAATAATCGTTTTGCTCTTTTGATCCAATTCCATTCTTCACATGATCACAATGACTGTGAAACACCAAATCGCGCGATTATGCAACGCAATCCGTTTTCGCCATCGAAACTGTGCAACAAAAACCGCGATCACTGTATAAAAGTGCTCCTGCTCTCTCTCTATCTCTCTCTCTCTCTCTCTCTTTCTCTCTCTCTATCCCTCTCCCCCTCTCTCTCTCACTCACCGTCGGGGGCACAGCGCTCAGCTGGTTCTTGTCGACGTTGAGATTCTTGAGGCAGCGCAGATTGCCGATCGACGACGGGATCTCCTGTAGAACATTGATATCATATCATCGACTTGATAACTACAGAGAGGAAGAGAGGGAGAGAGGGATAGAGAGAGAGGGAGAGAGGGAGAGAGGGAGAGAGAGAGACCACCCACGGTGAGCAGATTGTCGCATAGCATGAGCTCGGAGAGGCGTTCGCACGAGCCGATCGACGGTGTCAGCGAGACGATGGCGTTCTTGTCCGCCTTGCAAATCTCCAGCTTCTTCAGACGACCTGCAAACACACCCATTCACACACATTCTTTCCTCCACTCTCCAGTCGTGTCTCTATACTACATAGACACGTCTACCAGAATCCCAGAATCCCCGCAGACGTCACCCTCACCGAACGAGTGCGGCAGGTGCTGGAGGGCGTTCTGGCTGATGTTGAGGTCTGTGAGGTCGGCGAGGTCTCCGATCTCCTCCGGCAGCAGGGACAGCTTGTTCTCGCTCACGTCCATCTGCTCCAACAGCCGGCAGCGGGTGATCTGAAGGTGTCCTCTCTCTCTCTCCCTCTCCCTCTTCCCCTTCCTCTCCCTCCCCTCACCTGCTCCGGCAACAGCTCCAGATCGTTCTGATCCACGTACAACTCTCGCAGCGCCTGCAGACCGCCAATGTCCTGCGGCTGCAAACCAACACCATCAATCAATACCCACGAAAATCGATAAATCAATAACCCACCAGCTGATCGAGCTCGTTCTGTCCGAGATCGAGGACGCGCAGGCGGGTGAGCTGCGTGATCGAGGGCGGGAGGGCGCGGATGAGATTCTCGCGAACCTGGAGGGAACAGCTCTTTTCACTCTCCCTCTAGTACCATCCTCATATGCGAATCAATAATCGAAACATGGGAATGCACACAAAAGGACCACGCACCTCGAGGCTCTGCAGATTCGCCAGCATGCCAATGTCCGCCGGCAGCTGGGTGAGGCTGACGTCGTTGAGGCCGAGGTGGGTGAGAGAGGCGAGCTGAGTGATCGTGGCGGGCAGACTGCAACAGTACAGATGGGATGCGCTCAAAGAATATCCCTTAAATGGAAAGACGGCGAGGTTTTCGCACTTGTCAATGTCCATGGCCCAAAAACGATCGCACAACCCAACCAAGAAAAATAATACATACACAATACAATACAATACCTAGCATTGTGGCCGGGCAGAACACATGACAATATACTCTCCCTCTCGAATTTGTCGTCAAACACACTGTACACATACATCGTCCAGCACTAGCATAGCGCAGTACTTGCGATGGCAACCGCAACATAACGCGTAATTAAATTGAATCAATTATAAAATATATTATTATAGAATTATAACTTTTTCATGAAATTATAAAGCTACAATTATGAAACCCTTACCGCGTGATGGGATTGACGCTGAGATCGAGAATGCGCAGCTCCCGACACTCCTTCAGCTCCTCGGGCAGGTCGGAGATGTCTGCAAGGAGACCATACCGTCAAACCAACCTCTTCACTAGCACGTTGAAGCAATTGAACATTCTACATAACACCATTTGAATAATAAATAAAAGTGGAAAGCGCCAAGCGCCTCACCGTTTCTGTTGAGTCGGAGCTCGGCCAGGGCCGTGAGTCCGGCGATCTCGGGCGGCACGCGGTAGATGTCGTTATCGGAGAGGCCGAGGTGGCGCAGCTTGTGCAGGCGGAACAGGTGCTGACAAAGCATCAATCAATCAATCAATGTGATAAGTTACACCATCACTGTTTCTTCTCCCTCTCCGTTTCACAAATGCCCTGCTACCATCGGCAATCAATCAACCCATCACAGATACAACGAGCTAATCACTCAGAAAAGGAGAGAAAAAGATACAGAGAGATGCAGACAGTCAGACACTCTCCCCCACCTTGGGCATCTCCTTGATGTGGTTCATGTCGAGCAGGAGCTCTTCGAGAGTGCGCGCGTGTCTCTCAATGTCAGCCGGGATGGTCTGCAGGTTGCTCGACCGTCGGTCCAGCGACTCCACCTTGAACAATCAATCAATCAATTATTCGATAACCCGCCAATCAATCAATCAATCAATCAATCAATCAATCAATCAATCAATCAATCAATCAATCAATCAATCAATAAACACATCACCCTCGTGACTCACTTGTCGATTGCATGCCATAAAAGGCATACAAAAGAACGGCATGGTGGGTGGTGGTGAGTGGGGCTCGAACGACGCCTATTATTCTATGTTATCGAACAAATCGATAAGGATCAGTGGATCGATCCTATTCGATCGATACGGCGAGTGAGGCGGGCGCTGCTCCCGGTACTGCGAGTTCTGCAAAGAAACGGGGTGAACACCGGAAATGACGCGAAATTCGGTAATTAGCGTCGGCGAAAACGGACACCGACACTTGAAATAGGAGGCAGTCAGACACACATTCGTCAGAAACACATTTGCGGAGCGGCGAGGGAGAAGGAGCAGGGATGGTCGAGGAACGGGAGAAGAAGCGAGGAGAGAGAGAGAGAGAGAAGAGAGAGGAGCAGGAAATTGGAACGAACCTCATCGCGAGAACACGAGAAGCACATAATGGGAACGCTAGAGAAAAGAGATGCGCCAGATTCCAAGCAGAAAACAATGCACGTAGTTGTTGCACTAATACTTATGGATGGAATAAGAACCCTCCCTCGGTGAATCGAATAACATGTTTCTTTTCTAAGAAGCGTTCTCTGGACACTCAAATTACGCAGTGTTGACAAACACATTATCGTATCACACCGGAGTGGCTGCCCAAAATAGGCGTGCGAGTAAATGCGAAAAACGTATCCAGTGTCCAGTGCGGCACACACATACTCACAGTGAGAGAATAAAGAACGCGGTGCGTATACGCGTCTGTGCCTCTTCATTGACGCGCTCTCTGCGCGGCGCGCTCACCCGTCTGCGCTCTCCACCCAAGCACCGCCATCCGGGCCTATCGATTCACAACAGAGAATGAGCAAGCGAGAGAGATTGTACGTGTAAGCAGTGCTGCGCACGCGACGAATTATAAACATTCATTCGCATTCTTCCTTCTTCTGCATGTCTTATCGACCAAGGGAATCATAAACATTCCACTGATTAGCTGCTTCATATCAATCAATCGTTTATCCGGAATCGTTATATTTGAATATGACAACATAGCTGCTTCATACGTGTACGTGAATTACTCCTATTCTGGGGGGAGATACGGCGTCCGCTCTCCCGAGGGAGTTTGGAAAAGCCTCGGCAATACGACTCTAATAGGGTAGGGCAGTGAGTGAGTGAGAGAGAGAGAGAGAGAGACAATGATCGTTGCTCTTGCGCACCTTTCTCCATTCTTACAACCACCAACTACCACCCCCGGCGCGATAATAAAAGAGTGAAATGGCGAGAGTAGACAGCGCGCGGATCTCATGCATACTTTCTCTTTCCCCGCTCCCCAAAGCACTCGCAATTCATGCGAGTAGCAATCGTGTGAATGAGAGAAATGCGAGCATGCCGCATACATCGCGCAATCTATCCCAATACAACTACTAGGTATAAATAGATAACGTTCTTCTGGGCAAGGAAAAGAAAATACACAGCGTGAGAAAGGACCGACAAAAAAGTGTGAAGAAAGAGGAAGGGCAAGGGAGGGAGATATATGAAGAATAAAAAAGGAACGCCTTGAGAGACGGGAGCATGTGAGATGGAAAAGAGTACTTCGCGAAATGCAATCGAAACATTGATGAACATGTGCAAAAAGAATAGGAACATGCTGAGATTGCTGAAGGAGAGAGAATAAGAGAGAGAGAGAGAAAGAGAGAGAGAGAGAGAGAGAATAGAGAAGGAGAGGGAGAGAGAGGGGGACATACATCACTCTTAACCAACCCGCAAATTATGAACCTGTTCAAAAAGCAGAATAGGAAGTCTGCAGGGAGAGGGGCGTTCACAGAAAACATAACTATATCCCCCGCGATACAATAATATCACATTTTCATTCAATTTCAAAGTAACGAGCGAGAGAGAGAGAGAGAGAGAGAGAGAGAGAGAGAGAGAGAGACGACAATCAAATTTGAAGTAACGCTCGCATCAAGTGGTGTTAGTGACATATTGCCTGGACACCAAACGGGCGTGCGAAAAAAGATAGAGAGACAACGCCAAATACCAAATATGGCTCTACGACCGACCGGAGCGCGCGATTAGGCCAGTACAATAGTGAACGCTCGATCGATAGTGAGTTGCGCGAGAGTACGTGAAAGAGGTAAGGTATTGCATGCAATGGCAGGAAGTGAGCGTAGCAGATACAAGAAAGGAACGCGGTGAGTCACTCTCCCATGAGAGACCACACATGGTGAGATACGAGGAGCGATAAGGGGTTGGGGGATCAAGCCGTGCCGATCGATAGGAACCACTGATCAACATGCAAAACATGTTACCAGGCGCGGAAAGGACGCGCCTCCGCGCGCGCGTAAAGGACGCCACTCTCTCTCACACAGGTGACCTCTACCTGTCCACCTCACCACCCCTCTCCCCCCTGCCCGATAAGGGCCGAGGTCGCCGCGCGCTGACTCATTCAATCGATATACCTGCCGGCCGGCCTCGTACCCTCACCTCCCCCCTAAACTAATATCACCTTCACCTGCGCGATCGATAATTACCGACGGGCATATCTGCTACCCCCTCTCTACCGCACCATATATCGCGTGGACAAACAGCTTAGGGCGTGCGGGCGGGCGGTTCACAAATATGCAAATGAACCTAGTCGGTAACCGAAGAAGCTTAGCGGGGAGAGCGGCGGAGACTGCGGACTGGGACCGCGCGCACGCCACCCTCCACTGTACAGCACATACAATTCGTGAACATACACGTTGACACTGGCGAAAAAAGAGTGGCGTTTCTCGGTTCAAAAGCAACAGCGCCACGATGACGCGAGATAGCATCTCGTTGGTGGCACCTTCGCGCAATCTCACTTCTCTCTCTCTCTCTCTCACCCCTCCCCCTCAATACCAGTTGTCACCGGTAGATCCATCAGGTGGGTAGATCACAATCGCGCGCGACACTGGTCGATAATCCATTATCCGAGGCCGGCGGAAGTGAGCGTAAATAGATCGGACACAAGCGTCCGCTTATAACAATCACACAATGGTGAGATTTGATGGATGCGGTGCGCGGCGAGTGCGATTTACCGCATCACTACACAACACTAGAGACGGCGGCGATAGTGCGGCATTGGTCAAAGCAGCGCGCGCACACACGGTAAACACTTGTCGCAGAAATTGAGACCCTCACTCTGCATCTCTCTCTCTCTCTCTCTCTCTCTCTCTCGCACACTCTCGAGAGGACATAGTCGGAACAGGTTCAAAGATTCAAAGACGGAAACATGGTGATACACTCGCAGTGAATCATCTAAACAGAGAGAGAGAGAGAGAGAGAGAGAGAGAGAGAGAGAGAGATAGAGATAGAGATAACACAGCGGCATCTGAAAATCTAGATATCTCTATTATGAGAGAGTCGACAAGAAACGAGTGCTGCTGTGACAACAACAGAAACCATTCATCTGCGAATATTTATATTTCAAAAAGATCACAATAAATACCTGACGAATATAGAAATATGAACAAATATAATACAATATACAAGCAAGTCGCCACAAAATAAAAATGAGAGAAGCTCGGAAAAAATGAGGGGAACGTAAGAACTGTGAGCGCGCGCATACGGGAGACAAAGACGTTGGGCAAACGAACGTCTTCTCTCTCTCCCTCCCTCTCTCTCTCCCTTCCTCCCTCTCTCTCTCTCTCTCCCTTCCTCCCTCTCTCTCTCTCTCTCCCTTCCTCCCTCT
>CAWZYM010000115.1:180000-330000 GCA_963966185.1 Rhabditoides inermis | reverse complement strand
TCATGGTATTAGGAACATGAAACAAATTTCATGACCATGTGAACAGTATTCGCCATATTTTTATCTATAGACTAGTGAAAATCGATTTTCAAAAATATCGTGTTCTAGAACGGTGTCAGCGATAGTGGTCTATGCGTCAAGGAACTAAGTCGCTTATTTTGAATTGTTTTGAAACACAGTTTTCGCAGAATGGTAGAGAAAAATATTGTCTACCATTCCCACATGGTCACGTTTCATGAAAATGCATAATAGCGGAGAGATTTTTATGCGACGACACTATTCGCACGCCTTCAGAACTGGAGAAATGGAGAGGAGTTTACTATGGTGTAGTGTTTCGGTGGAGGAGCCGTGTGAATTGTGAACGAAAAGAGTCATGACACAAACGCACCCGATGTGGTCGTACTGTATGCGCAGCGCGTGCTCCTTGCGGAAGAAGTGGCGCGGTTGGAAGAACGTCAGACTGAAGTAGCCCCGATCGCAGAGGGCGAGCTGGAAAACAATTGTTGAGCTATTCAATACCTATAACAGTTGTAAATGCGAACCTACCTGTCCCAGTGAGGAGAGGAGAGCCGCCCACGCGCATTCGCGTTGCGTCGAGCACACCTAAAAATGAAATAGAAATCAATAAACAACAAGAACAACAACAAACTCACCGTCAGTCTCTTTTCGCGAAACTGCTCCACCAGCTCGCGGGCGCGCTCGAAACTGAAATAATTTCATTACACTGATCCACTAGAATCTAGACTTCCTTTTCCTTCCAAGCATTGAATTGACAAACCCTCGCTCGACATTCGCTTCGCTTTCGCCAAGACAGCGCGAGGCAGTGTTTGGCAGTGATTCACAGAAAACAAACACACGCCTAACGGTCTTCTTCTCACAGTCGTGCTAGCCAACTTAAAATCGATCATGTGAGAAATTAATCACATGGATAGACACAAGACACATTCAATCACTCAATCACAATCAAAGAACCCGAACCCACTTGAACTTCTCGATGCAGCCGCCGTACTGCTGTATGATCTCCTCCATGTCGGCGCTGCTCACCGGCTCGTTCATCACATCGTTTGCTGAGCCGAGTCTGTAAAAAAAAAAGTAGAAATAAACAAAAAAGTGAGGCGAGGCGACCTTGTTACTGGCTGCGGTCGGCGGCACTCCATCATGTCGGAGGATATTGGACCCGACTCCGACGACGGCATTTGAATGGCTAGGACAAAGAATTTACTATAGAACGCAGTTTGTTTTAAAGTTTTCAAAAGGTGTCCTGGAAAATTCATCACTTCATCACTTCATCACTTCATCACATGTGATGAAGTGATGAAGTGATGAAGTGATGAAGTGATGAAGTGATGAAGTGATGAAGTGATGAAGTTTCAATTTTCTTTTTTAACTTTTTTTAATTTGTAAAAAGTACTTTGTAACTTGTTGTTTGTAAACTTTTAATCGTTTTTTACAATTTTTTTTTTATAACGACGTTAAAAGCGACATAGCAGAAGCGGAAGATATCTTGTCAATTTACATAAAAGAGGAAGAGGACGATGTTCCTGGGAAGTTGGGAAGTTTCTTCTTTCTATTTCATGTTCCTCATCCTCATCCGTGTTTGAGGGACGTTCACGCGCCGGACACAAGCAAACCCTTATCCACCAACGTAACCTGACGTCGTCAATACGTCGTCATCTTTCGTTGGTATGGCAAGGGCGCAGTTGGTACAAAACGATCTTGTTGTAGCACATTCTACAATAGCACATCATCATTTGCATCCTACAAGTTTTCAAGTATGGATTCTCTTCATCTTGGTCTTGTACTTATGGTCTTTATGATGGTTTATGAGTAAGCGAACAAACGGACATCTTTTGCCGTTGCCGATTGAGAGTTTACAAAAAAAAACAAATTACATATCATTTTTTACAAATTAAAAAAAAGTTTGTTAAAAAAACGAAAATTGAAACTTCATCACTTCATCACTTCATCACTTCATCACTTCATCACTTCATCACTTCATCACATGTGATGAAGTGATGAAGTCAAAGTGATGAAGTGATGAAGTGATGAAGTGATGAATTTTCCAGGATGCCTTTTCAAAATTTTCAAAAAAAGAGCCTAGTGTAATTCAATGTGCAGCTTCGTGCAACACTTTTATAGACGCACAACTGTGCGAAATTCTCACCTCGTAAACAAAAGCGCGCGCGTAAGCGGGAAAACATGTTTTGCACTCACGAGCGTCGTCGGTCGTTATCGGTTTTTCTTAGATCGTTGTTTTGATACTCTTTTTGAACTTATTGACGAATCGTCTTCTTGTTCACATCTGTCGAGACGCGATTGTTTCATCATGCATGTACGTACCACTCACTCACTTCAGGGGTAATGGACATCGCAATGGAAGATTCAATCGAAAACGAGATCTACCACACGATGCATATCGCCGACGAGTTGCCCAAGGTGAGTACCCAGTCAATCGATCAAATCGATATCTGATGATTCAATCGATAACTTTCAGGAAGACCTGGTTATCGTGGACGACAACTGGCTCTACGACGAGCTGTCGCTGATCCGCGAGAACGCCCAATCGGCGAGTTTCAAGAATATGTTTCACCAGAAAAATCAGCCTTATTCTACCACTCACCATCTAGTAACCAGTACCACACAGAGCCATGTTGCAGTTTGCAGTGCGGTTCTTTGAGAAAGACCAGCTCAATCCCTCACCGCACCATCTAGTGCTGTACATGTCGCAGTGCGCTTTGTTTCATGAAAGGCTCAATTCTATCACTCACCATACAATAACAACTACCATGTTGCAGTGCGCTTCCGGCGTGCTGGAGTCGGTGTACTCGAAGATCTTCGCAACCCTCATGCTGGTCGCCCTGCAGCGCATAGCCACCAGGATTCGTGAGTCCGAGTCCTAGCTATACCAATACTTCTTATACACCTCACCTCATTTTTTTTTATTTCTTCTATTTCTAGCGTCCTCTATTTCGACTCGCTAGCATTTGAGCTCAATTTGAGCAATTAAAAACTTCCTAATTGCACACCTCACCATATTCGGATATTAGATGGAAACCAGCAGTTGTGGGCGAAACGTGTAACAATAATGAGGGTTTTTTTCAAAGTAGATAGGAGAACAGATAGTAGAACATAATAGCTAGACATACGACGGAAAGCCAACGTTCACAATTCGCACTTCACCATCTTCGGATATCAGTATCAAATGAAATCCACAGTTTTTAAATATTCTTTTCCAGCGCACTTGCCCCGTCCTCTCCTCCACTTCACCCTGTTGTTTCTCGGCTGCGCCGCCCTGCGCGTCTGGATCGAACAGCCCAAGCTCATGTCGTCGGTGCGTATTGCTTTTGATCGATTATCGATTGTACATTAACCAATTAACATTAATTCTTCTCGATTATTGATTTATCGATCAGGTGATTGGCGTGCTGGTCTCGTACGCGTTCGTGCTGCAGTTTGCGCAGCGCGTGTCGGGCTGCCTCGCCACACTCGCGGGAATTGTCGGCATTCTCTATCTGTGAGTTGATCAAGTTATTTAGTGAAATGCTAACGAGATGAATTTGTTAGAGCGTTGTTATTTTCCCCCCGTTTTCAGCGAGTTCACCCAGGACCCCTCGCAGTTTGCCGCGTGTCGGGGAGTGATGATGATCTTCGCCATGAAGATCTCCGCGCTCTCGTACGACTCGTGCCGCCGCACCCGCCCCACGTCGGAGAAGTACGAGGTACGCTCATGAGATCGGTTCTCTCTCTCTCTCTCTCTCTCTCTCTCTCTCTCTCTCTCTCTCTTCTCTCCCATTCCCCCACCTTCTCCATTAATGTCTCGTTGATACGATGAACCTGTCATTATGACCTGATATTTGTGTCGTCCAGATCCTGCCGGTCGTCTCGTACCTGCTCTCTCCCGCCACCCTCGTTCTCGGCCCGTTCATCTCCTACCACAAGTTCATCAAGGAGGCCATCGAGGAGAAACAGTCGCCGCAGGTTCGTGCGCGATGAGTGTCCAGATCAATTTGCTGTGTGAAACAGAAACAGTGTGTTTTGAATGAGTGAGCTGTTTTGAGACTGATTACTGACCACACCGACTGACTCTAGTATACGTTTGCAGGACCTGCTCATCTCTCTGATCCGCACCTCCCTCCTCTTAGCTATCTCGGCCTTCTGCCTCTTCTACTCCACCTGCGGCGAGATGCTGTGGTGAGAGTCTTCTGTTCTCGTGTCCTCAACACACCGTTTTCTTGTTCAGCCACCTCATGTTTACCTACTGCCGATTCGAAACACGCGTGTCCTTGAAGAATTTGAGAGTTGAGAGAAAGGGAATACATGGAAAAGGGAGACTCTTGTGTAATGAAGGCGTGGTCAGTCTCCTCAGAAACCGTGGTTGAAGGGCATTTGCAAGTGGTGGTAGCTGTTGGGAGAGATGCAATGTCGGAATGCGCTTGCAAGTGCGAGGCATGCCGGGGAGTGGAAGAGGTTAACGGCGACTGTTTGCAGGTCGTCTCTGTCCCACCTGCTGCCTCCCCTGCCCGCCCTGCCCGCGTGGCTGCCGCTCGCCTCGGTCGTCTCCCTCCCCACCCTCTTCTCCGCCTACCACACCGCCCAAGCATTCCGCGCCAGCCACTACTTTATCTGCTTCCTCAGCCAGGGTTCCTTGCTCCGTTGTTCTTTCAAACGTTTTTTTTGTAAATTCTCATATCAGTTCACCTTGTTAGTATAATTGCAGTTAGTTATCTTTTTGTTTAAAGTTACCTTTCAGCATTCGCCGAGCTCTCCGGCCACTACGACATCTCGGTGGTGCGGCCGTGGAAGATCGAGCTGCCGAGGTCGATCACGGAGGTAGGGAAGGCAGAGGGGATGGAGAGAGATGAGATGGAGTAAAGAGAGAGAGAGAGAGAGAGAGGGGGGGGGGGGGAGAGAGAGAGAAAGGGATAAGAGGAGAAAAGGTTGAAGGTAAGAGTTTCAGGTGGTTGTCGTGTGGAACGAGCCGATGCACAAGTACCTCTACAAGTGTGAGTCAATCCTTGATTTATATTATTTCCACTGGCTACTGTCTGGCTAGAATAGGTAATAAATAAAAGCGTAATACTTAGTCTCGTCTTCCGCTGCACAAGGCAGATGGCACAACCGAGTTCTGTATTTTGAAGACAAAAACCCGCAAGGTGCACGTTGTGCCAAGAGATATGAGAGACACAGTAACACATATTGACCCGACTCTAGGCTATCTCAATCTTCAATCGTTGCAATGTGTATGAAAGACAGTGGTTGATGTGTTTGCAGACGTGTACGCGCACAACCGAATCGCGTACGGCGGCGCCGTCGCTGTCCTGGCCACCTTTATCGCCTCGGCCCTCCTTCACGTGCGTGGTCTCTCTCTCCCTCTCTCTCTCCCTCCCTCCCTCTCTCTCTTTCTCTCGCTCTCTCTCATCACTTCATGTTGACTTACAAGTGTTAGCAAGTTAATTGTACAATTTAATTCATTTATCGATTGATTGATTGATCGATTGATTGTATTGCAGGGCCTCAACTTCCAGCTCACCGCCGTGCTGCTATCGCTCGGACTGATCGCGTTCTTCGAGAATAGTGAGTACTCTACTCCCTCTCCCTCCTCTCCTCTTTCCCTCTCTCCCTCTATCTCTTCCCTCTCTCCCTCTCCCTCTCTCATACTCATTATTGCTCTCTCTCTCCCCTCTCTTCCACTCTCCCCGTCTCTCGCTCTCTCCTCTCCTCTGTATCCCTCCTTATCCCCGTTCTACCTGTTCTTGGACTTTGCTTTCGTGTACTATACCATGTGCCATGCCCATGTCAGAGGTGCGCAACCGTCTGGCGCGTCGTCTCAACGCGTGTGTGCGCTCGCGCGCCTGCGACCAGTGCCACCACAAGCGGGGAAAGGTGGGCGGTCACTGGTGACTGTGTAGTGTATAGTCGTGACTGTGCATGAACGAGATGTTGCGCGTATGACTGACAAATGATTAACGCTAACGGGAAAGATCGGGAAAGATCCACAAACTACTGTCTGTTCCAGTCGCACCCGGTGACTCTCCTCGTGAACTTCGTATGGACGTGCGTCGCCATCTACCACCTCATCTACCTCGGCATGGTCAGTGTGTGCTGGTTGTCGGATTGTCGGGTTGTTCGGATGACATGATTTTGTCCATTTGGCGTATTGTCTGATTGTCTGATTGTCTTTCAGGTGTTCACGGCGGAGGGCGGCGAGCACGGCTACGGGTGGCGGCACACGCTCCAGATCTGGCAGGCGCACAACTTTGCGAGCCACGCCGTCGCCGCCGGCACTGCACTGCTGTGGATGGTGCTGTAGAGGAGGGAAGAGAGCACGGCGGCCACTCTGGTGTAGTGTCCTGTCCTCCTGTCCTCCTGTCCACTGTATGGCTGTACTAGGGAGAGTCCCCAGTTCAATTCACCCTCTCTCACCGTGCTTAGGCATTGCCTCACCACCCTTCTGACCACTCTGTTTCATGCATTTTCTATTTTCTCATTAGTTATCGGTAATCCCTCGGTGTCTGTTTTTTCTGTGGTTTGCACCTTTTGTATGAAACTATTCCTCTCTCTCATTTGTACCTCTACTATTCATAATCTCGCAGTGTGCGCTTTATCTCATGCATTTTAATCACTGCCGATCTATCTATGTTTGTTTGTTTATCAGCCTGATTCCGACATGTACATACAATGGTAGCATGATGGGTTATCTGAAGCACACACAATCCTACAATGGGGTATTGGGGCTCCTTGGCTGGAACAGTGCGGCGCGAGTCCTGACTGTTCATGGTAGATGGGCGTGAACATCGCGAAGTGACCAGTTCCGGATGCGAGGCGTGGTAGAAGATCTTGAAAGACTGCCGCCGCCGATGGTAGGGCTCTCAGAGGGTGAGAGTGGGTTCACGCGCCCCACCGGGAGGTAGTGGAATTCGGTAGAACAATTGCCCGCGAGGGGAATCGAACCAGCGACCGTTCACTTAGCAAGCTGTGACGCTATCCACTTGGCCAACCCGGCCCCACTCTATCTATACCTACATAACCTCGCTTTTATTGATAAATTAATTTCTGTCTGTGAGATCATTTTTTTCTTATTCGCTAGGATGATTGAGTCTGTGTTGCAGTATGCACGGCGATTCACAGTTGATAATCTGTTGGTGGGCGGAGCTGCGCTACAAAAACGCGTGTGCCGCGCGGCACGTGTTATCAAAACACAAAGCACATCGGAGTCTGCTGGGATCGTGGCAAGACCGAAACATGGGCGGAGTTTTGTCGATCATGCTTGTCGATTTGGGACCGCGAGATTTTAAGCCCCACCCCGTCGCTTGTCGCGCTTGTTTTGAGCTAGCGAGTTTATTCACTTGTGAATCGCCGTGGTATGGACTATTGAAACAGACTGCTTGCGCGCGACCTGTGGCAGGAAGACCCTTCAAGACACGACCGACTGTCACCAAAACATCTGATCACAAGCAGAGATAGATAGAGAGAGAGAGAGAGAATTTCCTAACCGCCGAGTCTCAAATTCAATCTACCGTATTCAACCCCCCCCCCAAAAAAAAAGTACTATTGCAACCAATCCGATGCCTCACTACGAGTCACCTTACAACGACATGGGCTAAAACAATGTGTTATTCGCAATCGGACAAACAAATGAGAAATGTAGATTTTGTGTGTTTCTTATGGACTCCATGACAACGATGCTTGATATCTTCGGCGGGTCGCCTGTTCCGAAGAGGGAAGCAGACGTCTCCGCGAACACATGAATGATCTCATTGAAGACTTAAAAAGAAAGAAAAAGAGAAGATACAGTAGAAAACGGACCTGAGCGATGCCCATGGAGATGAGGAGACGAAAACGAGCAAACGAGCGACGACCGAGAGCTGGAGTACGGTAGTTGGGACTACTGTAAATGCAGTAACCTGTACCTGAATGTGGATGATCTTGTCGTCTAGGTAGGGAGAGGGCAGACAGACAGGCGCAGCGGGGTGATCAGCATCCGAGTGGCAGGTGGCGTGGGGGTGGCAGAGCGACGAACGGCAGTCGCGGGAGTGAGTACTGACCAAAGGGGTTGAGAGAGGAAAGGGAGGGAGCAGGCAGCAGACGTGGCCCACTCATGGACCGACTCAGCGAGAGACTGAGTCCGCTTGGGGTGGCCCACTCACTGCGTGCCACTCAGAAGAAGGCGCGCTGAAGCGGGACCATAATCAGCCAATCAATCGATACCTGCCCGGTTGACGTTGGTGCGCGGCTGGAAGGCAGACGGCGAGATCATGGTCTCCGAGATATCGCGTTCATTCGGCACGACAGCCACCACCTCTTCATCGCTCACACAGCACAGCGGGTAGCGAACGTTCACGTCGTTCTGCGACCACGGCCGCAGTTGTCCACACCAGAATGCAACGACCTCCTCATCGGAAATCGGAATCCTAAAAGGGCAGAGTCAGCAGAATACGGTAGTGTGCAGTAACCCATCATGGCTCCGGGGTTGGCGAAGATGTCAGAGTCGGTCTTCTTGAGCAGCGCTGGTCCACCGGGTCCGGGACAGGCGGATACGACCGTGGCCACAGTTGTCGACGCCAGAGTCGCTTCCGCGGGCGACCACCTCCGTAGACGACATCGAACCGGGGTCGAGGAACAGCTCCGAGTCGAACTTGGTGGCCAGACGCCGCACGAGAGCCGCTTCCACCACACAGCACGTCCCGCGCCGTCAGAGGATGCGGTGTGAGTACTGGTTATCGTGGAGTACGGTACCTTTATCTTGGGCACGGAGATGAGCTCCATACTGTCGCGGGCGAGGACTGCTGTAAAGGAGAAGGCGTTGCGGAAGATGGAGACGCTAGAGCACGAGCGCTCGGGCGCAGTCGCGGCGCGGTCAGAAGACGAACACTGCAGCAGACGGGCCAGCTTGTCAATCACCTCCCGCAGCTGAGTGCCGGTCGACTCCTCGTCAATGAAAGGGGGGGGGGGGTGAAATCATCGCGAAGGCAAGACTCCAGAGAATCGAACAGACCCGCGATAGGTGAAAGGGATACGGTAAGCACATTACGGTAGGCTACGGTACTCACCCATGTCGGACGTGTTGACGTCGACGGTGCTGGAGGTGGAGAGGACAGAGTCGAAGAGTCCGCGAAGGGCGCAGTCCGCGCTGCTGGAATGCACGACGGCGCGCTCTAGCCACAACACGGGCAGGGTGACAGTGGAAAAAGACGGGCTCGCATCGAAGAAGCCGCGCGGAATCTCCACGGTGCGGTCCGAACCGCTACGCGACAACTGCGACGGGACTGCAAGGGCAGGGGTCAAAAGGGGCGGAGTCAGTGGCAGTACTCACAGTAGATGACGTCACACTCGCTGGTCTTGTACTGGGCGGTGGGAATCGAGACAGTGTCAGCCGAGACATTTTCTGCCACAGTGCGGAAAGGGGCAGAGGGAAACGAAATGGTGTCAGCAGACGTGCAGTCAGACAGCGACTTGAACAGATCCACCGGGACTGCAAGTATCGATTGATATCGATCGATCTCGATCAGAAACTCACAGGTGATAGTATCCGAGGGCGACTCGGCGAGGTCCTGGACGACGTTGATGGGGAACGAGATGACGTCATCCGAGCGTGCGACGGCCAGAGAAGTGAACATCTCCAGGGGGAAAGTGATCACATCGGCAGACGGCGCCTTGGCAGCCTCTTCGAACATCGCCATCGCAAAGAAGATGGTGTCAGACGAAACTGGCTTAGCCTCAGCAAACATGTCGACCGGGACTGAAAAAGGAGAAGGTAGATGTCGATCGACATTATCGATTGATTATCGATCGACATCGCTTCAAACTCACAGGTGACAGTGTCGTCGGACGGCTTGTTCTCGGGTCCATAGAAGACGAGCTTCTCGGAAGCGAACAGAGTGGCGGGTAAGAGATGACGTCATCGGACGGCTTGCCCTCGAGGTCGTAGAAGACCAGCTCAGCAGCCAGGTCATAGTCAGAAGGCTTGTTCTCGGGTCCGTAGAACACCTCCTCCTCCTCCTCGAATGCAGCCAGCGGGAACGACACGGCATCCTCACTCGGCGCCGGCTCCGGTCCATAGAAGACGTACGACGGCATCTCACAGTCGAGCTCCTCGGAGCACATGTGCCACTCTCCGGTAAAGCGGCCACAGGGAACGAGACAGGGACGGCGGCTGCTCCGTCCCGGCTGCTCCGTCCCGGCTGCTCCGTCCCGGCTGCTCCGTCCCGGCTGCTCCTCGACAGCAGCTCCGCCGTCGCCGCTGTGCCAGCGCCTGAAAGGGAAGGGGGTTAGCAATATATTTATGAAGAGTGCCTGGCAGCCGACCTCCCAGCGCCGCCGCCGCCCCATCGACTGACCATCCTTCCATCGTCATTTCTTACGTCGCCTCTGGCCCCGCCCACTGCCCCCTCCAGACGTGCAGACGAGGTGCAACAGTCGTGCAACCGCGCCGCCGCTCGCTGGCGCGGTTTGCAAAGTACTTCATTGGACTAATTTTCCAGCTGGGCATAGCTACTTGGACTAATTTTCCAGCTGGGCATAGACATGCTCATTGCGCCTACGGCGCGAGCTCGTACATAAGCGAGCCTGTGGGACCGCTGTGGCATCTACCTCCCCCACCTTCCCCCACCCTCCGCCCCGGAAGAACGCCCGCGACGATGACTTCGACGCCGACGAATCCCCGCGAGCTGCAGAAGTGGATAACCAATGTCTGCGAGACACCCAAGAAGCTGTGCGGAGAGAAGATCGTCTTCGTGTGTGAGCGCTGCCAGCTTCGGTTGTGCTTTCCGTGCGGCAACGCGCATCGCCACGAACGCCCGACTAGGACTCACACTGTTCTGGTACGTTCATCCTGCTCTCTATATTCTGTATTCTGGACGCTTTTTAGCCCATCGACCCGATCGCTGCAATGTGCGCCTGCTCAGCAAGCGGCTATGCGAATGTGGACTACTTCTGCTGTGAGCACCAGGTGGGGGTGTGCGCCTCGTGCGACCTCGACCAGCACTCCACCTGCGACGTCATGGCGGTGAATGTGAGTGATCGAGATGACCTTGGATGAGTAACTTCATCGCTTCACTTAGGATGTACCCGCCGGAGTTCGTCTGCTGGATTCGGAAAATGTTGTGCGGACTTTCTGGGCCGTTCCCGCGATCGCCAACAAGTTCAAGAAGGAGAACGCCAGGCTGAAAAGCGAAATCGTGGAACTGCGAAGGAAGCTGAAGGACGCCGTCAAGCCTCCCTCGAACCCCAAGATACCCTGTGTAAGGGATAGACATATACTGGATAGTCCCTATTCTCCCTATTCTATTTTTGTGAGATATAATGTGCGGATTCACTTCACAGTCCACGAGTCACCCGAAGATCCTCTCACAACATATCCTCTCACAACATATTCTCTCCCAAGCTCTCGGGATAATGGTGTTTACATTCCAGATCGCTCGGCGTCCGCCTCGCCCCCACCCAAGAACACTATAAGAACCTCGTCTGTGGATGGATCGGGGCCGGTCATCCGACTGACATCCCTCCTGACCCGCTGACGCCGGAAACTAGCCCAATTGCCTTTTGTCTGTAGATAAACCATAAGATCTATGTCTGTTGATGTCTGTTGTCTTACTGTAGGGGGATAGGGTCTAGGGGGAGGGTGTTAGTCGTAGCATCTAGTCTATTCTCTGGTCACTGCAGGACCCTCTTTGGTAGCAGCGAGTGAGCCTTTCCCTTCTTTTCTGATCAATTAGGAGGTTAGGCAAAAAGTAGATCCACCCCCTCTCTGCAGGGTAGTAGATTAGATGACCGGTCAGTGTGTAAGTTAATGAGCTCTAGAATAGTTAAGTTGGAAGTTATTGAGAAAAATAGTGAGCTAGGTGAGCCACGGGATTTGAGAAATATAGTGAGCCAGGTGAGCCACGGGATTTGAGAAATATAGTGAGCCAGGTGAGCCACGGGAATTGAGAATATTGAGAATTGGTCTGGAAATATATAGATATGTTCAAAAAAATAAGAATAAGTGGAATTCGGTGGTATCCGGTTGTTTTTTTTTCTTTGTGTGCGTTGTGTCCGTGTCATTCTCGTGTGATCTCTTCTTGATGGGTGCTTACGCGAGTGGATTGCAGGTAGCCTCGAACTACTGCTTTCCGCTCTCGCCAGGCGCCTGTCGTTAAAGTGATCTTTCCGAGTGTTCTGTGTGTTTTGTGTTCTGTGTTTTGTCCGTCCGCACCCTGCCATCGGTGCAAACGAGCCCAATACTCTGTGTTTTTGTCCGTCCTGTCCTTTGTGTGACTGTCAAGTCTTATCTGTCCGCGCCCTGCTATCGGTGCAAATGAGCCCTACTATACATATACCAAAATGGTGAACACGAACACGAGACACACCTTGTACGATCTGAACACGTCTACGTCTTCTCTCTCTGCCAACTCTGCCGAGACACCTGAGGTGCGATCTAACTCGAATTACGAACGCTTCCTCAACTCGGAGACGGTGCAGTCTTCGCCTCTCGGTCAGCTATCGCGCTCCCTCGAGGACCTGAGAGAGAAACACTTTTCTGATCCGAAAGATTTGATCTCTCTGAAAGACGATACCGTCAGGGCTATTGCATTCGTACTACAGAAGGGAGAGACTGCAAATCGCGCTCTGAAAACGTCTCTCTCTCAATACTCCTCCCAGTTGGAGGGTCAGTTGAATGAAAGTTTTGTGGAGGTAAGCAAACGCATAGACAACATCCCGTTGGTGGCTTCCGTGGGCGTCGATACCTCTCTGGGCATAAAACTGAATGCCTTTTTAGGATCATCTGACGGCATCGCCCACGGCTTCAGCATCTGGCAACATGAGGCAACAGGTCAGTTGCTTCTCTATGAGGTGTCATTCAGAGTCAGTTGCAAATAAGAGTGAGAAGCTTCTCTCACAGACTTATGAGGCAACAGTGGTCAGTTGCACGTAAACTTGAAGGATCAAGATTAGGTGTGAGTAGCTTCTCTATGAGTTGTCATTCAGAGTCAGTTGCAAATAAGAGTGAGAAGCTTCTCTCACAGACTTATGAGGCAACAGTGGTCAGTTGAAGGTAAACTTGAAGGATCAAGAATAGGTGTGAGTAGCTTCTCTATGAGGTGTCATTCAGAGTCAGTTGCAAATAAGAGTGAGAAGCTTCTCTCACAGACTTATGAGGCAACAGTGGTCAGTTGAAGGTAAACTTGAAGGATCAAGAATAGGTGTGAGTAGCTTCTCTATGAGGTGTCATTCAGAGTCAGTTGCAAATAAGAGTGAGTAGCTTGTCTCACAGACTTATGAGGCAACAGTGGTCAGTTGCACGTAAAATTGAAGGATCAAGAATAGGTGTGAGTAGCTTCTCTATGAGGTGTCAATCAAAGTCAGTTGCAAATAAGAGTGAGTAGCTTGTCTCACAGACTTATGAGGCATCATTTATCACATCACATTATGTTACACCTCCAAAGGCGGCGGATAAAGAGAACATGACAACTATGAGGGAAAGATCAGTGCGAGGGAGGATCTACAAGAAAAGAAAACACACGAAAGACAAAGTGTGTGAAAGACATGATATGTGCGTCTTGGGAAGGCATCGTATTGTAGTAACACTTATTGCAATGGGGTGGACTTACAGGGGTACTGTAATCTTACTGTGGGTTAGTTAGGAACACGGTGTGTTATCCGAGCGCGGGCAGACCGGGCAGTTGCAGCGGCTGCATCGGGAACAGGTTGAGTCCGCCAAACGCCATCGGAGCGGCAGTTAATCGCTGAAATCGATCGTTGTGATGGATTATCGATTGAATATCGATTGACTCCCACCACCGGCTGCTGGTTGTGGATATCGACAAGGGGCATGGCAGTGACCGCCGGCATGCCAGGCATAGGAGGGAACGTGTGCGGGGCTGGAAAGGGGGGCGGAGGCAGAGTGGGCGGGGCTTGTGTGGGCGGTACTCACCCATGGGAGGGATGCTCATCATGGGAGGGAGGGTGAAGGGCGCGTGGGTGGGCATGGAGAGAGGGATGGGAGTGGGCGGAGTGGGCGGAGCCGGCGTGACCTGCGAGGGAATCTCTCTCTCTCTCTCTCTCCCTCCCGCTCTCTCTCTCTCTCCCGCTCTCTCTCTCTCTTCCTCTCCCGCTCTCTCTCTCCCCTCTCTCCCTCCCTCTCTCCCCACCTGCACTGGTCCGTGCACGAGTGCGTCTCCCCTGGGCGACTCGCTCTCCTTTCCCGCGTTCTCCAGTGAGAGCAGCGGCGCGACGCGAGCCTGCGCGTGGCCCTGCGCTGGCGACTGCAACCATCTCTCTCTCTCTCTCTCTCTCTCTCTCTCACACTCTCTCTCTCTCACTCTCTCTCCCCCCCCCATTTCTCTCTCTTCCTTTCGATTATAGCTGTCTTCCAATTTCTATAACCTTGTCACACTTCTGTTCACAGTGTATGTTTGAATAGCGTCTCGAAACACACGTCAAGAGAACACCTCCCGCGAGTCTCCCCTTCCATCCCTCCCCCTGTGCAATTTGTTGAAACATAATACGGCAACAGATGTTCGTTTGTCCGCTTACTCATAAACTACATCATAATGTACAAGATCAAGATGAAGATGCTCCATACAGTGGTAGCGCGGACTACTTTATTGCGAGACACAATGGGGAATGGAGAGACACGCGCGCTCGCCGTCTGCACCCTCTCCTCTCGCCACAGTCTTTTGCGCGAGAACTCAAATCTTTAGCCGTCAATAGGAGGCTACGTTCCGCGCACTGTACTTGAAAACTTGTAGGATGCAAATGATGATGTGCTACTGCAATGATGATGTGCTACTGTAGAATGCTACAACAAGATCGTTTTGTACCAACTGAGCCCTTGCCATACCAACGAAAGATGGCGACGTATTGACGACGTCAGGTTACGTTGGTGGATAAGGGTTTGCTCGTGCCGGCGCGTAATTATTTCAACAAATAGGTTCTCTCTATACGACAACGCCAGTATCAGTGCGTCCCTCAAACGCGGATGAGGATGAGGAACATGAAAGAGCAAGAGGAAGAAACTTCGCATGTGGAACATCGTCCTCTTCTTCTTCTCTTCTATGTAAATTGGCATCTTCCGCTTCTGTCATGTCGCTTTAGAGATCAGCTCAAACTAGTAAAAAAAAACGATTGAAAGTTTACAAAAACAGTTTACAAATTACTTTTTACTGAAAATTGAAACTTCATCACTTCATCACTTCATCACTTCATCACTTCATCACTTCATCACATGTGATGAAGTGATGAAGTGATGAAGTGATGAATTTTCCAGGACACCTGAGTAGTGTGATGAGTGATTGTCATAGTGCATTGTTGTGCACTTTCGTGCAGTTGGTGTACATGTCGGGTGGGCGGGGCTTGGTGGGCTTTCCGGTTTGCCTTTTTGGCATTTTTTTAGATTGGTTTCACTGATCCTCGTTGTTATCTTTTTTGTGTTGTTTGTTGTCGTTGTTTTAACTTTTTTATATTCACCTATACAGAATGTTGTCGACGGGTCGTTTGATCAGTCGGCGACTTCTGCACGTCTCGCGTGCGCTCAAGTGCGAGGACGGAGAGAAGAAGCCCGTTCCTTCTCCGGAGGAGGTATTTTGCCTCAGTATTTGAATTCCGTGTGCTTTATTTTTTTCATTTTTCCCCATGTCAGGCCGGGTGGGCTTTCAACCACGTGGAGAGCAAGAAGGGCATGTACAAGCCGAAACACAACGTGCACGACCAGCTCGAGTACATGAAGAGTCGCGGTGAGTGTTGTTTTATTCATTTACGTTACTGATGTGTCATACATGCTTCATTAGTTCGATTCTAAGATTAGCTATGTATGCAAACTTGTGTTCCAGCTTACGCCGACGCGTACAAGGGCCTGCCCATCTACCGCTGGTACAAGCGTAACCTGAGGGTACGTGTTTCTATTGTGTTTCTATATTTTTGATTTTACCGTCTTCTAATTAAGCAAACTGAAATTCTTTCTTTTTTTCAGGGACAATCGATCCTGCAGCCGCCGCCGCGCCTCTTCTGCATCGACCGCTACGGACGGTTCAACGTCAACAACGCCTGCCCTGTGAGTTACATTTGTATTTTTGTAACAATATTGTGAGTATTGTAAATATGTGTAAATATGCTAATTACAACTGTAGGTGTGCCGCGACGAGTACCTCTTCTTCGACTACAGGAACCCGTCTCTCATCGGTAAGTCACTTACAAATATATCTTTCTGTGCCACGTCCCACGTTTTCCGCGATGTCCATTGACCTAGTGAAACTGCTTTATCATTGATGCGAAACATATTCTCCAAATTTTCACGAACACTATTGACTATCACGCGTGCGCAGTTCAAACACTGCAGTTGTGGAGCAAGTTGTTGAAGAGCAGTACTATAACGAAACAAATTCAACTATGCCATTGTATGGTTGTCTGGAAGGTCGGAGCGGCCCGGATCGGGAATGAATCACTGCCTGTCTTCATCTTGTTAACTCTGCGTTGTTGCAGAGCAGTTCCTGGCGGACGGCACGGACCAGCCGATCGAGCTGCTCAAGTCGGGCCTGTGCAGGGAGCAGTACGCACAGCTCAAGGCCCAGCTACTCAAGGCAAAGGAGCACGGTCGGTGGGGCGGGTAGAAGGACGCGGTGTAACTGCGTAATACTGCGATCGTTATGCGAGAATGTTTATTTGTATCCCAATTGTTGCGCACTTGGTTCTTGGTAGGAACTTCTACCTCACACAGCAGCTACATCAAAAGTTGAGGGTGCTTCTCGCAGTTCCTGCCATGTGCACTTCTTACTAATGTGGGGCGAAGACCGAAAAGCATGGACATAAACTTTACATCTGCTTGGGGCTTCTGCGTGTATAAGGGTAGCATAAAGTACATGTATATTTGTATAGTTGTATCGGACGCGGCGTGACTGCGTAATACTACGATCGTTATGCGAAAATGTTCATATTTTATATTTATACCAATTGTTACAGGCACGATCTCGTTCGCGGTCGACTTCCGCAACTTTGACTACCGCCAATACTACGACTCGTGGACACAGGAGCCACAGGAGGAGGTGGGCGCGGGGCGTGTTGTTGTTGTTGTTGTTGTTGTTGTTGTGGTTGTTGTTGGGTTCAGTTAGTTGGTGAAACGTGAGGTGCTGTGTAGCTAAGAAATAGATGTGTCAGCGTTTTCGAAAACGATAACGAATTTGAGGAAAGGGAATTGTTGCACGGGAACTTGACGGTATAAGGCACTACTGTGAAGCGTATTAGATCTGTATTGGATGAATTGTCTGATTTGTATTACTTCAAAATCAGTTTATAAAAACTTTATATCTTTATAACTTGTTTGCAGGTGGCGCGCGCGGGTCTGCGCTTGCAGGACATCCACCCCGACCCCCTGGTCGACTTCCCCACCTTCAAGAGGGACTTCAACAACGACTGGGACCAGTGGTGGCTGCGACACGACAAGTTTGCCCGCAAGGCCAAGTAGACGTCCGCGGAACAACCATGCTGCATTTGGTCTGTGCAGCAGTTCTTGGAGCAGTTCCTCTTGCTAATTGTGTTTATAGATTGCGTAGTAGTGATTATATTTAGGCTTGTTATATTTGTTGAATTGTTGTGGTGTGATTATGAGATAAATTTTATTTCCGAACGGATGTGGGTTTTTATGAATGGCATTACACGCGTTGCGAGATGCGCTGGAATACTTGCATGAGTACGAGAGGAAAATAACAAGACGCTTTTCTGGAAATTTGATTCGACTCTACACTGCTTACAAGTACAAATTTGTTATTCAGAATTATTTAGATGCGTTTGTTGATTCCGCTAGTCGTGGTGTGTCTGATCGCAACCAGCTCTGCCCTCTCGAAGAGTGACAGGAAGAAGAAGGTCAAAGTGATGGAGGAGGAGAAGGAGGAGCCGGCGGAGCAGGGAGGAGGAGAGGGTTGGCGGGAGAGACTGGAGAAGGTGGGTGGGTATGTCATATGTACATATGTTTTTTTTGACAACGCCGGGAAGGTATTAGGTATATTGAATAAACTGTGGCAAGATGCGACGTAGACGTCAACGTAGCTGCGCGTCTACGCCGCATCTTTCACACGGATTTTGACGCCAGCATCGCAGTATAATAATGCCTACTCTCTTCTTTGCAGAGCCTTCGGCACTCTCCGATGGACGCGAGTGTCTCGTCGGTGCTGGAGGGACACGAGGACAGTGCACTGGAGGGAGACGGCCGGCAGACGAGCGGACCCGTGCTCGTATATGTCACGCCGGTGGGTGAAAGGGGGAGGAGGAGAGGACTCCACGCTGGTAGTCGTTCCGAAACAAAAAAAGTGTTAGTAGTTTCACGCATTACGCTTCACGAGATATGCATAGAAAGGGGATGGGAGAGAGAGAGAGAGAGAGAGAGAGAGAGAGAGAGTGGTGGGTGGGTGTCCAAGTGACACGGGTGATGGTAGAACGGAAAGAGAAATTATGGGAAGGAAGTGGATTGAATTTGAATCACATTGACGAATGAGATTAGTGTCGTTTCTTACACAATGCGTATCGTGATTCTTACGCTTCAGGAGGTGTTTAATGAGCGATGTATTTCTTCGAATAATAATGCTACTACAGTTTTTGCTTGATTATCGTTAATAGTTTTCCGAGTTTTTCAGTGGAGTCCGTCGGGCTACGACCGTGCCCGCGAGCAGGCGTCCCGTCTCACTCATGGTGAGTGATTATCGATCGATCGATTGATTGATTGATTGATTTCTCTCTCAGTCGCTCCGGTGTGGCTGCAGCTCAAGCCTCAGACGAGCGATGGCTCGCGCAGCTGTAAAATTGAGGGAACGCACGATATCGATCACAGTGGGTATGGTAGAGGGGGACTGTATAGTACTATTTGTTTATGTATTTTGTGGGATTACGGTATTTGGTTATGGTAACTTTTTTCAGGATGGATGGACTCGCTGAAGGAGGCGAACGCGGATATCAAAATTGTGCCGCGCGTGATATTCGAGGTGGGCGGGGCCAGAATGGGCGGGATCTTGGTTAGATTGTTTGCGTAGATTCTTTTTTGTACATTTCTCTTAATGGCGCACTCACGCGCTGTTGGTTTTGTAGATCAGAGAGTGAATCGGAAGTCGAAGAATAAGCTCCGGCAAAATAGAGAGGATAGCTGCAAAGCTGGTGGATCTAAACGATATCGCTCTATTGCTATCACGGATATATACTTGCAGCACGATTTTATTCGTATTTCAGGAGTGGCAGCTGAAGGACACGGTGGCGTTCTTCCAGTCCGAGTCGTGGAGCCAGCACTGTCTCGTCGACCTCACCAACTTCCTCCAGGTGCCGAGACTTTGTCTATTTCAAGTTTGCATTCACAGCGTTCGTACAAGAGATTGAGCCTTTCATTCTAAAGTAGTCTCTCGGGATGTGTTAGGTTTTAGGGATCTCTTTTTTTCCAGCGCAACCAGTTTGACGGCGTTGTGCTGGAGATGTGGACGTCTCTGGTGTACTCGACGGAGGGCCGGGCGATTGCGGCGATGATGGAGCTGCTGGAGCAGTGGGGACGCCACCTCCACGACCACGACCTGCAAGTCATCCTGCCGGTCGGGCCGCTCGTCGACGATCAAGGGTGGGTGGATGGAGAACGCCTCACTCCCTCTATCTCTCTGCGTTCACACTCTTTTGCTCTATAGCCTGCGCCAGAGCGATAGTTTTCGATCTACCTCGCTTGCAGTTCGAAATACGGTGCCATAACCGTCTGCCTCTCGTGTTTTGCGCGCTATTGCCGAGAGCTGACTCTCCGTCTTCCTCTTATCTACCCCACAGCGCGCAACTTATTGCGAGCATAGAACTATATGTCCCCCGCGTGCGGTGGAGAGGGAAGAGTGGGTGCGATGGGTGTGGTTTTCGTACACCCCCCGCCCCAGAATTAGTTTACGTGCTCTGTAGATAGAGTCGTAGACTTGGGAAAAAATTACTTGTTTGTGCAGTGAGCCGACGCACATGTTCCGGGGTGAAAACCTACTCGATTTTTTTTTCGCGGGAGGAAGGGAGGAGTGGAAAAAGGGAGGGAGTGATTGTGCATGGCTTTGTCTTCCAGTGAGCCGACGCACATGTTCTCGTCGTCGATGATGCACGCGCTGCGGAAGAGCGTCGACTATGTGCAGGTGGGTGGGGAGAGGGGGGAGGAGGAGCAAGGAGGAGGCATGTCGATAATACTGTCGACGAGAGGTGACAGAAAAGGAGTAAGCAGTGAGAAAGAGGGGTGAAGAATGCGAGGGAGGAGAAGGAGAGTGAAGGAGTGATGGATTATTCATTCAGGTATATATTATGTGTTAGGGAAGAAATGACGTGGAAGAAGGGGTCGGTGAATGAGAAAAAAAATGAGATCACCATGCACGCGTGTTTCTGCGATAGTTGTTTGCAAATAATGTAGTGTGAACTGAGTGATTATCGATTATTGCAGATCATGACGTACGACTACCCGGCGCGGAAGCCGGTCGGCGTCGCCCCGATCACGTGGGTGCGAGAGAACGTGGAGAGGGTGACGGAGGGGGACAAGGTGAGTGAGGGGGCAGAGGGGGGGAGAGGAGAGAGAGAGAGAGAGAGAGAGAGAAGGGGAGAGAGGGGGACAAGGTGGGTGAGGAGGGAGGAAGGGATAATGTGAATGAGAAGAAGAAGAAGAGTAAGATAATTGTCACCGGAAGTATGCTTTTTGTTCATTGTAATCGGTGGAACACGTCCGATTTTATCAAAATATCATGCTCAGTCAGTCAGCAACAACGATTTCGGATAAATCTCGACTCTAGCATCGAAACAATACTACCTATGTTTTTCAGTCGCTGGCCGATCAGGTGCTGATCGGCCTGAACCACTACGGCTACGAGTGGACGAAGAAGAGCGCCGAGGCGGTGACGGCTGGAAGGTAAGGAGAGGGATGGGCGAAAGAAAGGAGAGATGAGTTGAGATATGAAAAAAGAAGAGAGAGAGAGAGAGAGATGTTGAGGTACCTGGAGGTGCTGTCGCGCCCGGAGGCGCAGCTGATGTGGAACGAGGAGACGGGCGAGCACGTGGTCAAGTACAGGTGGGTATCCACTATCCCATTTCGTGAACATTCAGTACAAAGTACGCTGGATGGATGGGATTACTTGCTCTTGTCGACTGGTATTCGGTGTAGATTTCGGACCATTATAACTGCTCACTTTGTTCGCGTTACGTGTTCCAGGTGAAGCGTATTCTTTCTAGTGTTCAATCTAGGAATATTCACTTTTGTAAATGCGCATTTAGATATTAAACATGTCGATAGTATTGCATGTACATGTTGATCACTGATTGTTTGTCAGCGACGGAGACAACTTTGACTTAAGCTTGTGATTGATTGTAGCGACGGCGTGGTGCTGTTCCCCTCGCTGTCGTCAGTGGAGATGCGCATGCGACTGGCGCGCGAGCTGCGAGTGGGAGTGGCGGTGTGGGAGCTCGGACAGGGACTCGCACACTTTGCAAAGGCCTTGTAGAGGTGAGTGGGTCGATCGGGGTGGTAGTAGCAGGGAGAGGTTGGTGGTAGACTGAATGGAGAGAAGACTGCCACAATAGGTTGAAGGAGAGGTGAGTGAGGGAGGGAATCGCCCTTCAATCACAGGGACTGGCACACTTTGCAAAGGTCTTGTTGATTGCGGGGCGGCATGGTTGACTGAAGGAAGAGAGATAAAGAGAGATGAGTAGGAGAGAGAGAGAGAGAGAGAGAGAAGGGGGAGTAGAGATGCAGAGAGACTGCCAAAATGTAGTAGAGGAGTGGCAAGTGAGGAAAGAAATTTGATTGACTGCATGATTCTATAAAAAGATTCTGAATGTGATTATATCGCAAGAAGATTGTTTTGTTTCAGGTCGTCAACAATTCTGTCATTATCCGCGATTTGAAGAAGATGATAACGAATTTGTATTTATTTTTACTTTTCAAAGATTTTGTATGTGCTGCCAGCACCCCTTTTTTTTCTTTTTTGTATGTAATTGTGCTGTGATGTTCAGTATTCTCTGAGATTTTTATGGGTACATATTTATTGTGGAGGGATAAAGTGTTTTGTAACAAATATCGAGTAAGTAACAATTGGAGGACGAAGTGAGTGCGTGGAAAGGCCGTGTAATGGAAGGTTCAAAGTATGGTGACGTGTACTATGGCTGAGAGTCAATCGATACCTAGGCGTATTTGTCAATCAGTACCAGGCGATAATAAAGCAAGCGTGAATCAGACCGGGAATGTATCTGAAACAATTGATTAGTACATTTACTTTTGACGAATGTGAATGTTTCGAAGAGAGGAAGGTAGAGAGAGAGAGAGAGATACTGACCCGAGGAGAGTGAGGACGATGTTGATGATGAGATCAGCTCCGCATCCCTTTTCCATCGCCACTCCGATGGGCTAAAAATTATTAAAGGTAGTGTACCCTCTGATTCTGGTCGCACGCGTTGTTATTACAATTTTATTATCCATCATTTGTTAGTTATAATTCCATAACATGAAAGGATAAAGTTCAAAAATAACAATTTTTGAAATATAAAAATATATTTTAAGTTTGAAGTTTACCGGCAATTTGTGTGCACAAGTGTGCACGCCCGCAAAACTTATGTTCACCGACTGGGGTTACATCACCGAACTTACCGGAGTAATCAGTTTGCTTCGCACTTAAAATGCTTTCAAATGGTTTTGTTGTTTGTATCGTATCAGCATTTCACATTCTGAAAACAAAATAAACTTGGAAAAAATATACTAACAAAATTAAATATATTTGCCAAAATTTTCAGAAAATCGACGTTTTTGTGTTTCTTCCACGTTTAAAGCGTATTTGCATAAGGTTAACGATATTTCCAAGGCATATTTTATTGACCAATTATGTTTCTAATAAGGAGATTGAACAAACAAACAATACAAATTGCAAATTTGAAGCTATGAGTTCAGAGGATACGCTACCTTTAATATGGACACTGTTCATCAGTTGAACATTTTTGACCTGTTTTAGTTCTCGACAGTTCTGCTCTATGCTCTATGGCGCCCATTGACTAATCCATTCCAAAATAATAATTTTGAAAAAAAAGTCAACTGAATAAGAAATAACAGCGTATACCCCCTTGCAGTTTGATGCTTTTGAAACTATTTTTCTCGTTGTATTTTCTATTGGCAACTAATCATTTCTCTGCTGCAATTTCTGCAAATAGCGTACACTCTATGTGTGCTAGCGCCCTGTAAGCCATAGAACAAAAAATATATCACGTATAATTACTTCTTCGAAACTCAGTCCTTCTTTTCATATGAAATACATGATATGCATAATGTGATTGAATGTGTTTTTCTTTCCTAAAACCTATTAGATTACAAGAATATTGTTTCGCAGATAACCTGAGAGGAAATGCGATGCTGATGAGTTTTCAGAAATTGATAGTGTTTAGTTAATAATCATAATGATTATGGGATGGGAACATTCAGAAAATGTCGCATAGTCTATGTGCCTACGTATTTTTTGCGGTTTGTATGGATTTTGAAAATCCCTTCAAACTGGGCATGTCACTACTCGGGGTGGGAAGTGGAATATGATATGACGCGTGCAAACAGCATAGTGAAATTGATATGCGCGATATTGCTCTTATAGCGTGCATGTGTTGTGTGTACGTCCGTTTCCCATTTTCGAAATTTGAAACACCATTTCATCCTCGGTTTGCAGGAGACCGGGATTATGCATTGTGGGGTTGCAGAGAAGACATCTGTCTGCTTACTCAGAATACAATAGAAGCGTCTGGAGAACGAGACGATTACAAGAGAGAAACGTGTGTTTTCTGGAAGAGAGTGACTCAATGTCTACAAGTGTTATTAGTAATGTGTCTGTGCTCTCTAAAAAAAAATGTCAGCGCTCGCCAGACAGATTGAACTCACCATATGTTTTTTGATTGAAAAGTGATCAGCTTAGTGCATTACAGCGAGTCTGTTTTCATTACAGATCTCTGTACTGCAAGATTAGATAGACTGTCTACGGACAATGCCAATTCGCTGTACTATTCATTCCATTTGTTGAATTCGTGTTTATCTCACAACACCTTGTTCGTGCGAACTGTTCTAATACTGCGAATCTGTGCGCACAACATGATTCGATTTTTTTGCAGAAGTGAGCAAGTGAGTTTCCATGTTTGCATGCGCGTTTGCGAAATTTCATAATTGCTAATTTCGTGGGTAGAGACGTAATAATGGTTCGTAGAAGATCAAACATCTAATTTTAAACCAAAGATCGCATATCTATATCTTGTGAGTTATCAGATCAAAGCATCCTACAAATTGTAAAGAACATAAAAAAGAAATAACATTTTAGAAAACTGTGACTTCAAAATTAAGTTCAGAAAATATGGGACCTTATCATTATCACTGAAAGTTCAGAAAAGACGTGGCCTTAAAATTGAAAGTTTATAGAATATAGGACCTTATCACTGAAAGTTTAGAAAAAGTGTGACCTATAAGTTAAAGGTAGTGTACCCTCTGAATCTGGGTGCATGTGTAGATACAACATGTCATTGTTTACGACTCAATGAGTATATTATGATGATGCAAACATATATTCTGAAAGAATTCAGTTTTAAAAAAAATATTTGAATATTGGAGTGAGAAATCGTAGAAACTAATAACTTTTAATCAGCTCGGGGGTGTGTGCACAACTGCACGAAGTTACACAATTTGACCACACTAACGGCTGTTTCATTCAAGACAAAAAAATTGCATGTGTTTATATTGTTTCTTATGTCATTCTTATTTTATATAACATTTCTACTATGTGTTTCTTCTACTAAACTGGCGAAAACAGCTTATGGGAAACTATATGCTAAACGCAGTAAGATATGTTGAATGATGTTAAAAATCATAACTCACAACGTTGCGCAAATATGCGTATCATGTTGGATTAAAACAAATGTTTGATAATTTTTTAATTTCATTATTTTTTTATCACAAACAACCATAAACGACATAAAAATACCTCTAAAAGACATTGATAATACATTCATGATATTTTTTTATATTTGGTTCAGAGGGTACACTACCTTTAAAGTTCAGAAAAGATTTGGGACATGACCTTACCGGGATAATGAGCGAGCAGAAACACTTAGGGATGTCGGAGCAAGTGAGAGCCATCTAAACACGTGGATAAGAATATGAACATAATATAAACTCGCATCAAATAAATGCGCCAGTAGCCTTTTTACCAAACTGAACAAACGCGCGCGGTATATGACTGTAAAAATAAAGCGCACATGGATGAAATTCATCTGACTGAACACATCATGAATACCAAAAAGTTCAAAAAGTTCAAAATGTCGTAGCGTATGGATTTGAAACTCATAAAGTCATAAAGTGTGCGAACGCATCATGACAGAGCTTAGATAAGACAGGTCATTGGCAAACTGTCTGTGAGTGAGTGTGTGCACAGCGTTTTATACGGAATGGCCCCTCTTATCACTTTGTCGTTTCCTGATATGTGCGCAGTGACGAATGGACCGAATGGCATCTCACAGATCACAGTTGAATCACTGACTCACAGCCGAGAAAATCTCCTTTCATAACTGCACTGTGATAATATTCACAAACACGCGTCCCCATTTGTTTTAAAAGTCATCCCGTTGGTTCTCCAAAATGTGTTCTTTTTTGGATTGTATCCAGGACAAATATATAACGAAGGAAGATTTCCCTTTCGAAAGAAAAGCATGATAATCATATTCCTGATTGATGAAAGTGACTGTATACAAAGTATCATGATATATCATGAAGTATGATAACGAAAAATTATGAATTATGAAAATAAATCAGAATAGAATCAGAATATTTATCTCGAATCAAGTAGCACACAAGATCGATTACGTAAATAACTGTGAGATACGGTAAAATACAGTAATACAATGCCTACTGCGAGTTCCAACAACACGGGTTTCGGTGGTCCCGTGGATGCGTACGCGTTGTTGGTGATGCTTGTCATCACCAACAACATAAATATCATAAGAAAATAAATATAATACGTAATGATATAAAATATCTAAAAGTATGCTATTACATATCATGAAGTAAGATATTTCGGTAAGACAAGCTAATCTGGCTGGTATATTTTTAGCACCCTACATCTTTTTTGTTGTTTAGAGTAAGCAACATGATGACGTTGTGTTGTCACTAAAAACGCTGGCTTTCATAAAAATTGTCTAGGTTATTATCTGAATCCCTCCATAAGCAGATGATATTGTCTGGCGATCATATGATCTGTCTCTCAACTTACTATATAGTAATACTTGATTGGCTGCGAGAGCCATACCTGCACCTGCGATCGAAAGCCGTATGTAGCATTCTGTCGTCACAACTACGTAGCTCGGTATACAAACATGTCCGCGTTTTCAGCTTTTTCTCCCAAGCCGAAAATAAGTGAACGTAAGTCGTGATTAATAATAATGGTTTATCCATAGGCGCAGACAAAACACAAAACACGAAATACAAACTGGTGCGGAATGTACAAAGGTTTAGTGTTTAGTCCCCGGATGGGTCCTTGGAGGGTATTGCTCCCTATAGCAAAGCCTCATCCGGTGGGTAGCATCTTTCGAGAATCTTCTTCCTTTTTTCCATATAGAGTATGCGGCCTTGATTCGTCTTCGAACGTGTGAGCCATATGGACCACGTTGCCTCTAACGTCGAACGTTCTCGAACTTCTCTCGACCATTTGCATACTTGCTTACGATTGATGATTGATCCATTCGTCATCATCACGTTGCGAAATCCAAGAAATCCGTGAGTTACCCACTAGTGCACTCCCAACAGGCTTATTCGGCTCCTCCTTATCGTATCACAGTGAACGGCTTCGGACATCGATCGATAACAGTGACGTACTTCTCTTCCGCTCGCGGGTGCCGCCGTCGCCCTTCAGTTCGATTTCGCTTTGTACCTTCTTTTCCTCCAATCGAGAATCTCTGAAGGTTATGAGAAACTAAGTGCATGTTATTTTAAGGGCAACGTGAAGTTTCCTCATCTGTTAAATATGTCGCCCCTTTTCAATGACATTAGTAAATCGTCGGAGAGGAAGTGATACTAGTTTTTTTTACACGACTTATTAAAAAAGCGCACGCTGTCTACGAAAAAAAGAGGGCGGAAACAAAGTGAGATAGAGAAAAGGGAAAGAAAAAGTAGAAAAAGGTGTAAGCAGAGAAAGCTACGATGAAAATGTGTTACATCATGGTGCATATTACAATTGTCATTAAACAACATACATACTGACCGTTTTGTATCTAGTTTGCACAAACACTTTATGCAAATCAGCAAATCGGGATCGAAATGATCTCGGGGATTGTGGTTACGGTGGGTTTTTATGATTAGATTATAGCGAACATGGCTTGCATTATATGTTTTATCTGATCGCGTTTGCTACGTGTATTTTCCAGACATTTGCAGACTAGCCGACGTTAGCGTCAGCCGTGAAGAGCCACTCGACCTTTGGTACATCTATCTTCGGTCGATAGCCTTCGCACTATTTCACTCCTTATATACCTGGTCGAGTTGTCTTCATCGATTCCCCATTCAGCATCTCCTTTTCTGTTTGACATTGACCGTCGACAATAAATATCCAGCCACTTCCTCTGTCGCACTTCTTTGGAGAGAGGGTGACTCTCCTTCCTTCCAACTACCTGTAGGAGATCCTTGCTGCTCCACGCTTTGCGGCCGTAAAAGGGAATACGACTAAAATGTTAGATTTTGATCATCCTAGGCGCTGAAGTCATTATACATATGTTACGTAACTTACGTAACTCCTATTTGCTCCCGTAATCGGACTGTGACACCACACTATAGAGAGGGATACAAGTGTCTGTGCTTGCCTCCAGACGTGGAGGGTTTCTCTTCGTGTCGTAATCCCTTCTGCACGACTAGTTTGGCACAACATAGTGTTGTGTTGTGCGGGCAGAGTGCACAATTTCACCTGTATGCACTCTGGAGAAGGTGTGCCGTGATAGAGTACGAGGAAGTAGTTAGTCTTCTAAAAGCGCGCAACCCTAGGCCCTAGCTTTCATAGTACGGGAATAGTAGCAAATCGGAAACAGAATTAACTCCCCTTACTACTCCCTCTGCGTCTCTGCCACCATCGACCACTCCGACAAGTGCAACATGGCCGTTGGCCGCACAACAAACACCCCCTTCACTCTGCGCTCTCGCCGCCCGCCACTGTCTAGCCCCGCCCTCTAAGTGCTCTACGAGTGAGTTTCACACACGCACAGTGACAAGATATTCCGAGGTGTATTGTACACCTGTACTACCTGTACTCAGCAATGATGCTGTTCAACGCGCCGATGTGCGTTTTGTCGCAGCGAATGAACGAGATGGCTGATGGCCGGATAGCGTTTCCGTCGATAGATCAGACGCCGCCGCCACGGACAGTCAGGTGAGTCCTTATGTCATTAATAATGTATGAGGAGTGTGTGTACTACGAACTGCTTACCTTGTTCCGTTCGAAGGTTGAGTGTGGTAGGTGAAAAGCAGGTGGCACGGCGCACGGTAATATTTTTAAAAAAAACCACCTTTAAGGTAGTTAGATTTCCGGGAGTTTGAGGAGACTGAATACTACTTTATAGCCATATTATATCCTTGATGTCATTGATAGTGTTTGGGGATGGAGAGTGTATGACTCTATGCAGAATGCACTACTAACTGCTTACCTCATTTTACCGGCACTGACTTTCTCCGAAGGTATTAGGTAGATATTCGCGTCATGTTCACTTGGTGTGGCCTTTGAATGTGTATTTACTTGCAAATATATTTCTTTTTCTCTATATTCTGTGATTGATGCTGGGTTGATAGGATCTCAATGCGGATATTAGTAAAGGCAGGTGCACAATTGGCCGGAAACCTATGCACATGGACATGGTACACAGGTTTCCTCTCTCTCTCTCTCCTGCGCGCGAGAGAGAGACAGAAAGATTCATATCGGCTGCTCATGCTTGTTGTAATGAGTTTTAATATTGTGGAGGGTGCAACTTGAGACTGAATTTTTTGAGTTCTCCTACTTCCTCCTCTCTCAGTGCGTATGAGAAAAAACTGCGACTGCGAGAATGGGCTATTGTTCGGAGAAGAAAGCGCGTTGCGTACGCATATTATGTGTCTCACCCTCGTCTCCATTCTCTCGATGATGCCCACGCCTCTCGCAACAAACAAAGACTCGGACATGTGTGAGCCAGCAGTGTTGACATAAAGTGCTTGGGCCAATGACCCACTCTCGGACAACACTCTGGAGGGAGTGCAACAGTGTTTTCGTCCCTCGTGCGTTCTGTCTTTCTTTCTCCTCGTTCTCGTCGTAAATGAGTAAGGAGCTGTTTTCGCCTTGAAGTGATGCGATAAACGAAAATCAATCGGTAACGTGCACTATAGGTGCTAGGGAGAATGTGTTGTTTTGGTGTACTCATACTCACCGCCAACTTTGTTAGATGATCAGGCTGTTGCTTTGATTTCTAATCATCACGACTTTTTCTCTGTCCAGGTCTCTCTATTTTCATGGTCGATGAACGTCAGTATATATATAACATATGCATAACCGCGGGAATGAGAAACAATGTACTTTACGGACAGTAGTAAGTATAGCTATCGATTATTGCCTTTCCTGGCAATTTAGACTTATTTGATGGACGTATGTACTATACTAGGGTCTGAAATAAGTTAAGTAAACGTTTTTTGAATTCAACTAGACTATTTACGAGATTCGGTCATTCAGACGGCGGCTTTTTTATCTGAATGTGCGTCACGCAGACAAAAAGGGATTATTATAAACTATACTTGTTTACCGTATGCAACATATACATATAGTACATAACACAATAATAATGGTAATGGAACGCGGGAGCATTTTTGATGTCTCACCGCCGCCGGCTAAAGAGTGCGAGCAGCGTTATCGATTGTGAATGAAAGAGAGCACATGGCTTGTCCATGAAGAAATTAATTGAAACGTTTTTGCAACAGTATATCGTCCATTACACTGCGGAATGCCCTCATTTGTTCACTCTTTTTCAAATCGATTATGTTCGCGCGCAGACAAAGTGCACGCAGAGTGCGAGAATACCTGGCGCCCGCCGGGTGCGCGCCCGCTATTTCGCGCGCTATGACATCATCATAACCGTCTGCTTGTATTTATTTTGTTGTTTTCGTCTAGTCGGTCTGGGCATTTCCGCTTTTTGGCCATCTCATTTCACTATTATTCCGTGTTTCCTTTCTTTTGCCGCGCGGTCGGCGGATGGTATGATGGGATCACCTCTTCCACTCAATTTCCGCCCGCGACGAAGGTGCATTACACAATTTGTAGCCCTCCATATTGTAGCATTATGGTGGATTATCTATATCGAATCTGACTCCACACGTCGCTGTGTCTCGGGAACGCATGGCAACTATTAGAAAGAGAGGGTTTGGCCGCGGTTCTATCTTACTCTCTCTCTCTCTTGCCCTCTCCCTCTCCCTCACTCTCTCTCCCTCTCTCCCTCTCTCCCCCGTCTCTCTCGCACTCGCTCACTCTCAATCTCGCAGTTTTCGGTTCCGATCTCTCTCTCTCTCTCTCTCTCTCTCTCTCTCTCTCTCTCGTTATCTGCTCACCTCGCTGCAAAAGTGCACACACTCTCTCTTCTCTCGCGGCTCTTCTCTCGGCATGTGTCTCTCACATGTCCGTATGTATGTGTGTGTAGCATGCTCTGTGCTTTCCTGCCGACCACCACCGCACATTCTCACGTCACGTTACCCTAGAACATTGTCGTCGTTATGTTTATTGACGTGGTCATGACGATCCAGCCACATTTTTAGGGACTAGTTGTATAGTTGTCAGCGTTGGCACGATCACTTTCTCGCGACTTGATTTATGCAGCTGGTCTGTCTTTTCTGAGGATCAATTGAGCCGGTCAGTGCAGTGCCGAGTGCGGATTGTCTGTCGCCGCGATGCGTTCTCATGAGTCGACTAGCTTGTCTCCAGTGCAATCGATTGAACCACTGCCCCGTGCGTTCTGTCTCTCATTTCCTCGCGAATATAGTTGTAGCGGGCCCGCCCGCTGCTACCTTTTTGCACTTGGCTCTTCGATCGGCCTGGGCGTTTTGCTCCGTAATTGGCTCTGTACTCGTGACTTGCTTATTTATTCGCGAGCTTCGCATGCCATATATCCACGTGGATTTATAGCGAAAATGCGATTCCGACTGCGTTTAAATATCATGTACATGCTGTATTTTGAAGAATACCTACATCTATTTGATGGAAATTGATTGATGGCAAAGTCAATACGCTCACCGTTTTCGTCCGAATTGTTTCGATCTTGTGAAAGATCTTCGTAGCCAAGCCCGTTCCGTACATTTCGCTTATATTTTCTTTTTGACCCATTTGCTTGCCTACTAGTCTTTTGTGTTTTTGCAATTTTACGCGACGTCAACTTTTTCGTTTCACGGCGTGCGAGGTGTATTGTTTGGACCAGTGTGTCAAGATGATTTTCATGCGCTAGAGGCTACTCATATCTTCTTGACCAACTCGACTATTATTGTTTCAAGCTTGTTTCTATATGGAACCGGGTTTGCCGGATGTGCTTCTTGTGTTTTGCTCTGCTTTTTCTTTCCAGATTGCTAGGATCATTGGTTCTTCTTCTTCCTTCCAGCTTGCTCGGTTCTCCTCTCCTCCCAGATTCATTGGTTCTTTTGCCCAGATTGTGTGAGGGATGTACACTACGTGCATGTGGTGATAGGTGTTCAATCACAGTTGGCATTGCCCGCAGATCGTTTATCAGTATATCAGTCGTACCTACAGCAATGCTGAAGTGAGTGCGTGTGCGAGCGCGTCGTTTTGTTTAGCCCGCCTCGGCTTAACGATTGATTGTTGTGATAATGCGTTATCACTCTGGACTCTTGGACAATAGAGACACACTCGGGCCAAGTTTTCGCGAGTGACCTGATATGCTATCACGCGCTTGTCCATTTTATTTCCTGCACACTTCAAACTTCATACGGTGCTGAAGAACTCAAGTCGTCTAAATACTGATATGGTATCATTTGACGTGAAAACGGACACATAAAGTATAGCCCTCTGTTCTGGTCTAACGTAATGATTAGGCTTTGTGCCACGCGGATGCCGTTTTCGTTCAGGTGTAGTTTCTGTTTTTGCCGCTCATTGCGTATTCTATGTTTGTTATGTGCCCGCGCGGTAGCTCTATTCTATATGTGATATTATTTTTTGTCGAACGATACTGCTTCATGTTTGCAGCTCGCAGTCTCTGCAACTGTTTAACGCAGGTGCAGTTGGCGCGCGCTTCCACTTCTTCTTATTCCATTCCTCATTGATGGCGCGCGTCTGTTTGGCTATGCGCTCTTCTGCGCTGCCGACGAATGCGTCACGAACCAATTTACGCGGGCCTGGAACAATAAGGGGCGCCGCCGCCGCGTGGTTCTGTTTTGTGTTGACGGACGGTGTTAGATGTATGTATGTGGTATTGATTCGGTGCGCCCTTTTCGATTCAGATTCGCACGTTCGCACGTCTCTCTTTCTCTCGCTCGGAATCGAATCGCGGGTGCCAAGTACGAACGCTCTTTTCGATTTTATAGGAATTGCTTGTCGTCGCCTTTTGAACTGATCGGCCGCGGCCAGATTCATTTTCCCATGAGCGCTTCATCATAGCGGCATCATATCAGAATAATCGCAGCGCGGCGCGGCTTTGCGCCCGCTGCCCAGCTTTTTTTTTCGAGCACGTTGGCAGCATCAGCAGGCGGCGCTTGTGGCTTTGACGTGTGACGTTTCCATCGCGCCGCTTCGACTTCTCTGTCTCTCTCTCTCTCTCTCTCTCTCTCTCTCTCTCCACTCCCCGTCGCGTGCCCTCGCGTGACATTAATGCAACACTAGTTTCCTCCTCGACCGCCTATTTCGGGCGGGTTGTAGTCGTAGACGTCAACGCGCGAGACCGAGTCGGCATTCACGGCATGTGCAGCGCTAGTTTTTCTATAAGCAATGGGTGATAGGAGCTTATATAAGTGTCTCCGCTGTGCGGCGGAGCGTTGTCGGTTGGCAAGGCGCGTTCGCTTGCACCGCCGGCGCCGCCCCTTGAGGGGTAAGAAGTAGAGGCGGGGGAGTCGTGTGAGGGCCCTTGTCGCTGTGCGTTACGGTCTGTGACGCTCCCTTTATTTGAGCATCTGCCATGTACGAGTGCGCGCTTTCGCCCGCCACTGCGTCCACCTATTTCAAGTCGCCCTACTTGTGGTAGGTGCAACGTGATTTGGTTGTTTGCGCTTATCAGTTTGTACAGTGTGTACATTGAAATTAGCATGCTTCTGTTCCGCATCCGGAAAGGACGATGAGAGTTGTATGTAAATGTGAGATCCGGCCATCCGGCGGATATGTAATTTGAGACTCGGATTTCAATGTTATTCGCCTTTTCTAAGCAAACGTGAGGAAGATGGTGTTTCAATTTGTGATAATGGTTTCTCATCGCTTCTGTGTAAATGTAATGTATGTGTATGCAGCCGGAAATGAGTGTCATGTTTGCCAATGTTTGAATTTGTGCGGTATGACTATGATGTTGAATTTATTTCGTAGTTGCTAATTTCTCATTCTCTTCTGCTTTTAGGCCTATGAAGGAGGAGTATGCGGGTATGGCGTGCGCCATTTGCAGCGCACCCGCCGACGGCCTCCACTATGGAGCCATTTCGTGCAGGTTATTATTGATTGATTGACTGTCATGTGATGTTGTTAATTTATCGATTTTCAGATCGTGCAACGCATTTTTCCGCCGCGCCGTCACGTTTGGACAGGTGAGAATCGCTGAAAATACTTGTAGTGTTTTGTTTTGGTGTTTTTGTTTTATGAATTTTGATGCCATATGACTGATCTGTGTGTCTATCTAGTCTCGTCGATTGTGTTATAGACCTTGACCAGCATTGTTTTTTATGGTTGGGATTTGATATTCGATCGATCAGCAGATATTGGAGCTGATGATTTTTAATGTATCACGAGATGAGAAGAGGAGCTGTGCGCTGACTCTCATAGGCATACTACATAATTTGTATTCCCTGTTGTTTGTCTACGTAGTTGAGTATTCTGTATAGGAGCTTGACGCTATTGACGTTGTACTGTTCCCCTGTTATGTCATCAATCATCATTGATTAGGTCTCTTAACATTGAACTGAAGAGATGGGACTGCCGTTTTGTAGTCTCTTTCACGTGGAAAAGGAGTGATTACCGGGTATAATTTGAGTGGGTGTACTATGCTAGTGCTAGTACTCTAGGAAGAGACGGTAGCGATAATTCAAGCTCGCTTTCTGTTTCGTTGCCGTTTTGACGTGAAGCGTGGAGCAATTACTGTGTATAATTCGAGTAAGTGTTGGTACTTGGTACTATGCTAGTACTAGTACTCTAGGGATGCGACACCGACAATTCAAGCAAGACAATTCGTTTTTGTTTTTAGCCATTTTCGGCGTTGATTTAGTTGCGTCGAGATTTGGTTAGAAGAATCTGGCAGAACAAACACAGACGTTGTAGGAGAGTTCTGGTTCTTTGCGATGATCGCATTGTCTGTGTTTTGGGCATAATGCCTGTCTTTTGTCACAATTCCTTGAGTCGAAAGTAGTGAAAACTTGAACTTAGCAGTCTGTGTGCACAGGCAAACAGATTCCCAGGGGGCGCGACGTGGACGTGAGCGTCGACAGTTTCTACCCTTCCCCCAGGAGAAATTAGTGTGGAATTAAATGCGATCTATGCACCTGTCAGATTGATCGCTCTCGCTCTGTCTCGACGAACGACGACTAAAGTATAATGTTGCGTCGATCGCTGGCGATTTGGAAATTAACGAAGCGCTGGGTTCTCGACTGGATGTTTTGTGGTTATAGGGAAATACAGGGACGGAAGGAGAGTGAGAGGAGAAAGTGCACATGCATTGAACGAGCGCTGTGTGTGTGAATAGAAAGAATAGAAACAGCTGTCGTGTCATATCATGTCAACTAATAGCGCCTTGAGCCGCTACCGGTAGAAGAAGCTCAGGGAAATATCGAGTCGAGAGAGAGAGAGAGAGAGAGGCGGAAGGAAACGAACGTATGGTGTTCCGTGGGTGGATCACAAAAAAAGTTGGGGATGTGTTTTGAACGGGTTGATGTCTGAGCGGTCCATCTGGCTCGCTTGCGATTTTTATAGCAGATTTCTGATTGACGCGGGCACAATTGTTGCGACGTTATTGAGCACTTTTATTAAGAACTCTCTCTTTTATCGGTGACTTGGTCGCGTCTCGTTATGTCTTGTTGTTTGGCATGATATTAAACAAAGTGCATATACTATAGTCTGTGGTTACTAGGAATGGGAGTAGGGGAAAATAGAGATATAGTGCAGTGATGTGTCATGTTGTTGTGAACGAATACCAAAGACAAAGTGCAGGCTCGGTCGCCCGCCGCGGGCGTTCTCTGTCTCACTCTACTCTCACTCTATTTTTAAAAGAGGTGAGAGTGTGGGTGTGGGTGAGAAAAAAGGATATGAGAGAAAATGGAGTTGTAAAAGCTAGAAGAAATATCTCAGATATCTCATCTCATAGGGATATCTCAGAAGATAATGTTTTTTTTATCGGATTATCGCGTTATGAAAACGAAACATAAAATAAATCTCGCGGTGGGGATCGCACAATTTACAATCGAGATGAAGGGGGAAATCATAAAAAGCATCACTCCAAGCGTTAGCCTAGCAAGATATTGGTCTGCTTCCTTTCATACTGTAGTAACTGCGCTGTCTTGTTCACACATGACGATCCCAGTCCTCTCCATCCCCCTCTCTCTCTCTCTCTCTCTCTCTCTCTCTCTCTCTCTTACTCTCTCTCTCTCTTACTCTCTTCCTTTTCCTTTCTCCCTTCTTCTCTCTCCCCCTCTCTCTCCCTCTCCCCCCTCTCTCTCTCCTCTCCCCTCCCTCTCCTTCTCTCCCTCTCCCCCCTCTGTCTGTACATGATTCTCCTCTCTTGCAGCAGTACGTGTGCCGCTACAGTGGCGACTGCGACGTGAACCAGACTGTGCGGTGTGCGTGTCGCGCCTGCCGCTTCCAGAAATGCCTCCGCGCCGGAATGAGGATCAATGGTGGGTATCAGGGTATCGATTGATTGCACACGCTTTTGGTTATTAAACTTTCGGTGGTAGACTGGTAGAGTAGAATAGAAATGGTGAATTTTCGGTATAAGAGTGTGAGCTTTGTCGATTGTAGGCTTGTGGCTATAATAACTACTAGCTCGTTAGTAGCATCAACATGGATTCAGAATTTCTCTTTTTTGTCGTCTGTTTTATGGCTTACTCACTGTGTATCTGAATTGCTTCATGTTGATACAAGCATGAAAATTAGTAGTGTTCAGTTTTTGGCTTGTTAGAAAGGTGTAGAGGAAGGGGATGTTGGCTTCTATAGATAGTATCGATGGACGGATATGAGCTACGGTTGGCTGATAGCGAATATCTCATGTATCTCACAGCGGCTGCAGTAGGGCATTCGCATGGAGGGTACATTTACGGTATTATGTATGCGATAAGTATATTCAGGTGTCTATGAGAGATTAGGAGGGGGAAGTCGGATAATCAGAGTTTCAGAGTCTCGTTAGCGTTTTTGCACGTAGACTATTATAGCGTTGATATGTTGACAAATTGAGAAGAGTACTCTGTGTTTTATTGACGTATCTTTGACAACGGTGACTTTGCTTAGGATTACGGTTGCATTCTAGTGTCTCTACTCTTATAATATGGTTTCTCTCTCTCTCATACTCTCTCTCTCTCACGCTCACGCACACGTATTCTCCTTTGCTAGTTTGAACATTTTTCGAGCTGCAAGAGCTGCTTGTAAATTGAAGAATTGCACGCTATTCCAGGAATAGTTTGTTACTTGCTACCTACGAATATAGAAATAGTTGAGGGAATGGGAACAGGGGGATTCGCTGTATCGCTGGTTTTTGATAGTTGGTTGTTTAATGTGGTCTACGATTACATATGATTGATTGTGTGTATGTCAGTCTGTATGGTCTTGCTGTTTCCTGTTTACTTATCTTCGTCTCGTGTTTTGATATAAGGCGTCTAAAAATACTTTTTTCGTGCTTTCTGGTATGCATCTGAAGTGCGCTTGAAATGTTTCGAGTTTATGCGATAAACTGCGTCGACATAGCAAACTGATTGATTTGTCGTGAATATGCGAAAAATACGAAAAAAAGTGTCTGTTGCCGTGGCTAATCGATGCCACGACAAACCCGGCCGGCCAGTTTGTCGTGGACTATTGCCTGACACGACAAACCCGGCCGACCGATTTGTCGCAGCCGACGAGACAAACTCGGATGCCCGGTTTGTCTCATCAATGCACGAGACAAACTCGGTTGCCCGGTTTGTCTCGTCCGATGATGACCGTGCTGGCAAAACATCTGCCACCGACGGGATTCGAACCCACGACCATCTGACTGGACCGCGCCTTAGACCACTAGGCCATCCGACCACGTGCAGAAGTGAAGAGAAAGCGCACATGAGTGATGAGTGAGCGCTTCCATGCGGGGATGGTTCTTTCAAGAGAGGCAGAAAGAGAGAGAGAGAGAGAGAGAGGGAGAGAGAGAGAGGGGGGGAGGGGGAGAAGGAGAGGGAGAGTGGGAGAGAAAAAGAAAATTAAAACTATAACAAAAACTAAACTCTCTCAACTAAACATAATTGACAGAGTGCGTATTTAACTTTATCCAGCCTGGTCAAATAGGGAAAGAACCACACACCAGGTCAATCAATACAGAAGCAACCTTTGTATCACTCGAAGGCGCGCAGTGAATGATACTATCCTATAACGTTAAAGTGGTTTTGCATGGATGGTCTCTTTGTCTTTTCGGTTTTTGTCGTCTTATATAGGCCATCCCCCGTTTCATCTTACCTCAATATCGCTGGTCCGCCAGACAGACGTGAATTTTATGCAAATTTTATCCGATTGGATATTTTTGCGCTCGAATACGGTTTAAATGACGGAAAACATTAGAAATCGAACATTAGAACTAGAGCTCTAGTTTTCCAATTCCTCTTCCCCTATTCCTCTCTCTATTCCTCTCGCATTCTATATAGGCATTTCCTTCACTCAGAAAACTGGGCGTGGTACGATAGCCCCATTATACTTTCACGCTGACGCTCCCGTGCAAAAGATGCACCTACTAGGCCCCATTATACTTTCACGCTGACGCTGACGCGACGCTCACGCTCTAGTGCAAAAGATGCAACTATTGATTTCGTTGACGCAGCGTGATCAAAGTCGATAGATGCATCTTTTGCACGAGCGTGAGCGTCGCGTCAGCGTCAGCGTGAAAGTATAATGGGGCTATCGTACCACGCCCAGTTTTCTGAGTGAAGGAAATGCCTATATAGAATGCGAGAGGAATAGAGAGAGGAATAGGGGAAGAGGAATAGGAAAACTAGAGCTCTAGTTCTAATGTTCGATTTCTAATGTTTTCCGTCATTTAAACCGTATTCGAGCGCAAAAATATCCAATCGGACAAAATTTGCATAAAATTCACGTCTGTCTGGCGGACCAGCGATATTGAGGTAAGATGAAACGGGGATGGCCTATATAAGACGACAAAAACCGAAAAGACAAAGAGACCATCCATGCAAAACCACTTTAACGTTATAGGATAGTATCATTCACTGCGCGCCTTCGAGTGATACAAAGGTTGCTTCTGTATTGATTGACCTGGTGTGTGGTTCTTTTCCTATTTGACCAGGCTGGATAAAGTTAAATACGCACTCTGTCAATTATGTTTAGTTGAGAGACTGAGTTTTATTTTTGTTATAGTTTTAATTTTCTTTTTCTCTCCCACTCTCCTTCTCCTTCTCCCCCTCCCCCTCTCTCTCTCTCTCTCTCTCTCTCTCTCTCTCTCTCTCTCTTTCTGCCTCTCTTGAAAGAACCATCCCCGCATGGAAGCGCTCACTCATCACTCATGTGCGCTTTCTCTTCACTTCCGCACGTGGTCGGATGGCCTAGTGGTCTAAGGCGCGGTCCAGTCAGATGGTCGTGGGTTCGAATCCCGTCGGTGGCAGATGTTTTGCCAGCACGGTCTTCATCGGACGAGACAAACCGGGCAACCGAGTTTGTCTCGTGCATTGATGAGACAAACCGGGCATCCGAGTTTGTCTCGTCGGCTGCGACAAATCGGTCGGCCGGGTTTGTCGTGTCAGGCAATAGTCCACGACAAACTGGCCGGCCGGGTTTGTCGTGGCATCGATTAGCCACGGCAACAGACACTTTTTTTCGTATTTTTCGCATAATCACGACAAATCAATCAGTTTGCTATGTCGACGCAGTTTGTCGCATAAACTCGAAACATTTCAAGCGCACTTCAGATGCATACCAGAAAGCACGAAAAAAGTATTTTTAGACGCCTTATATGGTGTGGACGTGCAAAATGTACCCAGAGTAATGTGAGATAAGAGGGTAGATAGAAAAAGAGAGTTAGAGAGTGGGATGTGGGAAGCCCGCAGTAGAGTGGGAAGTGGGAAGCATGCTAGCCTATTTACACGAAAAGGAAGGGATGTATGGGGGAGTTGGTATGAGTAAGAGATTTCCTGCTTGCTGTTAGTTGCTATATTATCGGGAGATTGGATGTTCGCGGAAATGGGCAATTCGTAACTAAAGTGATAGGTCAGTAAGTACCCGGGTTACCGTATCTATGCGAGCGTCATTGGGGTTGTAGTTCGGTGCTACAATGCCTTTCAGCTCCCTTTTCGCTCCACTCTCGTTTCACAATCATAACAGTTTCCCTTTAAGACGGATATCAGGGGTTGCTTGTTATTATATAGCAGAGATTCTCAAAGTGAGGGACATAATTGTGTTCCCTCTCACTGGTCACTGGTTATGTGTTTCAGCGGTGCAGCCTCGCCGCGACCCGACGGGCAGCCAGAAGGACCGTCGTCGCGCATCGAACGGCGGCATGATGCACCCCAACCTGCCCAGCCCCGGTCAGTGGGTGCCAGTGTCTACGCAACTCTGTCCTGATCTCTCGACCGTATATGATAGTGACTGTAGGTAACCGTAGTGTTGCAGGTTCTGCTAGCGGCGCAGACGCGACGTCGCTGTTCAACGCTCTGGCCGCGCCGGTCTCGGGCTCGGCTGCCAGCTCGTTTGGCCAGCTGTTTGCCCCGTCGCCCCTCCAACAGGAGATGCTCAACCCGCAACAGCAGCAGCCGAGGAGGAATGTGCAGGGGCAGGGACAGCAGCAGGGGTGAGTGGGTGGTGAAGGCGTCGTCGGTCTTGACGTTGTATGGCAAGTCGTTGTGGGTAGTTGGAAGTTGGAAGGCAAATCAGAAGGCGTTTAGGGGTAGTTTGAAGAGTTCCTCTAACTGTGCAGATTGACTTGACTCCCCGTTTCAGTCTGTCACTCTCGATGAGCTCTCCGCAGACGCCGTCATCATCTTCCCACCACCATCAGCAGCAGTCGTCTCCGTACATCAAGATGGAGCTGGACGAGCCGCAGCCCGGCAGCAGCGGCACCCAGCAGTCGACCACCACCAACGCATCCTCCAGCGACTCGGTGCCGTCGCCATTCAACCAGATGTTGATGGGCATGGGCTATCGGACGGTGAGTGGGGGGGGGGAGATAATGAGAGGGAGAGAGAAAGGGGGAGGTAGGGAGAGAGAGAGGGAGAGAGTCGTACCGGTTTTGTGCGATTTTGCAGTGGTAGAAGATGAATGTAGCTTCAACGTGAAAAAAAGCTCGACTGTAAACGTGACAGTGCTTTTAGGCGACGCAGCAGACGTGTGTGCCTGCTCCGGCCGAGAGTGACAGTCAACAGCAGCAGCAGGAGCAGGCGAAGAAAGAAAAGAAGGAGAAGACTCCGGTGCGCCGCGTCCGGGACTGCCACCTCGAGGAGGACGAGAAGTTTGAGAGGTATTGTTGGGGTACTGTAGGTTGTTGAGACGAGAACTACTGTAAGGATACTGTGAGGATACTGTAGGTTGTTGAGACGAGAGAGGTAATGTAGGGATACTGTAGGTGGTTGAGACGAGAAGTTTGAGAGGAACAGAGGTACTGTGGGGATACTGTGGACGAACTTTTGTATATTGCATGCGGGGTGTGACGCGCTACTTTTCTTGAGCACTATTTGCGACTGTAGCCTTTCGACTGTAGGCGAACGCAGGTTTTTTTTTCGCTCTGCAATTATTTGACATTTCCCGGGATAGCCATATCTGTATAGATTTTTTCCGTTTGCTTCTTGCAACGTGTTTGCAATACGAATGGGCTATGTGATATGATAGGGGTATAGATATAGACATTTTTAGAGGACGAGAAAGGTAATCTTTAAAAAAAGAGTTAGTAATTTATCGATTGCTTTATCCAGGCTGGTGCTGTTCTACGGTGAGCACTCGCGTCTCATGCAGCTCGCCATGATGGGAGTGGACAAGTTTCTCGAGGAGCACGACAAGGTACGGTAGGGGCGGAGGCGGAAGGGAATCGTGGCGGGACCCAGACTCGATATGATTTGCAGGGCGTGACTCTGCGCGAGATGGTTCCGACTGATGTGGACAAGCTGAGCGCCACCGAGCTGTCTGGTCTGCTCTACTGGATCGAGAAGCAGGAGCCGTTCCGCACGTTGTGCGCTGCCGACAGGGTGTGTGAGAGGAAGGGGCGGGGCTAGTGTGGGCGTGGCCTAAATCACTGTAACTGTTTTCACTATCTAACTGTTACTCATTTGAATATTATTCCTTTCTATATAACGAAAGAGAGAGAGAGAGAGAGGTCGTGTGATAAAGATTGTTGTTGCAGCACGTGCTGCTGAAGCGTTACTCTGTGCGCAAGCTGTCTCTCGACCACATGTACCACGCGAGCAAGCACCGCGAGCAGTGCGCGCTCGGCAACTTTGTCATGCTCAACAACACGTACGTCCCACCCGGCAAGACTGGCTTCGAGGGAGTGCACGACGACGCCAAGCAGATCGAGGCCAAGCACGAGTGAGTCAGGGCAGTCGGGAGACTTTCGTGCCGGGGCCCGGGTTGAGTTTGGATGCGGCGGGGTACTGTAGATTTGTAGTGAAGGGGATCCGGGAGGCTATCGTGCCGGGGCCCGGGTTGGGTTTGGATAGGGCGGGGTACTGTATGTTTGAAATATGTTGATGTGTAAATGTGAGGGGGATCTCGAGTTTTTGCCAAATTGTATTGATGTTCCGACGGTTTGCTCTGTTTCAGCATCTTCCTGCCGACGTTTGAGCGCATCTGGCGCAGCGTGATTGCGCCCTTCAACATTTTGGAGATTACGGACGCGGAGATAGTGTTTCTGCACATGATGCTGCTGTGGAGCTCGCTGAACAACTCACACGTCACCCCCGCCACCAAACAGATTATGGCCGAGCGACGCATGTGGGCCTGCCAGCGGTGAGTCGAGCGAGGGGCGGGGCCTGTACGGGGGCGGAGCCTGCGATATTGACCCTCTTTTCAGCCTCTTTGAGTACTATGAGAACATTGACGAGCCGGACAAGGAGGTTCGATTTGGACAAGTGATTCTGATGCTCGGCGAGATTGAGGTGTGTGTGTGTTGGGCTGGACGGGGCGTGGCGTGAATTGGCGGAGCCTGCTCAACTTAGACTATTGCAGATTGTATGCGACAGCCACTGCCAAGACTTCCAGGTGGCCAAGCTGTTCGAGTTTTGTGACATGAGCGAGTACTGGTACGAGACACTCTGCTACTCGTCCGTCAACACGAACAATATGAGCGTGAGTGGGGGCGGGGCGTGGAGGGGCGGAGCCTAGGGAGACGCGTGCAGTCTTTGCGGCTCTATCCAAAGCTGTTCGAAGCCAAGGTATTTGAGCAACATTGTGACTGATTGGAAAGTAGTTTGAAGAGTCAACAGACAGATGACTGCTAACGTGTTGTGTGGTTGCAGAACCAGATTCCGGCGGACGTCCTGATACCGGCGGCGGCGGCGGCCGCTCAGCAGGCGGATCGACTGGCCATGGAGCAGGCACAGCAGCACTCGAAGGAGGCGCGATCGAAGGAGGCGCACCACCGACTGCAGGTAGAGAAGCGCGCCTGGGGGGAGGGAGGAGGAGGAGGATGCGGCGTTGTGCCCGCCAAGAGACCGCGTCCACTCTGAAGGTGCGCGCGCGCGCGGTCAGTCTCTTTGAAAACTGCCGAGCACCGGAATGTCGATGCGTTGTGTTTAGAAGAGACTGAGCGCAACTTGAATGTGCGAGTTTTTGTATGTGGCGGGGCTGCGTATGAGTTTTGCTAATTGTGTAGAAGGACAAGATGAGGCGGGAGCGAGACGACGACGCGGTCCAATGCCAGTAGACGTCGCCATCTGCCGTCGGCGTCGTCGTTGTGTGCTGTGCTTTGTGCTTTGCTCCCGCTTCCTGCTTTCGCTGTCTCTCGTGTGTGCTGTGATTGTGTGAGGTGTGTGGCGGCCACTGGGTGGGGGAATGTGGACAGGTTGATTATTGATTGATATTGATTGTTTTCAGGACAAGGTTCCGCTGATGCGCGCTGTCGTGGCTCTCAACATCCACATCTCGTGATTCTGGCTCGTTGCCGTCTGGACTCTTTTTCTTCCCTGTTCCCTATCGTACCTCTTACACTGCTTTCCTCTCGAGTTGACCTCATTCGGTTTCTTCTGTCTCTAGACTATGGGCTGTGCTGGCCGCAGTCTAACCATCTTTATCTAACCCCCTCTTATTCCCCCCTGGTTGTTTGATCTCAGTGATGTCAGTTATTTGAGAATGAGAGAAAGAGAGTTCAAAAGATCCCCCAGCCACTGTATAAGAGAGTGATGCAAACATTCAGGCGAAATCCCCCGTTTCTTTCCACCTCCCAATTGGTATCGTGCGTTTGTGATTTGTGGATATGTCCCCAGTAGTTTCACGTTCACAATGTTGTACGTTTTTGAGTGGCCCCGCCCCCTCTAGTCCCGCCCCCCCTCTATGTGTGTTTTGACGTTTTGATGCCGGTAAGTAGCCGATGAGTGTGTGTATTTGAGTGTATCTGTACCATATCCAACCACGTGTTGTTGACAATGTGTTACCCGCTGCCGAGTTTCAAGGCACGAGAGTTTTTATCAATAATAAACGTTTCGTTTTATCGAGTTGTTAATTTTTGGAGTGCGATTTGTGTGGTGGACGGTGGGAGAATTATAGTGGGTAAGTTCAAGAGATTTGTGTTATGCACAGACATGAACTCCCGGCGCCTACTTTCGCTTCCATTGAGCACCATCTGATATTGGTTGAACAAGATTCATGGAAATGATCCGAAAACGGACTCGCTCGGTACAGTATCTCCCTCTGTCATCGTAATTATTCGCACCTGATTGGAATAACTGCTTGTCCTCGATAACGAAGTATCATTACAGATAGAAGGTAACTTAGAAATGGTTTCGCAGATCGTTTCAAAACGGCATTTCAACAGATAACAACTGACGTACTGCGCAACTTCACTGATCACTCGGGTGCGACAAAAAATACTGGCCGCAATTTGAAATGCACCTGCACATAAGCTGGGGCACCTTGATTTTCGGACAACTATCTCTCCCAACTGTAGTACCGATTGATTGTGGAGACATCTGACCGGTAAAGATAGTGGGATGCGGAGGGGATCGAACCTGCGAGTGACAGGCACGCTGGTAGATTACTAGGCGCGCTCGCTAGCCACTAGGCCACATGCGCTATGGCTGGTAAGGCAGAAACGTTGGCCAATAGTGCACACCCAACAGCTGAACAATGAAAGAAAGAAACTAACCATCTCCATAGATAGTGATTTTGAACATCGAAAAAATCGCTCCGATTGCAATTATCTAACAGGCAAAAATCATTTTGATCTATCCAGGTGAGAGAGTAATCTTTTCGTTTCCTCTCGCGATATCAGATTACCTACCAGATCTTCCCCCCTCCCCCCTCTCTCTCTTTCCCCTCGTCAGAAAGTACTACTCCAAAAAAGAAAATCTGATGTCTCTTATAGCCTGCGCCAAAGCGATAGTTTTCGATCTACCTCGCTTGCAGTTCGAAACCCGGTGCCATAACCGTCTGCCTCTTTTGTTTTGCGCGATATTGATGCCCCCCGCTGACTTTTCGCCTTCCTCTGATCTACCCCACCGCGCGCAACTTATTGCGAGCATAGAACTATATATAGTTTATCTATGCACAGTATTTTTGTATTTCTTGCAACGACCGGCGACGTTTTGAATTAGTGTTGAAGGCGTTTGGAGCATTTGATAGGCCGTTTCAGGAGAACGTCACATCTCTCCCCTTTTCCTCCTACTCTAACTCTTCTTCTCTTCTAAGGGTCTGCTCTGCCCAGAACAGAAAGTGGAGAAGCGAGCGAACGTGGTACGTCTACTATGAAAATTAAACTACTTTTTTTAAAATTTGTGTGAACTCGGATTCGAGTCCAAGTTTTGCAATGTGCTTTTCCGATCAAGTACTCTCACAGTAATCTCAAATCTGCCCATGGGAGCACGTTCGAGCGCTATAACAAGCTATAATGTTCTCTTTTTATGGTAACACCATCGCAAGAGTGGTAATTGGCAAATAGGGACAGTATAAAACTGCGGAGCAAAGCGTTGTCAACCACTTCACGCCTTGTTTACTTTACTTTCAATACAAATGCCTAGTCAGTCTTTTCGAAACCGACGAGATTTTCGAAGAGACTGATCGCCGCTTGAGTTTCAGATTCCAGTATGGACGGCTGTTTCCTGCTTTGTCCCCCCCCCCCGTAAAATAACCAGACTATAAAAGAGTACTGTAAAAGAACCAAGTTCACGTGGCGTATCCACCAACTCTCGGACTAGGATTTCAGTATGCGCTCCGTCTCCTGTCTGGTCCTCCTGTCTGTCGTCTCTCTGGCTGCTGGACAGTCGGCGGCAGAATGCACCAAACAGTTCCGAGATGTGTTCACCACCAGCTGCACCGAGAACGAGATGAACACGGTGGGGAGAAAGAGAGAGAGAGAGAGAGAGAGAGAGAGAGAGGGAGAGGGAGAGGGAGAGGGAGAGGGAGAGGGAGAGGGAGAGGGAGAGGGAGAGGAGAGAGAGAGAGAGAGAGAGAGAGAGAGAGAGATTTCAGGTGTTCAATGTAGTTGCTGACGGAATCGTCAAGTCGCCGTGCAATGTGTCCGAGGGACTGAAGAGTGAGTGTTCTTTGTTTCTCTCTCTCTCTCTCTCTCTCTCTCTCTCTCTCTCTCAAACACACACGCACACAGACGGCAAGAGCAAGCTCACTTCGGGCTGTCTGCTGAGGAACCTCGGAAAGCTCGTGGTTCCACTCGGAAAGTACAACACTGCAGTGAAGGTGGGATACGATGGGCTAGCTAGATGTGGCTGTGAATAGGAATTGTGAATGAAGTTTACTGTTCAACAGTTTAGTGTACTGTAGAACTATCAGCTATTGAACGACAACATGTTTTTGACGAAAAATGTTGAGCTTCAAACATCAACAGAGTTCAAACATCAACATGGGTTCAGAACTGCAAGAGCGACACCAAAGTCGTCAACGGAAAGCTCACCACTATCCTCACTGAGTTTGCTGATGGAATCGCCAAGCAGGTGGGGAGAGGGAGGGGAGAGAGAGAGAGAGAGAGAGAGAGAGAGAGAGAGAGAGAGAGAGAAAGAAGGGGGATGAACAGAGAAAGAGGAAGAGAGAGAGAGAGAGAGAGAGAGAGAGGGGGGGATAAACAGAGAACGAGGAAGAGAGAGAGAAAGAAAGAAAGAGAGAGAGAGAGAGTTCGATTAGGTGGAGAAGGACACATGCGCGAAGAAGGGACAGTCGGCTGACGTCATCAAGACAACTGCCTTCACTTCCATCAAGAAGTACTTCAACGCCGCCGCGACGAAGGGTACATCTCTCTTTCCTTCCCTCCCTTCCTCTTTCTCTCTCTCTCTCTCTCTCTCTCTCTCTCTCTCTCTTCCTCCCTCCCTCTTTCTCTCTCTCTACTCTCCCTCTCTTCCAGCCATGGTGAAGAAGGTGATGGACGCCCTGAATGCGTGCGAGTACAAGGCCGGCCACGACTTCTGCAACGTCTTCTCGCTCGTCGCAAAGTACTACTCCAACAAGAAGATCTAAACCTATCATGGAGTTATAAATTATTTCACTGCATATTTGAGAATGCGATATATGAACTGCTAACTGCAAACGTATGAGTACTCTGCGGGAAAGAAGACTAGACACGAGACCATGGCCCGATAATTTCCCAACAAAAGCTTGCGTCTAGTTTGCATCTTTGTTTGTTACCTTGGCATCAGACTGCAACCGATTCATCACCTTGATGCGGTCGCGGTCAAGCGTCGGGAAAAGTGTGGAACCCTGACCCACCGAGTATGGTGAACATCCACTAACCACTTTATATAATAAACCACGTACCGCACGAGTCGCGGCCGCGCGCGACCAGAGATATCCAGGGATATCTCTGGGATATCGCCTAATTTTATCCCGAGCAGTATATAAGACCGTGTGAAACAGATAAACGTGTTGAATACCAATGCCGTCTGTGTGGGTATAGCAACTGTGTCATGGTGCATCGGCCGATCCGAAGCGGATTTCGGGCCACGTGATCTTGCATTTGCCACGCAAACACTGCACCGCGCAGTTGCGTTGGTGTTGCACCCAGGACCCAGGTCAACCACCTATATTTACCGATCTTCATACATGATACGATGTGTCCATTGTCCCCGAATCTTCTTCTGAACCGTCTCTGCTTGGCTATGGTTATATGCTCGCAATAAGTTGCGCGCGGTGGGGTAGATCAGAGGAAGACGGAGAGTCAGCTCTCGGCAATAGCGCGCGAAACAAGAGAGACAGACGGTTATGGCACCGTATTTCGAACTGCAAGCGAGGTAGATCGAAAACTATCGCTCTGGCGCAGAATATACATGTCTCGGCCCCCGCTATGTGCTGCCTTTGCGCCCTCTCCGCTGGTCGTTGGGCCACCGCCCGCCTCCCCTTCTTCCGTCTCCTCTCAGACGATGACTGTGGATCCCGTGGACTACGAGCAACTGCCGGTTTGTGCGACTCTCATTATCTGCTCTCGTCGCACGGACATTGTCGTTCTGCTCGCCTCACTCTGACAGGCTGGAACCGGTATGGTTTACTCCTCTCTTCATTCGATTGATGTATACATACTCCTTCCAGACCGCGTTTCGCACTCGCCGCGGACCTGCAGTGATTGATCAGCACTCTCGATGCTCTTCTGAGGGACCTGCCGACTTCGCCGGCCAGCAGATTGGCGGCGTTCTTCGATCGCGCCACATCGAGCGCTTCGCGGGCGAGCTGCGAACTCTCGCCCCGGATTCATGTCTCGCGGGCGCTTCTGGTGAGTGGAAATTCATTGTTGCTTCGCGCTTTCATCTCATCCATTTTTCAGGTGCTTGGTCGGCAAGGCGTCCTCCTCGCTCTCTCAGACTCTCGTGGCCTTCAATCCGCGCGCTCACGCGCGAGGTCGGCGTGCGGCCTCGCTCGAGTTCGAGAACGTGATGTGCCTGCGCGCCCGCGGCTGTCTTCTCCACGAAGGCTGGTGGGGTCGACTCTCGCTCGCCCACTTGGAGTTTAGCAGATCATTCTGTTTTACCCCCCTTCCACACACACACGATCGTATTATCACTGTAACGTCTTTCTGCAACTCGCACATTTTAATCACCCATATATGCGATAAATTGAATTGAATTGAATTCAATCAAAGACAAAGAAGTAAATGTTCGCGCCCGCCGTCTAATGACTTCCGACGACGACCGCTGGACGAGACGTGTGATATTGTAAGCCGCCAAGTATGGGCAAACCTGTAGAAAAAGAATTCTGTAGAAAATAAAAAATAATATATTTAAATTTCACGAATCAGTCCGATTTTCGGATTTCAAACTTGGTATCGATTTTCATTATCGCGCTCCACGTATATTCACTCTCTCGTCTGCGCGCTGCCTTGACAGTTAGCTGTCAGACGCGCAGAGGGTCGTGCATTTATCGGTCTTTGGCCGTACGCGCTCGTCTTGTCGTTTTCGTTGTGTTTCTCTCTCTCTGTGTCTCTCTCCCATATCTGTAGCCACACCGTCTGCTATGATATCTCCCCACACGTCATCTATCACGCTTATCACTCGATATTCGCGCGAGAGAAACGCAAAGTGGCCGCTGATAAGAGCTAAGGCTTGGCAGGCATGAGCAGCGATGACGACGACGAGTTTGAAGACGCCGTCGAGGAGATTCCTGCCGTGCACGCTTCTCCTGAACCTGAACCGAATGTGGTGCGTACTGGTTTACTGGTTACAACACTCGAAGTGTTTCGTGCAATCTTCACATGTGTCGATGACGTGTGTTGTAGAGTGCGCGTCCGTCGCGGCTCCCGCTGGACGGCAGTCGCACAGTTCCTGCCCGACCCACTCAGCCCGTACACGATCTACTCCAGCGCAGCACCACACCCCAGTTCGCCGCGCCCTTCCCACCCGGCGTCAACGACACTCCGCAGGTTGGTGGTGTTACCTGTTTATGTATTTATTTATTATTGGTTATTCTTTGTGTTTATTGATTATAATATCTAAACTTATTCAGGAAGTGTTGTCGTCGCTGGCGCGGCGTCAGCGGCTCACCAACCTGCGCTGTCGCATGAACGGCGAGTTCGAGCCGGGAGAGGACGGGTAGGTGTTTTGTTTATTTAATATGATATTATTAATATGTAAATTATATAATATAGTAATGTTACATTCAGGCGGTTGTCGCGGGTTCGCGGCGAGTTCGACACGGAGTCGCTGGCGAGCGACGCGGCCAGTCTCAAGTCGTGGCACCACACGCTGCTGGCTGAGTCCACCTATCAGGTGGGTCGATAACATATTATTAAAAAATAAATCTATGAGTAAAACGCTACTACTCTGTAACGAATAACTATGCAGTATGCGATATTCTTTTGTATTGTCGCGTGTTGTGGACGATGATTCCGTGACAACTTTTTAAAATTATGCAAATACTACACTAATCATTCATAATTGATAATTGCTACCTGCAGACGGTGGTTCCGTGGGACACGCAGTCGACCCGGGCGCAGTCGTCTTCCAGCCCCAGTAGCAACCCATTCTCGCCCTGCCGCCCCAGTCCGGGAAGCAGCAACGCAGGCAGTCCTGCTACTGCCGCTGGGGTGAGTTGCATTGTAATGTTTATCGTAATCGACAACGGTAGGCATGCACGGGAGCGATGAATAACGAAAATGCAAATACAACAATGCACATGCTACCGTAATATTTGGGTGGATAGATGCTGCTGTCGTGGGAGACAGATAGAGTGATCACACCCGCGCCCCCGATGCCTACCCAATTACTAGATTTGTTTTTATTACTTTTCATTTTGCACACTAGCTATCTAGCTAATCTGATTCACTCTCTCCCATTAGGGTCAGTTTTAGTTGCCTTGCTCCATTTTCAACTCACACACATCATGAGCCTTATTATCATAGTGTCTTTGTTTAGTGTTCCTAGCTTCATATCCGTGTTGCAGTCGCACCCGCTGTCCCCTCCGCCCACCCATCCTCCGCCACCGCTACCGGCAACCAGACCAGTAAGTGATCATGAAGTCAATTACTCATCTAGATGTGATGCCAATGATTCGTTATCGCTTGACTTTGTGAAATATATGTTTCACGACTTGTCCAGAGTATCGGAGAGAAGTGTAATGCCATGCGTACATGGGTCGTTGTTCTAATAGCAATATCGCAGGCACAGTCCGCGGACGGGCGCTGTCCGCCCCCTCTGCCGCCCCGCAACCCGTCTATCCGACTGCCGAACCCGGTGGCGGCCGAGGTGGTGGCCAGGCTGGCTCGGATCGAGGACGACGAGGAGGGCGAGGGCAAGAGGGACGGGGGAGGAGGAGGAGGAGGAGGAGAGCAGCCGGCGGCCAGGATGGAGAGAAAGAGGAGGTGGGTGTGTTGGTAGTTTGATAGTTGCACTGCGAAGACAACCTGGATATTACCAGGTACCACGACCAATCATACACCACACCACGTTCAGCATGATGTGGTGTGCGTGGTGTACTTGCGGGACATGGGCAGTGCAGAATAGCAGAATGGAATGTTATAATGGCGGATGTGTCGATGTGAATATGGGTTGCGGGTGGAGGATAGGATAGTGGGTGGACGAATAATAGTTATGGCCTGGTGAGACATTATGGAGATCATACTTGATATTGGTGTAAAAATTGTGGTGTGAAGTGAATCATGTTTGTTTTCGCGTGGAGGTGTGCGTGATTTGCGAGATTACGTGTCCTTATGTGTAGGTGTGGTACGACTGTTAGGTTAGGATTGAATAGTTTGTCGGTCTTTGTAACGCATGGTCAATACTATTTGCATTTTTCCGCTTTTCCATTTGAAGAATACTTTATTTTCATTATGAAAATCTGAAACGTATCATTTATCATTAGACACGCAGTATGGAAGTATGGTTACTATGTGTTGGTGCGAGAGTTCAGCGGTTACGTCTTACGTAGAGTCTGAATCGCGCTATAGCTTTGGCACGGGGTATGTATCATCATTTTCATGTGGCGCTGTACCCGCAACACATACCTCAACACCGTTTCTATTCTCTGATCACGCAGTGTGTTCCCGAAATTGTGTTTCGGTTATTCAAATAGCCTTGTATCGATTGCAGCTCTGGCATGGACCACCACTCGCCTGCCCCTCTGTCCCTGCCCCAGCAGCAGCAGCAGCAGCCCCGCTCGGCGCGCCTCGCGTCGTCTGCCGACTCTGTCGTCTCCAGCGGCGGCGAGAGGAGGAAGGGACACAACAAGACGAACAGCCTCGACCGGGGGCTGACGCTGGCAAAGAGCCTCAAGGTGCGTGCTTACTGGATGGTAGTAGGGTTATAGTTACTTTTCAAGTATCATGTATGTTGTTGTCGGCTGTCTGTTCTATGTGCGTTGTGTACGCTTTGATACCTTGATAAGGATCGCTTATGCAGCGTTCGCGCTGTGAGCGGGAGAGCGGGATCGGTGTGCGGCCATTCTGGTTGGAATTTGAAGTTTGGAATGCTGATAATTGCATGGCAGGTAGCAGGAGAGTGGAGAGAAAGGAGAGCGCAGGGATGCGCATTGATTTTCGCATTTGTGGCCTAGTGGCGTGGGTATTTGGCATGGCAATGGCAGTGGTGCGAGAGAAGGATTAGGATGTGTATTGATAAAGTTCATTCGAAAATTGTTTAGCAGCTTGCAAGATGGTTGAAAAAAGTGAAAAAAAACGAGAAAAAAAAACGGAGAAAAAGGACAAAAAAATTTTTTTTTGTCCTTTTTCTCCGTTTTTTTTCTCGTTTTTTTCACTTTTTTCAACCATCTTGCAAGCTGCTTTTGGTAGTTTGGTGTATGATATGTTTCACGGTGAGATGAGTACGTGCGATATGAATTTGTATGATTAGTTGATCCGGCGTTCGAAGAAACGTTGAACCATTGGTAGCAATGCATTGTTTCAGGCGGGCCCGTTCCCACCGCCCGGCAACAAGTCGAACTCGCTCACTCGACAGCAGCCGGAGCAGGGCGAGGAGGAGGAGAGGAACGCGCGGGCGGATGAGGTGCGCGGGAGGGGAGAGGGAGAGAGAGAGAGAGGAGAGAGGGGAGAGAGAGCGGGAGAGGGAGAGGGAGAGAGAGAGGGGGGGGGGAGAGAGAGAGAGCGGGAGAGGGAGAGGGGGGATAGAGAGAGGGAGAGGAAGAGAGAGATGAAGGTGACAAGTGACAAGACAACTAAGAGATGTAGTGGCGGATTTGGATGGTGAAAATGGGCTGTAATCGGTCGTTTTTACAAGCGAAACAATTAAAAACAGAGAGATGGTAAAACGGTTTTTTTGTTTTTGAAATACTACAGTACGAGGGAGAAGGTTGGATAGTTGGATTATATCTATCGGTTGGGTATGGCGCTACAGACTACAGACATATTGTTCATGATGATCATTTTTGATAATCAACTTGTGCTGAAACATGCTTTCAATGGTCCGACCGTTCACGAAGGGAAAATTGTTGTGAATTGCACATTTGTAATCGGAATGCGGATTATCGGATTTTGATAAATTTGAAGTTTCAGGTGATTGCTCAGCTGACGGACGAGTTGATAGATGAGAGCGATCGACTGGCGGCGGCGGCTGCTGCTGCGGCTGCTGGGAGTGTGCGGGAGGGAGGAGGGGAGATGGAAGAGGAGGAGGGGGAGCGCGACACGAGCACATCGAGCAGTTCGGCTAGTGACAGCGGCGTCAAGGTGGGCGGGGAGTGGTCCAGGCGTTCGGGTGTTGTGAAATGACATATCGATGAAGGATAGTTATTACAAATGAGCAAGCATTGCATACTACTGTATCGCGTTAGCCCGTTAGCGTGGACAGTCTTTTGTCGTCTAGTTGAAATTGATGACCACACTGATGTGTTTAGGTGTGGAACGGTCTGAAGATTCGGGACGCGCCGGCGGCGCGTGAGTCGGCCGTGGATGTGCGCCGGGCGGAGGAGGGCGGGGTGCTGCCGGAGGACGCGGTCGGAGAGACGGGGCACGAGGGCAAGGTTGGTACTCGTATTCCTATTCGTAGAGGGTATTCGTTTCACCACACTGTCAGACTCTTCGACGTGCTTGATATGGGATCATTATTACAACATATTCTTTGAGGAAGAAGAGTTTCGTCGTGTGGACGTGGCAGGACAGTCTGCCACCCCTGCCAACACATCGACTTCGAGTGGAGCGGTGGCGGCGGCGGTGCTGGGCGCCAGTCTCGATCCCATCACCCAGGACCTGGAGAGGAGGATGAGCATGAAGGTTGTTAGTCGTGTCCGGTAACGCTGACTCTCTGCCGAAAGCGTACTCTCTCGTCGTTTTCTGCGCGTGTTCTCCAACTAGCACTTTGAGTGTAGTTCGCCCCGCCGCCGCCAGCGTCTAATTCGCGCCGGGTTTGCGTTGTTTTGGGTTCCCGTGACTCTGGCTAGCTCTCTCTCCCGGTAGGCGGGCAGGGCGCGCAGAGAAATCGCGAGAGAGCACGCTGTCGGGTGAGAGCGCAGACATGCATTTACACCACGGCGACCGAAATTCAGAGAAGTGTCGATTAGAATTGTTTCCATACAATACCAAGAAAAATATAGTTACATATACACGCAACATTGTGCGTCACATCATAAAATGTGTCACATAATAGTTCTATGCGTACTAATTAACGACAGAGCTTGGGAATCAGAAAGAGAAGAAATTTCTATGAAATTCAACAAAAGCACATATATTATCTGTTAAAAAGTACTTGCGTAAAGATATTAGGTTTGTCTTGACCCAATTCAACAAAAGCGCATGCATAAAACGTTTACAAATACTAACACAAACCTGCGCATAACGGACAGTGGACACTAACAGATGAAATATAACAACACAAATGAATAACGTCATACGTCTAGAGAGAGAAGACAGAGAGAGAGAGAAGAGAGGAGAGAGAGGGGGGGGAAAGAGAGAGGCGCAGGTTTGTTTTAGTATTTGTAAACGTTTTATGCATGCGCTTTTGTTGAATTGGGTCAAGACAAACCTAATATCTTTACGCAAGTACTTTTTAACAGATAATAGTTATTAGGGTTGGGTTTTGAAAAGTATGACAGCTAACATGTAGTATATTGGGTACGGCTGTTGATACCGGCTATTAGTTGGTTTTGGAAACTTATTTGTTCGCGTAGATTCATAAGTCATAACATAACCATACCGTTGAACTACTATTCACCATAGTCACCACGATTACCATATTCACGACTATTCTGAGTTAAGAATAAATGATTTGATTTGATTGATATAAGATGCGTGTCTTGCAGGGTCACTACGAGCAGTCGGAACGCGGCAGCAGCGACGACGGCCGCTCGGTTCGGTCGTCGTCGCTCAGCGTCGCGTCGGCCAGGTGGGCAGAGTGGGGGGGGGGGGTGATGACGATGACGTCATCACATCAGGTTTATCGATTATTGTTTTTACTATCTTATTGGATTGCTTGTGAAGAGATTCAAACGTGATTATTGACAACGATGGAACGTATGAAAGTGTATATTACGAAACGTATTAGTTGTGGGTTGTGGGTAGAGTATCATGTGTGTTTAGAAAAAGATGACGTTGTCACGACTCTTGCCGAGTAGGTGGATTGTTCCGTAAAAGTTGATTTACATTTTTGTTTATGCCAACTGGCCTTCCAATCAGTATCAAAATTGGAGCATGTGTGAAAATTATATTGATTACGAAAAATTTTTTATTAGTTGTCTGGATAAATTCTGAAATGTGTTCTGTATAAACCTTTCAATTTCGTCTTGAGGTGGAAGGACGTTGGTTCGAAGGCGAGCAGTCTGCTGCGCGGGGCGTTCAGCCGAGCGAGGACACTGGGCAGCGGCAGGGGAGGAGGAGGAGAGGGGCTGTCGTCCAGATCCGCGTGGGTTGTCTCTGTCTGTCTGTATGTCTCATTCTCTCTCTATCTCTCTCTCACTCTCTCTCTCTCTACCCTTTGATTCAGTTCCTCTCGTGTGGATGAGGTGGACAGTGGTAGCGACGGGGACGACGACGCCAATGGAGAGGAGGCCAAGAGCGGCGGCGGACCGGCCAGGCCCGGAGAGCCGGTGAGTGACCACGGATAGTTATATGTAGTTTCGTATAGTGTATTATTATTGATTTTGTATTTACAATTGTCAGATTGTGCGCCCTCGCAACGCCAAGCGCGGCCCGTTCGACTTTGAGCAGCTGCGGGAGGTGCAGGATCTGGGTGGAGGTAAGCCGGCAAGGTATTAAGTTATAGGTAATCTGGATTAAGTTCTGATTACGGAGCCGAATTTTGTCGTGTTTATGTGGATTATGTGAAGCGTACATGTTGTGGGAACAGTGTCAGTGTTTGACTTGTAGAGGTGAGCTTGCCTAACCAGCATTACTTGTTTAGAGTTTGTCGCGTAAATGTAGATTGTGTGAAGCGTACATGTTCTAGCATCAATGTTTGCCTTGTAGAGATTAGCCTGACCCTGACTAAGGAGGTGGTGACATTACCTCCAGAATTTGCCGAGTATATGTGGATTATGTGAAGCGTACATAGTATGCGTCGTGGAATCCGAAATCGTTGAATGTTGTGTTGTTGATTCTGTGTTGCAGAGCACACTGGCGCAGTGTGGTGCGTGCGGTTCTCGGTGTGCGGACGGTTGATGTCGACTGCTGGACAGGACGGCATCATACGGTACGGTGACCGGGTGTATTACTGTAGGATTTTGACGGCTGATACTGGATGAATACTGTAGGAAGCTCGTGTATTGGATACATGTTCAAATGTATCAGTTTTGTTTAGATGGTGAAACGTATAGTTTATGATATCTTCATTGTTTTCATGTTTTGTTGTTTCAGCGTGTGGGCGTCGGCGCACCATCAGAAGTACTTTAGCTCGATGCGCGACAAGTACCAGAACAGTCAGGTGAGTCGGATGATGAAGATTCATAATTATTGTAATTGTAATTCTAATATTTTTCGCTGATAAATGTATGGCAAGTTCAAAAAAATGGAACGATTGAGTATAATCATATTCGAATTTTTTGAACCACGAGTGAAACGTAACATCGCGAGGATAGATTCCGATACTTCCAATTAGTAGATGAGTGATGAAATGTCGATATTGATATGCTGATAATGCATGTGTTTGTTTTGCAGTCGGGAATGTCTGTTGGCGCGTCGGCGGAGACGTTTGAGAAGACGATGGCCGACCTGGAGCAGCAGTTCCGGCCGCCCAGCAGCAGCGACAGCAGTGTGGGTGATGGGGGAGGGGAGGAGGAAGGAGCAAGGAGTGTAGAAAGCACTTCTCTCACTATCTCTTTGCTGTCAGCGACGAGAGCAGTGTGGGTGAAGGGAGGAGGGAAGGGGAGTGGGTGCATCACTCATTGTTAACAACGACACTGAGCAGCAGTTAGTAGAAAGGGTGGGAAGGAAGGGGAGAGAGTACAGCTACAACACTCACTGTCGCAGTCAGCGGTGACAGTTTAAGTGGTGGTACACTGAGAGTACTGTATACTATCACGGGGAGTTACTGCTGACATTGTGGCAGTCGCAGTGACATTTGAAACAGTGGTTTACCCTGTCGTGAAATCAATGTTGGTGTCTTGATGGCCGTTGCTCTTTCAGGACGGCCTTCACATGCACGACATGTCGTCGACGTCGGAGGGCGGGGCGAGTCGCGGAGGGGGAGGAGGGGCGGGCGAGGAGAGCGAGCACGTGTTCAGCTCCAAGCCATTTGCCGTGCTCAAGGTGGGCGGGGGGAGAGGGAAGGGTTCTGAGGTTGGGGTATTGAGTAGGCGCTACCCGTATATGGTCCATTGATAGCGATAGCGTTGAACGATGTGGGCATCGTGGACGGAGCGTGTTTGTAACAGAGACAGGAGGAAACGGAAAGGACGGATGTAGGACGTTCCCTCCATTTTTGCAAGGTCCTCCACTTTTGCATGGTCCTCCACTAGCATGAACGATTCCTCCACCGACCATGAACGATCCCTCCACTTTGCTAGGACGTTCCCTCCACTTTACATTTAGGCGTTTCACATCTAATGTGTAACGTTTGAATGTTCTAATAGATCATTTAGCCATAAATAATGAACTTTAATAATGCCTAGAAACTTTCACCACGTTTGCTCATTGTTAGTTATTCACATCTCACAAATCTCTCTCCTTCCGTTAGGAGCCATGGCCCATGCGCGAGCCAACCAGAGAGACGATATCGTATTCGCGATGTCGCTACTTGTACACGGATATAAAGATATCATAATTAATAGAAAATGAGTTAAATATTCATCTGCCCGTTTGTCTGAAAGATATCAGAACTGAGTGTGAGTAGTGGAAGAATGAAGACAAACAACGACATTCACACCTCGTATAGTTTCACTCTTTTCACGAGAGACATAAGAGTGGTTAGACAAAATCAGAACGCGTTGGACGATGTTTTCATTTTGACAAAACTTTGCGTGTGTAGCCAAATTCGAACCGCTGCTTGCAAAGCGAGAGCGTTACCTTTACGCCACGCGGTCATGTGAAAGAGTCAGTGGAACGAAGATACGAAGGCACCATAAATCTGTTGTGCATTTCGTTCAGTATACTGTATGTTCAAAATCCACGATAATGTTTTTACCGAAAAATCCTGAGCTAAGTGCGAGTCTATTATAAACGAGAATCAAAGTACGTATTGTTAAAACTAATCTTACAACATTAGTGACAATCTGTTCACTAGTTTCCGTTTAGAATACGATATGATTAGAACTAGAAAGGGTCAAGATATTTTCAAAGTAGCATAATTGTTCAGATAAGTAATGTGATTTCCTAAGTGTGGTCCAATCGTTCGTCCGATACTAATTGTAAGGGGATCGTATGTAGTATGGTATATCCGATATCAGTATAGAACCCCGATTCATATCTGGCAGTGATTCGTTAGCATATAGCAATCCGCGAAAGATAACTACATATGGGATCTGGGCCATAGGCCATAGGCTTGTTTTTTGGTTTGTTGATAAAGTAGAATTTAAATATTGTTAACCCACAGAGCTGTGCTATAGCTCTGTAGAATACCGTAAAACATTATCCGAAAATGCAGTCACTTATTGAAATCATTTGTTAATTGAGTTTGCTGAAAAGTTCAGTTGGAGAATGCAGTTGCTGCAAGAAAGTGCGGTAATGTTAGTTTTTATTCCGAAGCTCGTACGACGCGCAAAAAGATTCACAAAATTTTCTACTTGTGTTGATGCGTTACTTGAACAATGTTATCGTAATGCGGCAGCGGGATTTGGATAACATGTTGAAAAAAACCCGATGTAGATGCTTTATAAACTAGCATATTATTACATTGTTTATACGTAGTGCTGACTTAAATAAATAGTTATGCTAAATGTTCCATTGTGGTAGAATGTATGTCTTCAGGTTGGCTCGTGCATGGCTCTTTGTGGAAGGAAAGAGATGAGTGATAACTGTGACTATGAGCAAACATTTTAAAAGTTTCTAGGCATTATTACGAACATTATTTATGGCTAAATAATGTATTAGAACGTCCAAACGTCACACATTAGAAGTGAAACGCCTAAAATTGAAGTGGAGGGAACGTCCTATCAAAGTGGAGGGATCGTTCATGGTCGGTGGAGGAATCGTTCATGGTGGTGGAGGAATCGTCCTTTGCACTCAAACTAAAAATTGTGGAGGGAACGTCCTACCTCCGAAAGGGCATAGTGGTTGATGGGGAGAGGGGGCTTGGCAGCTTGATTGTATTTGTAATTGTATGTTTCACACGTTGCATTAGGGTAATGTTTTATTTTGGGTTGACAATGGATTCATAGAATAGATTTCATCGAAGATGAGAGAGTGACTAGTACAATCAATTCGAATATTTTGTCCAGAATCATGCAGTAGTAGTAGTGATAGGGTATATGTATGATAGACCTGACAGACCTGACATGTGAATAGACCTGACAATGACCGAGTGTGTGTGTTTGCAGGGCCACACGTGCGACGTGCTGGACGTGAGCTGGAGCAAGAACTACTTTCTGCTGAGCAGCGGAATGGACAGGTGAGAAAATCAATAAAGTCATGTGGTTTGGTTATGATTGTGTTTGGTTGGTACTCGGTACAGTAGTGTCTCACTGTTGCCAGCTGATTTCCATTTTGTTGGCGGTAATCGCCTTATCAGTCGCCAATCGGGGTGTACTGTCGCTGGTAGTGAGAGTGCGGCGAGAGAGTGAGAGAGTGGAGAGCGTGCGCTGGGGAGCTGGGGTGGGAGACTGGACCGGGTGAGAGAGCGACGCGAGACCAACTATTGATCACTGGTTCCGCGCCGCGCGCCGCTAGAGACTGACTGTAAAAGGTGACTGCTCTAGCGTTCAGCTGATAAAGTCTACTGATATTACTTGTCGATTTGTATTTTATGTATTGATTGATTACTTTCAGGACGGTCAAGCTATGGCACTTGTCTCGCGCCGAGTGTCTGTGCTGCTTCCAGCACGTCGACTTTGTCACCTGCGTCGCCTTCCTGCCCAAGGTATATTGATTGATTATTGATTTGATCATGACTATTTATCAATTGTACATTTACAATCATTACGCTAGATCGAGGTGGAACACTGGGCTTGTAAAACAGAATACTTTTATCAATTTACATATTATCAGGATGACCGCTACTTCCTGTCGGGCTCTCTGGACGGCAAGCTCCGGCTCTGGCACATTCCCGACAAGAAAGTGGCCGTCTGGAATGAGGTGGGTGGATGTTTTTTAAAAGGTTTATTCTCGGTTGAGATAGGAAGTGTCGTAAAATATGATTGCTGGTTTTGATCAATGCCACATGCAACGTTCGTTTCCCAAAATAGATAACCTAGTATTCTGATATATCTGATATACTATATTCTGATATATCACACTGTCTCTGTAAGAATCGGACGAGGTAGTTACTAGGAGCTATGTCATCGCACATTGGGGTTATCGAAGGTCCTCTACAAGATGCAAATAGTCGTTTTTGTCAAATATGCAAATTTGGCCCATTAAGGGACCACTACCTCAAATCGGTCAGTTTTTGTCAAAACACTTCAAATAAGGACTCGTTCAATTTTTTATCCGATTTTAAGAACTTTTTCATATACTAAACTTTTCGAAAAAATCTGATTTGAAAAAGTTATGACCACAAAAATGAAAAATTTGCATATTTTCAATTTTTATGAGTATCTTCCGGTCCGAAAAAACAAAAATGATTTACACCATTAGAAAGAGCGTTTTATGTTTAGTTTGCATGATTTTTAACATAAAAATCGATTGGACCGTCTTTCGCCATCCAGACGATTGAAAGTGGTCCAGACAGCAGAAATGGGGCTGTGTGAACATTTTCATGTTATATCAATCCGAAAAAAACAAAAACTAAATACACCATCAGAATCTACGTATTTTGTTTTGTAAATGAGCACGTTTTCACGAAAATCGATTGCAATGTCTTTCACAATCCGGACAGTTGAAAATGATCTGTAAACAATGCACACAGTTCTGTTCAGTTACCTGTTGTATCAATCTGAATTAACTAAAACAGATTGTAGTATCAGAATCGACGCATTTTGTCTTTTATACGGAACGCGTAGATTCTCGTGTTTTCTTGAGAATTGAATTCAACTGTAACTTATTAACGACGTTAATCAATCCTTTTTGACAACTTTCAACTGTCCGGATTGTGAAAGACAGTGCAATCGATTTTCGTGAAAACGTGCTCATTTACAAAACAAAATACGTAAACTCTAATGGTGTATTTAGTTTTTGTTTTTTTTTCGGATTGATATAACATGAAAATGTTCACACAGCCCCATTTCTGCTGTCTGGACCACTTTCAATCGTCTGGATGGCGAAAGACGGTCCAATCGATTTTTATGTTAAAAATCATGCAAACTAAACATAAAACGCTCTTTCTAATGGTGTAGTTCATTTTTGTTTTTTCGGACCGGAACTTACTCATAAAAGTTGAAAATATGCAAATGTTTCATTTTTGTGGTCATAACTTTTTCAAATCAGATTTTTTCGAAAAGTTTAGTATATGAAAAAGTTCTTAAAATCGGATAAGGAATCGAACAAGTCCTTATTTGAAGTGTTTTGACAAAAACTGACCGATTTGAGGTAGTGGTCCCTTAAAGGGAGTGTACACTCTGAATTTCGAAGTTGAGTTAGCACCGGGATGTGAACATATATTGAAAATGATGTACTTTTGTCAATACAACTATGTGTCGGAGATACCTATAAGTCGGTGAAAAATTCTGTTGAACATTGAAACATTGAAAATTGGCACCAATTGGCACCAATTTCTGCATTTTGATACATTTGGCGCTCAATTTTCATCAACTTGCAGACATTTTCAGCAATTAGTTGTATTGACAAAACTGAGTCGTTTTCATCATATTTTCACACCCCGGTGCTAACTCAACTCCGGAATTCAGAGTGTACACTCCCTTTAATGGGCCAAATTTGCATATTTGACAAAAACGACTATTTGCATCTTGTAGAGAACTTTTGATAATCCCAATGTGCGCTGACACAGCTCCTAGTAACCACATGCCCGAAAAGTGTTCGATTCTTACAGAGACAGTGTGATATACACATAATTTTAATAATCCTGATATTTATGTGTGTCAGGTCGGCATGAAGTTCATCACTGCCATCTCGTTTGTCAAGGGCGGCAAGTTTGCCGTGGTCGGCACGTTCACCGGAAAGTGCTTCTTCTACACCACTGACGTGAGTCGTTGCTTTTTTTTGTTTCTGATTTATGAACTCACCGATTATATGGTTGCGTCCTTGGTATGTAGTTTTCATGTGCAATCTGTAGCTTATTTTACACAAGTGACGAGAATATCAATAAAAAAAGTCGATGGGTCCATGAGCAGTGTGTTGTGTTTCAGCAGCTCAATACTGTGGCTGTGACAGACTGTGTCAAGACAGCAGCTAAGACAAATACCAACATTACATGGTTGTGTCGTTTCAGCAGCTCAAGTACCACACGGTGGTTGACGTGCGCTCGACCCGTGGTCGGAACTCGAAGGGCCACAAGGTGACGGGGCTGGCAGTGCACGGGGACAGACTGCTCGTCACGTCGAATGACTCGCGCATCAGGATGTACGATGTGCGCGACAAGGCCATGACGTGCAAGTTCAAGGTGGGTACTCTAGGTTTAAGTTAGCGATGTTGGTTGGAACAGTATGCTTGCGTTGAGCTGTATTGCCCACTTGACGTAGATTGTGGAAACATGAAAAAAACAGATCAGCGCAAATGCGGTACTTGTTGCAACAAACATCTCATTTCCATGCTTTTGAACATGAAATGTTTTTTATAACTTCCATGTAATGGCTGCGTGTTGCAGGGTCTGGTGAACGAGCACTCGCAGATTCGCGCGTCGTTTTCGCCCGACGGACGGCACATTGTGTGCGGCAGCGAGGATCGGTGGGTTGTCGGGATAGGATCGAGTGATATGATTGTATGAAAAGTAATGTAGCTGCACACTGCCCCCGACACCGTACAATAGGTGGATGGAAAGGGTTTGAGGGAGGTTTTGAACAGTGCCGTATGCATACATAGTATGTTTCACCGTGTGATTCACTGGAATGTGTGGTATGATGTTATAATAACTGTTTTGTTGCGTTGTTAGACTAACTAATGCCATTGCTCGTTTAGGTACATCTACCTGTGGCGCACGGTGGACGTGCCGTCGACTCTATCTGTTCGCAAGGACCGGAACGCGCAGTGGGAGCGGGTGCGGCTGCACACTGCGCCAGTGACGGTGGCCGCCTTTGCGTCCCGCCCATCGGCACTCGTTCCCTCGGAGAGGAGACAGAACACACTCGACAGGTAAGGGGGGGGGGGAGGAATGGAGGGATGAGAGCCGAGTACGTATGGCGTTTCACATTTCTGGTAGACAGGGGGTTGGCGAGGAGTGGGAAGCATATGTTTGGGATTATGATTATGACGTTTATTTATTATAAATTATCCGTCTTATTTTAGAACCGCCACTCTTTCGGGTCAGCATTCTGGTGGTGGTCACATTATTGTGTCGGCGGATATTGGTGGAGCGATCAAGGTGAGTGCTTGACTTGAGTGGGCGGGGCCTACATATCCTAATATGACTTTATCGTGATTGTTTAGGTGATGGTAAACCGTCCGAAGCAGACCAAGCTGGGGCAGAGCACGTTCTTCAAGGAGACGAGTACCAACACGGCGGTATCACCCTAGCGATGCCCCGCCCACTCTGCCCCCGCCCCCTGCTCATCGTGTGCTGTGTGTGACGGGTATGTAGGCAGCTATACTTGTCTTTTGTTTATTCGTGTCTATTTGATTGTGGGTGCGTGAATGCGTGGCAGCTTCCGGTTTGTACATTGATTTCGAGTATCCGAGTGTTTCCGAGTTTCGAGTGAGTGCCTTGTTCTCTCTTTCCTTCTTTCCCCTCGTCTCTTTCCTCTCTCACCTCTCACTTCCAGTTGCCTATTCCCGCGCGATTCTTTAAGAAGTGTGTTCTATTTGTACTTTATATTTATTACACAGTATTTATTGCTTTGTTGATCGATCGGTCTGTCTCTGTCTTTGTGAGTGTTGATATAATATAGTATTTATTCGTCTGTTTGATGCGTCAACTTGTCTTGCGTGTGTTTCTGTCTTCTTTTTTGAATCCACATAATTAATTCGTACTTGGCTGCGGGCAAAGAGAGTGTAATAAAGAGTTTTATGTTTTACATTAACCTATGCTTCATGTTCTTGAGTTGTCGTACTTATCCGTTGCCCCGGCACGGTGAGATATCTCGTATTGATTGATTATCGATTGGCTCGTTATATCGATTGTGTTGCAGATGCTGCGCGCTCTGCAGGGAGTGCGGCAGTCACTGATGGGCGGCCTCGGAGGCTGGAGCCAGACGGCCAGGATGGTGGGTGCACATCGATTGATTATTGATTTTATTGATTGATTGATTGCTTGATTGCTTCCAGATGTCCGTTCGCGGTCTCTCTTCGGACGCGCAGAAGACGAAGGAGGCTGCCGATGCTGTGGAGGAGGGTGAGTGATTAGTGATTGTTATTGGTGATAGTATGTTTCATAGTTATTTCGAATAGGTATTGTTTGTGATAGGTAATTAATAAAGCAGGAGTGGTTGATGCTGATTTACTTGTTTATTTTCCTTTTGACTATTTCATTTTTATCGCAAACAGATAGAGAAATGATTTCATTAATAACTTGTTGCAGTTCCGGCGGCGGCCGAGACTGAGCCGGTGGAGGAGGGCGGGAAGACTGTGATCCGCCACAAGGAGACGTACTCGATGGACGGACTCAAGAAGCTCAAGTGAGTGCCCGCAGGGTGATTGGTGCAACATCAACTTTTGATGACGGATTTTTTATTGACAATGTGGTGTTAGAATGTTGTAGTATATACATGAATTGTCGCTATGTCTTTGTGTGTCGCAGGCTGGACGCGCACCCGTACTACGTGGAGCGGGAGTGGTGGAAGACGGGCAAGCGGATGACGTTCTGGGCGTCGTGGCGACAGCTGAGGGACGTGAACAGGAGGAAGGTTGGTGAGAGGGGGAGGAGGGGGGGGGGGTGTCACTGTATAAATAAGTATATATTGTCAGCAATTATGTGATGGTAGGTTTGTAATTGCCGTGAAACGTATTAGTTTTGGCGAAATCGCTGATTTTATGGTTAGCCACAACACTTTATGCATCTATCGATATTGACTGGCGTGTTGTGCACAAGAGGTAGAAGAGCACGGCGTAATAATACTAATAATAATAATAAGTATTATTATTATCATTCATTCTGCAGGTGGTGGAGGAGCACGGCGCGGACCGTATGCGTCTGAAGGCGCTGAAGGAGAACACTGTGCTGCCGCAGGCAGTGCGCGACCAAGCCGCCGAGCAGCTACACAACATGCCCAAGTACAGGTGAGCGAGAGAGGGAGGGAGGGATGAGATGTGGGTGGTCTAAGTGGAACCTACGATTGTGGTCTCTGTTTGATAAGGTGCCTTTGAAGATGTGGTTGAAGAACTCTTTCATTGCAGCCGCCCGCGTCTCGTGCTCAACATGTGCCAGTTCACGGGTCGCCAGCGTGGAAAGATAAAGCCGTGAGTCCTTAGCCAGCCGGGTTGCTACTATTGCTAGATCGACACAGTGTTGTGAAGACAAAACTCATATTGTTGCGTATTCAATTATTCGATATAGAAAAGACATTGATACATAGTGTTGACGGTTTATTGTAGTTTTGCAAATAGTATAGTAATGTGTTGTTGTTTCAGGTATCGCGTGTCTCGCCACCTGTTCCGCAAGTTTGCCGACCACAGCCAGTTGTCCGGAGTGCAGAGGGCCATGTGGTAGATGACGTATCGATCGATTATAGATTGACGTGTCGATCGATTATCGATTGACGTGTCGATCGATTATCGAGTGATTGGAGGAGGTATCATTGTTCTAGCGCGTTTACACACTCAGAGATCCTCAGCAGCAGTAGTAGTCGTAGTAGATTTAGAGTTATTCTGATTTGTTGTTGTTACATTTGTGTTGAGAAAGCCTTAATGTTTTTTTAGTCCCAATGGGGCAGTTACCACGTGCATAAAGAGAGTTTATTGGTTTCATGTATTTGTTCATTGTGTGTTTTGATCGCTGGTTCGTTGCGCAAGCACGATTTGATATCTCTGAATGTTCATGTGTGTGATGTTGTTTTATATTCTATTTGCAGAGATGAAGGTCTTCGCCGTTCTCTCGGCGCTCGTCGTCGGTGAGTTTTTTTTTATTTGTTTTAGAGTCAGAAGTATGTTTCACAGAATTTCGATTTTACATCTTGTGACAATCTCACCAATAGCATCATGGAAATATGAGACCAACTGGCCAACCAAGTGTATTCGTATTTCGTTTTCATCGATGATTTGATAACATTGCATTGCAGCCGTGTCGTGCTCGACCCTGGAGTTCCGCTCCGTGCCCTCCTCGATCGGCCTTCCCCAGTCGGGCGACCTGAAGACGAGCCAGCTCGGAAAGCTCAACGCCCAGGTGAGTAGGCAGCGGGGTGACTGCGTCCTTTTCTAATTTGAGGGTTGCATTTGCATATGGTGATTGAAAATATCGGGTGACAGGATCGATGATGTGGATGAAATGTGGATTGATTCAATTTCCATTTTTAGCTCCTTGGTCTGTCCGCCTCGCCCGTGTCGGGCTTCTCGGTGCAGACTGACCTGTTCAGCCGCCCCAAGGTGAGAGAGAGAGAGAAAGAGAGAGAGAGAAGAGATGGTGTAGGATTAATACCAAAGAGCTACACAGAGAAAATTGGCTTATTTTGTTGTGCCGTTCGGTAATACTAGTGCTGAAACGTATGTGATTGGGCATTTGATGTGATTGTATTTTTAGGCCCTCGCTATTGTGACTGTGGAGGGAGTGGACTCGCTGCCGGGAGACAAGCAGAAGTACCAGGTGGAGACGGTGAGTCAGGGGAGGGGAGGAAGGGAGGGGGAGTAGGTGTCACACTCACGAGCACTCAGTTCATTGTTTCCTGAAGACGTGATACATAGTATGTGAACAGTGAAACGTATCTGGAATGTACTGGAATGTGTTGGTTGCAGGACTCTGTCGACCAGTCTGCCATTGAGCAGCAGCTGGCGCTGGCGTTTGGAGGAGCCGCCGAGAACGTTGCCGTGGGAGCCGAGGGAGCCACCGGATCCGCCCTCGCTGCCAAGCTGGCCGAGCAGAAGGTGGGCGGGGAGGGACGTTGATTGTGAATTGTACTTTATGGGATTGTTTGGTGACGATGATGAAAACAACATATTGGTTTTCGTCGGTTAGCGCCAGACATGTTCTTGCATAGAAACGTATTTTTCACATGAATTGTGTTGCAATTGAAAATCCAGATCCATTGCCTACGTAGGTTGTTTGTCCGGTACTATAGGTTTATGAATCATAGTTAATGGTGTGCCTAAATAATATCCACTAATGTGCGATTGCAGGTTGACGATGCTGCGGTGAAGACGAAGCTGGAGCCGCTCAGGCAGGAGCTCCTGCAGGTGAGTCGAGCAGGGATCATTCATATGATTTCATCATCCTTTATTTGTAGGTGTACCGTCTGGCTGCCGCTATCCGCTCGCAGGGCGCCAAGCTGAAGGACTCTGACTCGCCCGACGTCTACCGCGTGCGCATCGCCGGACTCGGACAGGTGAGAGAGAGAGAGAAAGGAGAGAGAGAGAGAGAGAGAGAGAGAGAGAGGCGGGGACTGGAGGGACGGGGCTCAGTGGTCACAGTTGACACATGTGTTGCAGGTTGCTTCCCAGCTGTCTGACGACGAGATGAACGAGGCTGTCATGGATGTGGAGAAGGCTGTCGAGGAGGTGAGAGAGAGAGAGAGAGAGAGAGAGAGGAGGAGAGGGAGAGAGACTACTCTATGCTTGCAGCTGTCGTCCGCCGTCTCCTCCGTGTACGGTGAGCAGGTTGTGCTGGAGGTGCTCGCCGTGTCTGTGCCCATCAAGCAGTCGGCCTCCGCCAACCAGTCTGCTGCCATCCACAACATCCACAAGAGGGCCGCCGTGAGTCGGGGGAGGAGATTGTATCCGTAGAGGGGTATAGGGACGTGATTCTGGATTCTGGATTATGGGCTGGAATGCTATCTGAAACCTTTTGAGATCGTTAATACTTTGGGGAGGGAGGGGAGGAAGTGAGTATGATTGGGGGTGATTGGGGAGAGGTGGGAGGGAGAGTGTTAGTATATCCATGAGGGACCATGATAGGCAGCAGCGCGTTGATGTTATCATTTCAGGACGAGAAGTACCCCGCTTGGTACGCGCTGCTGAAGAGCCAGCGCGAGAGGCTCAACGTCGGAGTGTTCACCTCCACCGACTACCCCGCCATCTTTGCCATCTTTGCCGGTGAGTAGCAGGGAGAGACAGACAGGCAGATGGAGGAAGGAGATACAGATAGACAGATGAGAGAGAGAGAGAGGAGAGGAGACAGAGAGAATACCTGGGCACCTTGCAGGTCTCTCGATCGTGCTCGCTCTCGCCATCATCTACATTGCCGTCGGACTTCTCACCATGGACCCTGGTGAGTGGTTGTTTACATGTGTTTACCATTTGTTTATTTACTTTGTTTACTCATCTCATTGTCTTGCAGGACGTGACTCGATCATCTACAGGATGACCACCACCAGGATGAAGAAGGACTAGAGCGGTTCGATCGAAATCGATTGATTGCGCGATGACGTCATCTGTATCCACTATATCCCAACCATGTAGTATTGTAGCACCCGTGTCACCTTGTTTTGTGCCACCACCCAGTACTCTTTTTCAAGAGTAGAGAGACATTCCATCTATAGGTTGTACACGCTGAGAGAACACTGTGAATATAACATTTGTATAATGTAACAATAAATAGTCTGTTGCATCGTGGTGTGCATCCGTCTTTTTTGCATTTCGAATTTCAATATTGTAAGAATCAGCGAGTGTGCTGTTAGCTAGCCACGTGTCCGCCGCAAATGACGGAAGGTGAGTAAGCGACGCGGTTTGCGCTTTCTCTTCTCTTACACTCTATCCGTGTCTGATAGTGGGAAGTTGGAGAGTTGGAGAAACATGCTGCGAACTTTCCGGTTACGAAGTAACTGTAGTAGCTGGTGATTGCAATTTTACATTTCATTCATTTACTCCTTCGCTCATATAATAAATAATTGCTTCTTCCACATGGAATTATTAAATAAACTTTATTATTACAACCACCATAAAACACAAATATCTGGCATAGTTTCGGATATTGAGCTATATTGAAACAATGGCAAAGTATTTTAAGACTAACATAACAAGTAAGATGAAAAATATAAGGCATCTCTCACAACTCTGATTCTCTCATCAAATGCATGTACAAATAAGTAGATGTAAAGTGTAAAGGTAGAAGCGTGCAGTAATATGCAAAGATACAAAGAAAATCATTATAATGTCATCGCTTCAGCACCTCCTTTAATCTACTGCCTATGTTTCGCGCAGTCTCGGCCAACCGCTGTTTTCTGGGGGCGGGGTCAGCGGGGCGGAGCCTGGGCGATGAGCCACGCAGTCGCATCGCAGCTGTGACGAGGATCAATGCGTCAGTCTCCGGGTAGTTCTGAACAGTTTGATAATCCAAAACTCATATCACAACAGCATTCTCTTTCTTTCTCTCTTTCTCTCTCTCACCAATAAAGTATATATCACACGGTCTCTGTAAAAAGCGAACTCTCGATAAACTAGAAAAATCATAGTCACGGATTTTGATGAAATTAATTTTTCCAAGGTTTTCAAACATTCTGAACACATCCTGCGCAGTGGCTAAATCCAAAAAAATTTTTGGTACCAGATATGGTATACGGTACTCCAAATTTGCATAATGGCCTAAACTCAACCAAACTTCGATCTGAAGGTGTCATTTTACTCCTTACATGATTAGAAACAAATTTATAATTGAACATTTCTGCATAAGTTCGATGATTAAAAAATTATAGTCACGAGACCAAAAATCTTTCTATTTTTCCACATATTTTATTTTTTGAAAATTTAACCAAAGTCCGCCCAGTCCGAATGAAAGCAACATTATATTGAGCAGGTTATTTTAAGCTATTAAAATCAAAAATCGAAAGACACCTTTTTTGGGAACAGCCGCTCAAAGTTGCTACACTCCGACATTTCTAGTCAACAAAATTCCAACTGCAAAGCATTTATCATTCAAAAATTGCGGAGATTCTTCAAATAAACACTATTCAAATGTTTATACGTCATCTCTAACACAATAATTACTCGTAGTAAAGTACATTACTCATAAGAACATAAAATCGTTAACGTTTTGCGATGATTGCAGGTACACCAATCGGGCTCTTGCATTCATTCCCATTTGGGTATTTGCCTTGCGGACAATACTCATAAGAACCAACATTGAATCAACATTGATGTTGATAATCGATAGATATTTGATATCTATCGATAACCGAAATGCGCGGCAACTAAGGGCCAGCTTGCGTTGTTTTGCTTGCGGTATCCTGTGCGCAACCCAACCTCTTTCACTTTGATCTGTCCGTAGATGTAGAATCAGAAATAATCGGGATGTGAACGACTTCGATCTTCTACTCTCTCTCTCTCTCTCTCTCTCTCTCTCTCTCTCTCTCTTGCGCTCTCTCTCAGGATCCTTTAATGCCAAGCAAGTCTCACTCTGCATCTTAGGTGCATCTTAGGTGCGGGAAAATACAACATTTTAATCTTATGGAGTCCAAGATGATGGCTTATTGAGATGAAATCCACAAGATGAGATTCATCACCCACATATTTATAACAATAATACTTCAGAAAAAGTAGATATACTTCGCCCACTTCCTCGTATCAAATAATCATGTTTGCCGTTGGCGATCAGCCTGCTTCGGCCTTGGCTGAAGCGCCTGCCGCGCAAAAAATTAAGGATACCGGAGTACGTTAGTACGAAAAAACCAAATCTTTTCTACTTGCTACTTCACTTCTCTCAGGACTATGGAATATATGGACCTCGAAACAACAGCCAAATCATGGTCACTGCGACCAAGTCAGGAGTTGATAATAGATTTTCAGCTGAAGACTGTCGTAGATAAGTATCCCTCCGAGAGAAACAGTGAGCCTGCACGGAGTAGGCTACACGGATTTTAGAATCACTGTTGACATTAAGTGGAGTGGTTATAGGAATTCGTTTCCTGTGGGCAGTTAAATCTCACATTAATGGACAAGCTGGTCCTTAGTTGCCGCGCATTCGATTATCGATGGATATCAAAAAGCTATCGATTACCAACACCAATGTTAGTTCGTATGAGTATTATCCGCAAGGCAAATACCCAAATGGGAATGAATGCAAGAGCCCGATTGGTGTACCTGCAATCATCGCAAAACGTTAACGATTTTATGTTCTTATGAGTAATGTACTTTACTACGAGTAATTATTGTGTTAGAGATGACGTATAAACATTTGAATAGTGTTTATTTGAAGAATCCCCGCAAATTTTGTTGATAAATGCTTTGCAGTTGGAATTTTGTTGACTAGAAATGTCGGAGTGTAGCAACTTTGAGCGGCTGTTCCCAAAAAAGGTGTCTTTCGATTTTTGATTTTAATAGCTGAAAATAACCGTGATAATCTGCTCAATATAATGTTGCTTTCATTCGGACTGGGCGGACTTTGGTTAAATTTTGAAAAAATAAAATATGTGGAAAAATAGAAAAATTTTCGGTCTCGTGACTATAATTTTTGAATCATCAAACTTATACAGAAATGTTTAATTATAAATTTGTTTTTAATCATGTAAGGAGTAAAATGACACCTTCAGATCGAAGTTTGATTGAGTTTAGGCCATTATGCAAATTTGGGGTACCGTATACCATATCTGGTACCAAATTTTTTTTTGGATTTAGCCACTGCGCAGGATGTGTTCAGAATGTTTGAAAACCTTGGAAAAATTAATTTCATCAAAATCCGTGACTATGATTTTTCTAGTTTTGGTCTAGTCTGTGGAGAGTTCGATTTTTACAGAGACCGTGTGATATATACCTGCAATAGCCTGAGGCAGTCGGCAAAGTCTCCCTCGAGCAGTCGCTCTCTCGACAGGTCGATCATCGCCAGACACACATACGGCAGCAGGGAGAACCTGTGGAGAATAGACGGTGACACGTACAAATACGAGAAAAAGTTAAAGCACACAATAGTTCCTTTTAACTCACTCCTGTAAATACAATCACTCAGAAAATTTAGGGCTCCTATGAAACTGATTTCTAGCAGAACAGTGCACAGATGCGGTTTTATGAAATACACTGGAACGAATGTGTGTCATCAGCAGAATAGACGGGGTGACAAATACAAAAGTACGACGGTGACAAATACAAAAGTACAAATACAAAGTAAAAGTACATCCCTTCAAGTACATTGCTCCACCATATCATCGCCGGGAAAATAAAGCGCCAATGAAACACATTTCACACAACTCAAACAAAGGCCTAGTTTCATTGAGGCACACAAATCTACCCAACTACAAGACGGGAGTGAAACATACTTCAAACAGCACCGGGGTTTGGTGGGGAAGAAGAGATCGAAACCAAATGTTTTACACAGTTTTGTGAATATACAAAAGTAAACTTGACCGTCACCAATTTCACCGGAGTAAACACACCGCCTTAAAGTAAATCATTTGATATCTTTTAGACACGAATGGAACCATGTGTTGTATGTGGTATCACTTTGACGGACACCTTATATTTGCTAAATGAAATCACCTGTCCGGGTCGGCAAAGAGCGAGTCCCAGAGACAGATGACATCGGGCAGGGGAAACTCTTGCGAGAGCAGCAGCGACAGCCAGCGAAACGCTGGAAAAGAATGGTGTCAGATCTGAATAGTATATCAAAATCCGGTGTGCATTTGCTGTCATTCAGACTCCGCCCATCCAAGCCACGCCCACTCACCATAGAACTGCGGTTTGATCTGGAGTCGGCCGACGAGGTGGTCGTGTACCTCGGGGTCCATGTCTTCGATCAGACTGTGGAACGACTGCATCTGCGATTCTGGAAAGGACAATTTTATTATTATTATTATTATTATTATTATTATTATTATTATTATTAGTCTCTCTCTCTCTTTCCCGATTGTATATATGATTCTGGAACACTCTATTCATGAGCTGTTTATACCAGCTTACTTGAATTTTGAACGCAATATAGCTGAAATTCGATCAAAAAAGAGTAGTAACTAATAAAATAAACTTTCACCCACCAATGCCGCAGTTGCTGTGATCGAGCTTCTTGATAAAGTTGTCCTTGACCTGAACCCAAGAGTACACGCCCCGCCCCTTTAGACTCCACCCACCTCGCTCATGAGTTGTTGAAAGCAGAAGAATGCGTCCGCCTCGGCGTGTTCTGCCCATTCCCTGTCGGGGTCGGAGGCGAACACATAGTACACCGGACCGAGAACCTCGTTCATGCCCTCAAACATTGAGACATAATCAAGTGAGATTGATTAGTAGATCTCTTACACTTTTCACAACTTTTCAGGGTCTGAAGGGTCGTATCAAATATACATGGGTACTGAGATTTCACGATCATGAAACGAGATCCTTGATAAAAATTCTCTCATTTTCATATGATATAATGAATAGCTATGTAAAGGATATGGTAAAGGATAAGAAAAAATACATGGTTAGAATAAATATTACACATTGCAGTATGGTTCTCACAACGTATGTCACAACCGGTACCAGATTAAAAGCAGACCGCTCACTCAAATACGTTTACCGAGAGAAGCGTATGTTTCACAATACACAGATCACTGACCTGCACATACTTGACTCCAGGATTCAGTTTGCTGTAGATGAAGAGAATACGCTCAACCACCTGCAATGACAACTCGGATAACTGATAACTAATCATAACTGATAACTGATTATTCACACAATAACACATAAGACATAAGATATCAAACACAAAAATATAACCTCCTAGAAAAGTCAGTCAGGATATTCATTTCTGTATAAAGTTCCACAAAACTCTTCAACATCATCTCTTCTTCACTTGATTTCACTTTCACATTCGACATGTTTAATGAATGAATCCGCTCAACCACCTGTAACAGCGTGTTCAATAACTAACAAATCTTATATTTTCACACAATTTCGGAAAAAAAGGAAATTACGAAACCTGCCAGTGCCGTTCACTGCCGTCCCTCGATCCAGTGTACTCGTCGTCGGCCGGACCGCGAGACTGCTTTAGCTGAAGACAAAGCAATCAATAATCAATCAATAGCCATGATAGTGTAATATGTCCCACACCACGTTTCACGCCATAGAGGTGATATACAAATATATAGCCACATCACAATTCACTTTCGTATCACATAAACTCATTTTCGTATTACGTCTCCCCCCACCCACATTAGCCGCTCCGAACTTGTCGACCTCGTAGTTGTCGACCTTCAGATCGCAGCCCGTCACCCGACCCGACAGATTCAACTCGGCTGCCGTCCTGCAACACACATGAATCAAAGCAATACTAATGTATAACATATTGATCTTGATTTCAATTACGTGTTGTATGTTATATGTTCCAGATCTATGAGATGTAAAACGTATAGCATGTGAAACAATGTGCATCGAAATCAACGACGTCGAAACATTCAATCATTCAAACCATCTCCGACACCCACCTATGGGGATACTTTGTGTCCTGCTGGAAGAACTGAATCTCCGGGTAGAGACGTCGGCAGTCCTGCAACAATGTTGCAACTAGTTTCCATTTTCAAAGAACATTTGCTATGATACTGTCACTTCATTGGTCTCCAAAAATAATCCTCAATTTCCATAAGGCCGTGAAACATATGATTATCATAGTTCTCAACCAAGTTTTAAACAATCTCACTCGAACATAATCCACTTTCCTTTAAAGTCTACGGGCTTCAATTTCTTTCTTCTTTCCTTCTTTTTTCTCTCTTTCTCCCTCCTTCCCTCTTTCTCTCTCTCTTCCCCCCACCTTGTCAATCTGACTCAACACCGTGTTGTCCTCGAAGAACGCCGACCACTCGCTGTGCGAGTCCATCGCCAACGGCTGAAACAGGTGACGTCATCTCTCTCTCTCCCTCTCTCCCACCCTTCCTCTCTCCCACCCTTCCTCTCTCTCACCCTTCCCCTCTCTCTCCCTCTTCTCACTCACGTGGTCACTCTCCCCTCCTCCCTCTTCATCCTCTGCTTTGCCCGGTTTGATGATCAGCTGGTCGACGAGACTGAAAAAATCAATGATCCAAACTCTGCCCAACATTCTCAACTTTCATAGCATTAGCAAAAAACCGGCATTTTAATGTGTGCATTGTCTCTTCGAAGGCGTTCGAAAATCAGTTGCATTCTTCACTAATTTCAATCGACTTATCGGGAATAGGACAAATGGTCAATCATCAATCAATCATTTATCCAGAATCGCTATATCCTGACTATACAACAAAGTGCATACGGTACACCACAAGGGACAAATGGTCCATAACCGGAAAGAACTCACGACGCATAGTTGTCCCTCTGCTTGCCGAGGAACTCCTTCCAGCACTGTCTCTCGACGGGGAGGTAGTTGAGGAGCAGACGCCAGCCGAGCGGGCGGAGAGAGTCCGGCATGCCTGCGAGGGAGCGGGACTCTCTCTCTCCTTCTCTCTCTCTCTCTCTCCTCCCTCTCTCTTTCCCTCCCCCCTCTCTCTATCTCCCTCTCTCCCTCCCTCCTCCTCTCTCTCTTCTCTCTCCCTCCACCCACCATAGCTGCACCCCGCCCGCAGCTCGTCCATGTCGATGTTCCTCTTGTCGATCAGCAGCACCTGCTCGATCCGAGCAAACCTCAAAACACACAGCTACAAAACACAAAACACAATAGCATGTCGTCAAAAGCCATCAGAAACCTACCTCTCCTGATATCTCGCGCTCATTTTGACGAAATGAAAATAATCGTCTCTTCTGCGGCTATTGAGATTCCATGCGTCCACTAAAATCGATTCCATAGCCAAAAAAACCAAACGTCGAAAAAATAAAGATATTCCAGTGTATGCGCAACACTTTCTCACCATCTCATACAAGAACACTCGTAATAAAACATTTATTATTAAATAGTAATGTTTCACTGTGGGAATACATTTACCATAAACTTGTGATATTAAAGTCGACGATACCGGAACAATGACTATAAATAGGGATACTTTTCAAATAGGGATAAACATTTGGCAACAAACAATTGTGGGAGAAAAAACATTGAAACTCACAAAATCCAGAATATAAGTGGAATGGCGCATTTTCAACATCAAAACAAAATGCAACTAAAAAAAACAATCACAAAACAATAAAGCGGGGGCATTGCTGACACACAACGAAACACCTGATACTAAAATCAATAAACACAGTGACGTCACCAATCGATAAATCAATACACGGCGAAGAGGGGTATGAAAATGTCGGCGAGGTTGAAGAGACCAGTGCCCGTGACCTCGCAATCGATGCGCATCATCGAAATCTATAAACAGACACACGCGTGTGTTTATAGTTGACACAAACACACAATTATTATCTTCGAAAGCACCCCACAACAAATAACAACGCAACTTTCCATGTTTATGACATTTTTACTACATTTTTCTTATCCTCAATGATTTTTGATTCCTCAAACCACTGCTGAACGTCATATTCACAATGTTCACAATAGATATTCACAAAACGCCTAAAGCCTGCAGAACAATTAGCGCTCACCTAACGTACTACAGTAAATATTCACGCCAGTCAAATAAACATCTACCGTAACCGTAGTACATCTACCGTAGTACCCCTACTCACCCCCTCGCTGGTGCCGTTTCCTCCCTTGGCGGGAAGGATGAGACTCATGCGTGGGCGGGCGAGCGAGTCGCGAGAGACCGAGGGCAGCAGGAAGTAGTCCTGAAACATTGTTCAAATGGAATAAGTGTCTGTTTTAACAAAAAATCTTTTCCTTACTACAAAAAAGAAAAGAAAATATGTTTCACCAAACTGTCTTGCCACTTATTTTTTTAACGACCAATCAATACGTGCGTGCCTGGTTTGATTTAGAGTGCCAACGAAAATGTGCCAACCCATGAGTATGTGTGGATGTGAAAGTATTACTGTAAATAGTCGAATTCAACCTCCTTCCTACCTGCATAGCCACCACGTAGAGCGTGTCGGCGCGTTGCTGCAGCGAGCGCGTCATCTGGTCGTACCTGGAAGAGTAATTTCTCTCTCTCTCTCTTTCTCTCTCTCTCACTCTCTTCCCCCCTCCCTCCCTCTCTCTCTCCCTCTTCTCACCTGGCCTTCGCTTCCGCCTCGCTGAGACCGGCGTAGGGTGGGGATGATCCACCCACATCCAGTGTCCGCTCGGAAGTCTTCTCGAGACGCGCCAGGCGACGCTGCTTCTCGCGAGAATCCCTGAAAAACACAGTAGCAACCATCTCCCTCACCTCTCTCTCTCTACCACGGTAGGATTGTGTGCTACCAGATCAGTCATTATGCTAGCATTGCCGGTTGGTTGATTTTGATTGTCTCGCCCGCGGTTTATCGGTTGAGCCCGCGCGGGGTAGCTCATGAGGAGAGGAGTGGAGACTGTCGCAATCGGATCCCTGAATGCACGCGGCCTCGCTAGTACAAGGAAAGTCAAGGAGATCGAGGACGCCCTTCTACAACTGCCCGTGGACCTGTTGGCTGTGAGTGAAATACGGAGGAAAGGGAATGGACAAGTACTGTTAAACCGGTCGGGATATGAATTGTATTACTCGGGAGGGCCCACCATCCACCATGGGACAGGAATTTTGGTTGCCCCCAGCTACCGTAACCGTGTCATACAATTTGTTCCTGTGTCGAGCCGTCTTTGCTACCTGGACGTCGACCTGAACGACTACGTGCTGCGAATTGTAAGCGTCTACCTACCAACTGACACCTACGATGAGAAAGAATACGAAGAGGTTCTACAGTCCGTTGCCCAGTGCACCCAAACCCATGCCGGCAGAAGAGCCACCCGGGGGAGGGGAAACGCTGTTCCCGGATTGGGGGCTAGTCCTGGGACGGGGCAGCGTTTCCGCACAGTGGTGGCGGGCGACTTCAACGCTGAACTGGGAGCAAAGGAACACGAAGATGAACGTTGCTGTGGACCCTACGCCTACGGAAAGAATAAGAGGAATCCAAGAGGAGAAGTGCTAGCTGCTTGGACGGAATCTGAAGGCTGGAGAGCTGCGAACACTTTCTTCAAGGCTCGGACGGCGCGGCGCTGGACGTGGCGACATACTGGCGGAAAGAAGCACATCTACGACTACATGCTGATTAAGTCGATGCGAGGAGTGGTGAGCTGCAATGTACAACATCGATTCGATTTCTCCAGCGACCACCGCCTCGTGTTGATGCGACTGCAAACAATGACCCCGCCGAGATTCCCCATGCAAAGGAAGATGGACAGGCAAATAGACTGGCGCAGGTACAAAGAACAACTACAACACGGATTGGCGGCGTGCAGGACTACAAGCGACATCAATGAACAGTACAAGGAGATATGTCGTGTTGCAAAGGAATCAGAGGAGGCTGCGACACAGTACGTTCCCCTGAAGCGACGACTATCCGACGACACACGACGGCTATACAAAGAACGACGGCAACTGCTCGAGAAGAATGACCCGGCATCGAGGCTACGACTCGTCGTCACCAACAAGTTGTTGCGGTACAATCTCGAAAAGGATATATCGGAGAACCATTTGCGGTTGTATGAAAAAGGAATAGCTACGAGGAAAAATCTAAGAAAGGAGGAGGCAACGCGGACTGTTCTTGGCCGATTAAGAAGATCTGACGGCACAATTGCAACACGACCAGCCGATGTGAGAGAAGTGATACAGAAGTTCTACAACAAGCTGTTCGAATGCAATGATCCCATAGATGCTCTACGCCAAGTAATGTCTCTGCCAGAGGGATTTACTGCCGAAGAAGTGAAGGAGGAAGTCAAGAAGATGAAGAGGAACGTCGTATCAGGGCCGGACAGAATTTCGACGGAAATGTTAGTGCACGCAACTGAAGATATGTTCGAGAAGATTGCCGCACTCTACAATGATTGTGTGAAAGAAGGAAGAACACCGGAGAAGATGGCAGATTCCATGATCTCAATACTATTCAAGAAAGGAGACCAGCTGGAAGTGGGCAACTACAGACCCGTCGCGCTCTCTTCTACGCTGTTGAAGCTGCTCACTCGATTGATATTGCGAAGAGAACATACTACTTTGGAGAAACATCAACCAAGAGAACAGGCTGGATTCAGGAAGGGATATTGCTGCGCAGATCAAATCCTGGTGATCCGAGAAGTGGTTTACAAAAGCTACCTACACCGAATGCACGCCGTCATGATTTTCATCGATGTTTCGAAGGCGTACGACTCAATAAGGCACAACGACGCGTGGGAAGCACTCTCCAGTCATGAAGTCGAACCTGCGTTTGTGCGAATGCTACAGTCCATCTACAGGAGCGGGAAGACAGAAGTGATGGTCAGAGGAGAGCCGGTAGAAATAGAAGTGAGAAAAGGAGTACGCCAAGGATGTCCGATGAGCCCACACATATTCAACTCTGTGCTGGCGAAGCTGATGGAGGGACTAAACTTCTCGTTTGCCGGAGCAGGAATGGAGGTGAACGGAGAACATTTGACACACCTGGCGTACGCGGATGACATGGTACTTGTGGCAAAGTCGGCAGCGGCGGCGCAGAAGATGCTCGATGAAGTGGTACGGAGATGCGGGCAGTTTGGACTGAAGTTGAACAGAGGAAAGACGGTGGCCATGACAAACGGGCCGAAAGTGAAGATCACCCTGGAAGGAGAGGACGTGGAGTACGTCGACCAGTTCACTTACCTCGGCCGAACACTCAGCTTCATGTACGACGACGCAAAGGAAGTATCAAGGCGGATACAGGCGGGCTGGAGCGCTTTCTACCGACATCGACATTTTCTCACTCTTCGAAGGGCGCCGATGCGACTCAAGAGGAAGGTCTACCGGGCTGCTGTTCTGCCGTCGATGTTGTACGGTGCGGAGACATGGAGCTTAAAGAAGACGGAGCGGAAGAAATTACAGCTGTGCCAGAGAAGAATGGAGCGCAAAATGCTCGGGCTGAAGCTGAAGGACAGAGTACGAAGTGACATCATTCGACGAGAGACGCGCGTTCCCGATGTTCTAGCGGAGGCGAGGAAAAGAAAGTGGGCGTTTGCAAGAAAGACGGCGATGGCAGATGATGAACGATGGACGGAGAAGATCATGAAGTGGAGGTTGGATAGGACGGCGGCGAAAGGAAGGCCGCATACTCAATGGGCGGACGAGTTCAGGACGGAGACGAATTTCCCAAAAGACAAGTACAAGTGGATCGAGATTGCTGCGGACAGGGACCCAACACAATGGAATCAACTCTCCTCTCGGCGCTACCCATAACACCAGGGCGATGGATGTGTTCTAAACATATGATCATGAATAGCGATACCGAATAAAGTATTTGATTTGATTTGATTTGATTTGCACGATGCCACTGTCCTTCCCTTTCATCCACCCCCTTTCCTCTCTCTCTCCCTCTCCCTCCCCTCCCCTCACCTCTCCCTTCCTCTCTCCTCTCTCTCCCTCCCCTTTCCTCTCCCTCTCCCTCCCTCTCTCCCCCTCCCCCCCTCTCTCTCCCCCTCACCTCTCCCTCCCGTTCCCCTCCGTGATCATGTCCAGATGTCGCCAGCTGCGGTCGCGAATCGCGCGCTGCTTGGCCGCCTCGCGTTTCGCAGCCGCCGATCTGCAAACATCTTACATCACAACACAACACACAAAAAAAACGCGAAAAAAAATGATGCGCCTTGTGCAGTCATAATAAATCGGAGGTCAATCTCTTCGCTTGTGACTGTCATCACAACTACATCGACACGCTACATCGTGTTTCGAAGAAAAAAACGCTGGCCGCTAAACAGCAGCTCTATAGGGTATTATCCCCCATTTTCACGGTACGAAATCATCTCGGTCGACCCAGACACGAACCAGACAATGAGAAAATGACGTCGAAAAGAGGCAGTTTTTGATGTTTTTGAGCTCAAATGAGCACTTCCCGAAAGAAAATAACAAGTATCGAACCGACATTCTGTTAGTAGTACTCAAACTCTCCCGAAATCTGAATTTTTTGGTTGATTTTGAACAAAGTAATTAGAGAAACACTGAATTACCTATTGAAGCTATGCTTTTTTGAGGTTTTTCATAATTTATAAATTCTGGGGTTGCGATATCAACAAAAGCGAGCCGACAATAGCTAGCGAACAGTGACAGCATCCTTCTGTTCAAAGAACAAAAAATTAGAAAATTTCTGAACGAAGTTATTAACTCCGGAAAGTGCTCCGATCTGCTTCATTTGACTTGCAAACGACCCTCATTTCCCTAAAATCAGACCGCCAAGCGCGCGAATTGCGCGGTCGAATGATCTCGCGCGGACCGATAGCGCGACCAAATGCGATGAAATGCTGTCTGGAAAATAAGCGACGAATGAACAAGCGTACCGTGAACGGGGGGAATACCCTATACACTACCATGGTACACCAATCCGCCCGAAACAAATGCCCACTCACACCAGATTGCTCTTGACAGCCTTCTCCCCTGCTCCTCCTCCCTCCAGCGGGCGTGTCGCGTTCTTCTTCCTCTGCACTGCCGCTGCCGGCCCACCCCTCCTCAACGGGGCGCCGCTCTGCGCCGGCCTCACACTGAAACAGGACGGAGTCAAATCAACGCATGAAGGAGTCTTCCACTAACCTCGTCAGCCTACCTGTCTGCCCCCGGCGTTAGCCTATGCATTTTACATCTTAGGAAAGGAAGTCTACTCTACCAAAAGTAATCAGTACATGCTGCACGCATGCGCCGCACAACCACGATAGGACTGTGTGCAACCAGACTACCCATAATTCTCCAGCATTGCATGCTGCATGTCGGAATCAGTCTGTACAAAAACAATACGAAAGAAAGACACTCACGTCTGCGCAGTCGCAGTAGCATTGGTTCTCGTCGCAGTAGTGGCATTGCTGGCTGCCTTGGATACTCTCCCACCCTCCTCCTCACTCTCAACCGCCACGCGAGCCTGCGAGTTCTGAAATTAGCCCATCTCTCTCTCTCTCTCTCTCTCTCTCTCTCTCTCTCTCTCTCTGTATATCTCTACATATTCTGTTGTCGATCTCTCTCGCTCTCTTCTCCCCTCCTCTCCAACCCACCTTCACCATCCACTCGCCCACAGGCTTTAGCATCTCGCCCATAGCAGCGGGCTCCTTGGCTCCGCCCCTCGTCGCCCCGCCCCTCCGCATTCGCAGCCACTCGAGCTTCTCGTGACCGTGCACCCACGAGTCCAGCGCTGCGTTCAGACTAGAAAATGATGTGAATTTATAAATGCATTCCATGAGTGCAAAACATTGAAAACATAAGCATAGCTGGAAGATCAAACCCAGCAGAAACCTACATCTCGAGGTACACCGTATGTACACATTCTCTATCCACTCCCTCCCCCCCTCTCTCTCTGCTCCCCCCTCTCTCTCTGCTCCCCCCCTCTCTCTCCAACCCTCCCTCACCGTCTCGTCTCCGTCGTATTCCATCCGGCCGCCTGTCCGCACCCCGTTCCGTTCAGCGTAGAATTCGAGATATCCACCGGTGCGAGCTCGTAGTCCTAGAATCCATTTATCCATTCCACACGCACACTTCCATCACTAGTATCACTACTTACTCCTTCTCCTCCTCCTTCTCCCTCTTCCCCACCTGTTCATAGTCAGTCGACAGCAGGGCGCGGCTCACTGGATGCGCCGCTTCTCGCAGTGGTGGCGACGAGCGCAGAGGGGACAGGCTGAAGGGAAGCATATCACCAAGTTCACACACCAACTATGAGCAGTCAGGACACTGGGTCCAGGTTCCTCCCAAGCCAACTCACCCCACTCCTCCTCCTCCTCCTCCTCCAAACACGACCATCATACACATGACCATCACACACGCCCCGCCTCCCGCCGCCAACAGAGGCCGGCGCCGCTGCGACACTCGAGACACGTCCGGCAGGGACGGGTCCTGCAACGAAAACCTTACAGCCCATTCCATGAACCTACTACCTACCACTTGTCACAAGTTCTCGTTCACATTCACATCGCCGCGCTGGCACACAGACGTTATCATAGCAACGTACCCCGAATTCCGAGTACAGTACCCCGTACAGTTACCGTACCTCGTATCGGGCGAGTCGCGTCTTCAGCAGCTCGTTCTCGTTGCGCAGAGACGCGTTCTCGGCGCGTAGCGAGTCGACGGTAGAGTGGAGATGGTCCATCTCCTGCAGATCGAGGTGGTCCTCTCTCTCTCTCTCTCTCTCTCTCTCTCTCTCTCTCTCTCTCTCGCTCTCCCTTCCTTCATCTCTATACCCCCTCCTCTCTCTCCCTCTGTTCTCTCTCTTTCTCTCCTTCCCTACATCTCTCTCCCCTCTCTCTCTCTACATCTCCCTCTCTTTCTCTCTCTCTCCCTCCCTCCCCCACCTCCTTCTTCCGTATCCTACTCAGCTGCGCGGCGGCGCGGTTCTTCTGCTTGCGGTCCTCGCGCTTACGCGAAATGTCCTGAAACAACAATAACAGTATGAGTTTCTACTCTATTTCACGTATGAATCCGGAAATGATGAAACAACGGCAACTGAGTTATCAATGAAACACAAATTAATTTTGAAAAAAAAATCCCCACCATCTTATACTCGATACTCGACTACGACTACTGGATTCTGGATTCAACGAACGAATCAAAACACTACATCCAAACATCACCATAAACTCATATCAACACCGCGATGATACGTTTCCACAATAGATTAAAGGTCAACTCGATAATAGTTCAGCAATCTAGCCCAGCTTCGTATGCTGAACAAAAGAAAAATCCAATACTTTTTTAAGATTACGTTTCACGTGTATTCGAAAAAAGATTCAAAATTGAATGCAATAATACATCGTCAATGACGTCAATAATAAACAAAACCATAACTTCTGAACACTACACTACACATATCTGAATACACACATCCCCCCACCCGCCGGGTGCAACTCTCACATCCATAACGCGACAACAAGATCAAAACAAAACCAAGATAAATACATTAGATTTGACTTCACACTTCACCCACCGCGACGCCGGGACTGGCGGCGACGGGCGGCGGGAGCTGCACCGTCGACACGACGCCCAGGGCAGACGGCAGCTGCGGACACAATGTCATCAATACATACTTAAAGTTCCATCATTGAAAAAAGTTGCGCCCTTAGGGATAGATCGGTGAAAGACGGAGAGTCAGCTCTCTCAATAGCGCGCAGAAAAGCGAGACAGACGGTTATGGCACCGTATTTCGAACTGCGAGCGAGGTAGATAGAAAACTATCGCTCTGACGCAGGCTATATTAAACAAATCCAAGGAAAACCAAAAACCTAAGAACAAAAAGACCTAGATAAATAAATAAACTACAACAAATGAAAACAAAGCTAGATGAACAGCACTCACATAGACGCCCGTCTCCTGCTTGACCACCGCCACCCTCCCTCCTCCGCCACTCATCACAGGCGAGATGGGCACGTAGGGCTGTGTGCGCGAGGAAGTCGACTGCTTCTGAAAACGTCGCAGTGACCACTTTCACATTTCCTTTGGCTCTTACATTTAAACTACATCATAGCAAATTTTGCGTTTCTTGGTCATACCAATGTCAACTCAAATGGTTAGAGTTAGAGCTTTACACCTGTGCTTTTGTTAGAAATCGAACCGCACTGTGCGACTGACCACCACTCCACACCTGAATATCACACATGCCACTACTGAAACTGGAAACAATGAAGAGAGAAAGAAGCAACGATCTGGACACATCTCACTAGTGTTTGGACCAATTTATCGACCAGATTTCTGGTCGAATGACCGGCCAAAATAAAACCAATGACCGGTTATTTTCTGGTTGGCCAGAGAAATGACCGGCCAAAATAAACCGGTTTTGAGAAATCTGGCCAAACCAGAACCAGAACCAGAAATTTCTGGTTTTCAAAAAACCAGAAATTTCTGGTTTTGTAGTTTGTACCTCTGGTTCTTTGGACCGGTCAATATCATTTCTCGATTCTCGAATGAGATGAGGTATGATGAGGACATTTCATGGCTAAATGACAATGAGACGTCACATTTCTCGAACGACCGCCAAACCAAAACCAGTACTGGCCAAATGAAAACCAGAACCAGAAATTTCTGGTTTTTTCGACCGAAAACCAGAAATATCTGGTCCGGCCAATGACCTGGCCAATTTTTTCTGGTTTTAAATGACGCTGGTTTTGAAAAGGGCGCCAAATTTCTGGTTAACCAGAAATAAACCGGTAATTTGGTCCAAACACTACATCTCACCCTCCACCCCACCTGAATAGTAATCGGGCCGGGCTTGCTGGGCACGAGGTACACGAGCCGGTTGCCCGAGGAGACAGAGGGCGCCGTGGTGAGCAGCAGCGGCTGGGGCTGGTGGTACTGCTGCTGGTGGTGAGAGGAGGAGGCGGTCGACTGAAAATGTTTCTATTCGTAACCGCAAACATGAATACGACACGTAGAAAAACGAAATCACTCAAAAGTCAAAAGTTGTGTACGTGTTCCACTGAAATCACGAGACAATTAATCAAGTTTGGAGTGCCTGATGAAATGATGCTATGCACATAGTGTCACATTTCATATACGTTTCATTCACATACCCATACTAATAATCAACTGTATCGTGAATGATACTTGAATGAGACAATTCGACATTGAAAATTGAAATCGAAATGAAACCCCCCCGCCCTTTACCTGATAGACCATAGTGCTCGCTGGGATCGTGGTCGGCACAGACGATACGCCAGGCGGGAGAGGAGGTGCAGGGAAGGCACTACAAACATCACGACTATCAAAATGAACCAGATGAAAACACGCAGATACTCAACATTCACAGATACTCGTATCCACAATCACAATCAGTCAGTCTGTCAGCCACATACTCCAAGTGGTCATGGTCACATACACTCACAGATACTCACTGGTCACACTTCGGACACTCACCCCTGTCCTCCCCGCACATCGGGCAGCGGCGGGTTGAGTGTGAAGGGCGATGAGTCGGTCGAGTAGGCACTGTCCCCACCACCCACTCCTCCACCCAGCAGCGGTGCCGACTCGGTGAACGACTGCGGGAACGACCACGTCGAGACACCCTGCAATGAATAGTCGTGATGTGACAGTGACACATGTCACCCACTGTGTTCTAGTAATAACTTCTTAACCGTATCGAAAACTGTGTAACATGGGATTCATGGGAACAAAACAGAGCCTGTATGATAGAAATACCTATGATTATGATACATATGATAAGATAAATTGATAAATGATATGATAAAAGGTGTGATATAAATCCCTGCTCCACCTCTCCACTGCTGCTGCTGGTCGGGCTGTGCTTGCCGGAGTCGCTGCCCGAGCTGCTGCTCTCGGAGGGACGGGACGAGGTCTGCGAGATTGAGCTCTCTCTCTCCCTCCCTCCCTCTCTCCCCCTCCACTCACCCCATACTCGAACGGATGCGCGCCGACTCCGCCTCCTGCCAACGCCGCCAGCTCCGCGTCAAACTCCAGACCCGACATGATCAGCGAGAGCTGAAGCGATATAGGTATACGGTAAGTGTACTGTAACTATACTGTAGCTGTAAGCATACTGTAACTTTTCGATGATTTATTATCACTCACACTATTTCGTTCTGAATTCAGTAATTTTTAACCCCACTAATGTTGTGATTCGGATTTGGTTCCGACGGTATATTCTCAAGCAAAAGTAAGACAGAAATACACACAAACCCATGACGAGAGTGACAAAAATCTGCTAATTATATAGGAAGTACGTTTCATTCTACATACCCACCCAGTTCTCGCTCATCTGTCCATGAATTGGATCCATGCTGGAGACAAAGTTGGAAGGATTCGGGGAATATATACGTCTATACCGTACACGTGTACAAACAATATGCCAGCACACACGGTACACATATAGGAGCAATCGGCAATAAACACCTTCGTGACGCCAATATTAGAAGTCATGGGAAAGTGAAACTAATAACCTCGCCCCGCTGCTGCGACATCAAGGAACAGAGTGGAATCAATCAGCTAATAAATCACAACAGATATTTTAGAGACTCAATCGATAAATCGATAATCAATCGATTCGCCCACCTGGTCGTCTCCCCTCTGCTGCTCGTCGTTCATCGGATACTCGTCCAGCAGCTGATCGCCCAGCTTCAAGAAGTCGTCAAACGCCGTCGACGTCGCCGCCTCGTTCAGAAATCTGAAGGACGCTTATAAGTGCAAAGCCAAAGAGCAATACAAAACCGCAACATGCGGAAATAATTCAGAACATCAGAACAAGCACTGCAGTAAGTCCCCTCCCCTTATAATGTATGTCAGACAGTCGGAATCAAATGGACAAACATTATAAAATACACAATACATGTCTATCACTATCTGTTAATATAGGAGAGAATCGTACAATAAAACAAATGTATAACGAATACGTCGTGCCCACCTGTCGAACAGCAGTCCGTCGTGTTCCCCATCTGCCCGGTCGGCTTCCGACGGAGACGACGACGGGGCGAGCGAGTCGCGCCGAGGCTGCGGCGGCATACCTATGTGTGTATATATTCATTGTAATGTAAGGAATGGGAAGACGACTTCATAGCGGAGCTACCAGATCTCACAAAGACGCGGGCACGAAAGGAATGGAAACGACTGGCTACCGAGGAACCTGCAGTTTGGAATCAGATCATCTCCCGACGCTTCTCTTTATAACACCCGAGGACTCATGCATACATTATTGTATATATGTTTATGAAATGCGATTCATCAATCAATTAGAAGTATCGGCATTGGAACCAAAATATGGTCGTGGGCTCGTGGGTTTTGTTTTGGCGCTGAATGGAAGATGTGGGATGATAGATATAATGAACGTATGCAAATGGTGCTGTCATGAAATTATGCCACGCCACATTTCATACATTTTCAATATGAGTGGTAGACATTCATCTCAAGTCGAAATAACGTGAGCAATCGAACAATCGAAAACGAGTGATGCAGCCAAATGGCGATAAGTCATGCAAATGGTGCTGCAAAATAATCCAAGTCTATTATGAACGATGATTCGATCGAATAATCGTGCAAGGGATTGGTGAAAGAAAACAGAAGAACATAGAACACACGTGAATGGACGTGGTGAAGAAGATAAAAAAGGATCGAGGTCAGTGGTATCTCGCGGCGCGGAGAGAGATAAGAGAGAGAGAGAGAGAGAGAGAGAGGGGGGGGAGGGGGAACGGCGCGTGAGCGTCATGCATATGAGAGAGTGCAACCAGCGAGGCACGCGGATGTTCCAATAGAGGGCAAACAAATTGCATGGCTCAACATGGGCACAAGCAGATATGCGTGGACTGCCCAGACATTCTAGAAGCACGGGACCGGTTGTGATAGCGCGCTATACGAAACAACAACAAATAATCGGTGAACTAGGCGGATTTCGACAATGTGCACAGCCGCTCGCAATATCACCGCGCATGACGTTACTTTGCGGGGTTTTGATAGATATGCGTGTGTCAAAATTGCGCATCGATTAATATCGACGATAATAAATGGGCGGACGAACGATGGACGCGCAATTTTGATGTATATGCAGTTTAGCGGTGAAGACAAGGTCGCGAATGGAGATTACGTGTTCGCGCTAGATATATGATTGTTATTGCCATATCGACGTCGTGCAAATATAAATGTTTGTTGTTTGAACATGCTCAAACAATGCATTCGATATTCGATCACAAATAAACAACATAAAACAAAACGAAAACAACAACACCGCACAATCTAGAACAATCGCGCGCCGCCGAGCCATCAAAGGATGCGACGGAGTGGTGCACGCACTATTGCACTCACCGCTGCACAACTAAACACTAACTATCGGAAGTTTTTTTTTTAAAGTTTTACGTAATTTAGACACTACTTGTGCACAATTACTAACACACACATAGAGACATGGATTTTACGTTTCTAAAATAAGCGCACATCCTCTTCCTCCTCTTTCTTCCTCACGTTGCCAGGCGCTTTGGATGCGGCGGATGTAACGACCCCCAAAATGTCGTACTGGGCAACAATACGACTTTTTCAAATAGGGTTCTGTCTAGTTCCATTATTTCTTGTTCATAAATGTTTATTGAAAAATACTGTAAATGATCATAAAAACTGCTCCCAAACAACTTGATATCTGAGGCAATAATGAGTATCTATAGCTCAATGTTTGCAATAAGTTGTGCGCGGTGGGGTAGATCAGAGGCACCGTACATCGAACTGCAAGCAAGGTAGATCGAAAACTATTGCTCTGGCGCAGGCTATATATATATATAACAATAACAAAGTTGCAACGAAAAATCACAAAATAAATCAATGCCAACGAGTGAGTGGAAGAACAGACTGATCGACAAATGGGGCCTATATCTCCTTTTGCGAACACCACTCATTAGCGCGCGGTCGCATAATGAGCGCTCGTCTAGCAACTCGCATTAGCATCGCCTCCCTCTCTCCCGGTCTCCCACCCATCCGCGCGCGCCCCGCCAGCCATTCCGTCCCACACATCGCCAACGCGCGCGGCGGTCGAACGGACCGCCCCCGCCCCCACATATCGATCGATTATCGATCATGTCGACCGCCAAGGACTCGCGCGAGCTCATCGAGCAGGTGGGCGGGTCGTCAGGGGCGGAGCCTGGGGCGTTGCAGAAGGCGTTGACGCTGCCGGACGGGAAGGAAGTGGCGCTGCGCATGACCAACCTGCACCTCTTCTCGTGCGGCGTGTTCAGCAACGTGTACAAGTGAGTGTACTGTAGCTACTATAGGTGATATTGTAGCTTACCGTATACATGTTGCTATTGAACGCACTGTCGACAAAATCTCTGTAGTTGTGTCGATGTCACTGTGTCGGTGATCCTGTAGATTACCGTATACCGGGCCGGTTTTGAGATATTGATTGAAAAGAGAAAATAACGTCTAGTTTCTTGCCTCTAGTTGAGATTTCGAGTGTATGTCTGCAACACGTCACCTCACCACTGGTATCAAATGCTAATGGCTCCAATTTGCATATTTAGTGAAATATTCTAATTGGAGTGTGTGATCAAACTACATGAACCGCATTCCAGGGGCACCCTTCTCAACCCGCCAACCGGTGCGCAGAAGGAAATCGCCATCAAGAAGACGTGGCCCGGAGGTGCGTGACGTCATCGTGTCACCGGAAATGACGTCATAGTTTCAGAGAACTCAGAGAAGAACTTTGAGTACATGTTCCTGTCTGGCGTGAATCGACAGAAGCACAAGAACATTGTCCAGATGTTGTACTCCTTCCGAAACCGGGCCGGCAAGGAGAAGAGGGTATTGATCGATTATCGATTAGCTATCGATTGCATATCGATTGGTTTCAGTTGTGCGAGTCGTTTGTGTTCGAATTCATGTCGGACACTCTCAACTCTGTGATCAAGGTGAGCGTGGGTGTACGGTGTGTTAAATTTGGGTACGGTAGCTACGGTATTAGTATTGCAGGGCGGCGCGCTCGACATATTTGACATCAAGCTCTACACGTGGCAGCTCTTCTCCGGGCTCCGCTACCTCTCACTGGTTAGGTTACTGTGATATGAATGTTGATTACTGTTTCTTTACAGTATCACATCGTACATCGCGACATCAAGCCAGTGAATCTGCTCGTCGATCCCGTAACTGGCCTCCTCAAGATTGGTGCGGCCATCAATGTATCGAATGATTATCGATTAATCCTCTACAGGCGACTTTGGCTCGGCGAAAGTGATCAAGGGACACGTGAACTCGACGGCATACCAGGTACGGCCTACTGTAACCCACCGTAGTTCAGGCATACTGTAGGTGACTCGATTCTACCGTCCGCCGGAGCTTCTGCTGGGAGCGACCGTCTACAACTGTATGGTCGACGTGTGGTCGGGTGGATGTGTGCTGGGTGGGTACTGTACTCTGAAATGGGTTACTGTACTTTGGAATTGCAGGCGAAATGCTGCGAGGTTCGGTGCTGTTTCCTGGACGAGAGACGCGGCACGAGGCGAGTCGGTCCTTTCTCCATCTCGTAGTCATAATTTGGAATTTTGCCCTCGGCTCACCTCGGCTGTGTCGCTGTGTTCCTTTTCGCATCACTAGTGCGCATCCTGTTACCGTATCCCAAAGGGTACTCGCCCCAAATCGGCTCTAAACACGCACACAGTAGTGAGTGTAACAATGCGCGTGTTAGGCGTGCGGCTCATTCTATATTTCTATGCTCTCAATAAGTTTTGCTTGATGGGGTAGATCAGAGGAAGACAGAGTCGGCTCTCGGCAATAGCGCGCCAAACAAGAGAGCTGGACGGTTATGGCACCGTATTTCGAACTGCAAGCGAAGTAGATCGAAAACTGTTGCCCTGGCGCAGGCTATATGCTCTCTTTGAAAAGGCAGGCTGGCTGCGCACTTCTTGGAAACTATAGCGTTCTTATGCTAACCCGTTCAGCTCAAACTCATCTTCGCGGCTCTCGGCTCGCCCTCCGAGGCCGAGTGCCGAGCGATGCGCGCGCAGACCAAGATTGACGGAGAGAAGTGAGGAGAGAGAGAGAGGAGGGAGGGAGGGAGGGGGAAGGGGAGAGGGAGAGGGAGAGGGAGAGGGAGAGAGATTTGTTTCCAGGATCTACGGTACTGGCCTCGACAAGCTGATGCCGGACGCGCCCGCGGACGCCGTGGAGGTATGGAAGTTACCGTACCTATCACCGTATACCGTCTACCTACCGTATACTTATCGTACACCTGCAGCTCACCCGTCGCATCCTCATGTTCCGTCCGAAGGAGCGGCTGTGCGGCCGCGATCTGCTCAGCGACGCGTTCTTTGATCAAATTGCGCAGGTACGGTAGTTTGCGTATACGGTAGTTTGCTTTGTTGTACGGTAGTTTGCATTGCTGTTGACTCAACTGCCTAAACACCCTCTAAAATCTAAACACCCTCTAAAACTGCCGCGCAGAAAGGTTCATGTTATATTGTATAAAACCGTTTTATGGTGCAAAAAGCACATTCTGAATGAATTCTGAACTTTTTGAATTCTGAACTTCGTGTTCAACTGAAATACCAGAAGTCTGGAATTTGCTCGTTTCTCTTGCAGCCTGGCGCACGGCGCACCTCTAACGGCCGCCCCATCTCCCACGTTGTCTCTCCCCAGGACGTGTACGAACTGAGGTACGGTAGTTGGTTTACCCTGCGTCACTGTAGTTACCGTATCCCAGGAAGCGATCCCTGTCCAAGGCGAAGACGTCCAAGTCGAACACTATGACGAGTGAAGAGACGAGCAGAGACGACAGACGCAAGCTGCCGAGCAGCAACGACAAGCCGGGTACGGTAGATGGGTTACGGTAGATGGGTTACGTAGATTGGGATACGGTAGTTTTGTTGTCTCACAGTGTCGCTTTCAGAAGGCCGCGATTACTAATGCCCCGAAAACGAAAAAGAAGAAGGAGGAGACAAGATTATTTTAAGAAACAGTCATGTGTTTGTGATTACTCTGCAATAACGAGTCGCTTGAGATTACGGTTCCTTAAAGTGTTAACGTTTTAAACTGGCTTGAAATAAATGTGAATGCATCTTTGCGTTGAATGTTGGTTGCGATATGTGGTCATCCTTTTCTCTACACACTCCAAGTCGTTCCCCCAGCAGTCAGGCAAGAAAAAGTTGTAACACCCATTCCGTAATATAGTTTTCTTCAGGGAGATACTTGGGGGCATTGTACATTTAACTACTCTGTCCCTCCGTCTGAGCGACGCGAGTGGCGGTCTGCTGCGCGTCTCTGTGTGTCTGCTCGAGAAAATGACGGAGCCTGCGATGCTCTCCTCGGCCGTCTCTTGCCTCTCGCCCGCCCTCTCCTCCGTCCTGGCTGCCTGCCACTCGAAGACCCCGTTCGGCAAGGCAGTGCAGGGATTGGCGTGTGCCGCCATGTGCCGCCGTTAGCCTATATATCTAGCAGCGCACGTTTCACGTTTTTTATACGATGTATTCGATTTGCTGATAAAGTTAATCTTGTAATCGATCAAATGTGTAACAGGTAGGTCGGGTAAGTGGTAAAATAGCGAGTCGTAATTTGACTCATCTTACATCCCTTTTTTGGTCAATTGTCTTAGTCCGCATGTTGTTGCTCTGTAGCTTCATTTTAGTCTTTCACGATAATATATAAGCATGTATTCGTAATGGGTAAACACACAAACAAATTGAATTTGAACAACACATGAAAGAACATTGCGATATGGGGAAATATGAAAAGCGGTGGGCTCTAGGGGTAGATGGCTTAGACCCTGATTGTGAGGGGCTACACGGGAAACTGTGCGAGTCCTTGTGGCGCATGTCGAGAGCAGAGGTAGCTATTGCTCCGACCACTGCAAAAAAAAAACTCGGATTCCTTCTCTCTCTTTGTGCTCCCATCATTCTTCCTCCTCTCACCTTTCTTTTCACGATGCGAATGCCGCGACCCTTCTCAGTCAGCGTGTACTTCTCAACTCCCCCGTTGTTCTTATCGGTCTTGACGAAGCCATTGTACAGCAAGGACTTGAGACCTCGCTTGATAAAAGTTGGTGCTCTGAAAAAATACAACTCAAATATAGGGAGGTTCTAAGATAAAATTTGACCCAAGTTATGGGTCAAAGAAGGGCAAAGTTTTCATTTTTGCTCTTAGTTTCTCGCTGTTGGACTGGGGGTAACGTTTTGAAACTCAGCCCAAACTTTTGGTCATATTTTACCCACCCCCAAAACTTTGCCCAAGAGAGCATGGGCCGCTGAAGAGAGTTAGACAGAAAATGTGGGGGTGGGTAAAGTTTCGCACAAAAGGCATTTTAGAAGCTCTCATAAAACAATATTTCTCTTAGAATACCAATCTGTTACAAACAATTTCGTTAAGATCTTTTCATAATAGTGCAATAAATGACCTGTTGGAAAGTGATTCGGAAGTAAAAAAACGTACTCACTTAGTCACACCCTCGCTGAACAGGAATTTGTAGATCTCGTCCAGCGTCGCAGAATGTCCGAGCTCACGAAGCGCGAACACAGCTAGACACTCTCGGTCATACGTCTGAAACAGATCCATATATTATCAACATATCATCTGCACCGCATGTTGTAAGACGACAATCACCTGCAATGGGTTGGGAAGGGCGAACGTGTCCAACTCGTTGATGGCAGCGTCGTAGGCATGAGCTTTGGCAGTCTACAACACGCATAACACATTCAAAACACCAATATTTGATAACTCACAATCTCCTTCAACACTTTTATCTTCTCCCTGATAGCGTCCAGAGTGTTCTAGCTGACCAGTGAGTGTTGCGCGAACCGGGGCCTGAAAAAAGGTAAGTCAGTTCAATGATGTGTGTGGGTGAAAATGTGATGCTCACATCATGATCCAAGTACCGCGCTATCTCCACATCGATCTTCTCCAGCTCTCCTACGAGTGCGTCGAACTCCTTTTTGTTCGCTGGCTCTCGGCCATCGAGAAGTTTCGCCTAAACAAAACTTTAAAAATCATATAATTCTCTCTCTCACTGACCGCGCAAACACGCAGGTCTTCCCCGTGTAGAAACATCGGCGGTCCACTTCAGCGACGCCTAGAGTAGGGTACAGATCACGCATTGCCGACAGGCACTGCTCTCTGAAACATCACACCAGTGTTGAATAGTGAGTGTGAACAACTCACACTCGAGCGACATCACCGAACAACCACTTGTAGTTGAAGGCAAACGAGTGGCAATCCATCATGCTTGTCTCATTCTCAACATCACAAGACTGAAAACTAGCATTACTTTCATAAATTCACGTCATTCATCTGTTACATGCTATGCACTAAACACTACAACCCACCATGATCAATTCGAGAACTTTTCCAAGCTGCTCTATGTTGTTTTCACTTTTTTTTCGCGCACGAGATTCATCGAATAGATCACCAGGGCTGAAAACACAACAAAAAATTGAATGATCCAGTGTTTTGCCCAACTTACATGTCTTCTGCCGGAAGTGCGCTGACTGCTGATTGGCGAAGATGGCCAATGTGAGTGAGATGCCGGGAAACACTCTCGGCAGTCTGAACACTGCTATCAGTACTCACACATGTTCAATCACTGACCGTGAGTAATCCGTTGATCTTCTCACGTTCAGCATCCATTGAAGAGAGATCCTCGTCGTCATCTGTGGCATCGAGGAACTCTTCCGCTTCCTGGTCACGGAGGACCGCCTCAGACGACAATGACATCTGAAACGAGCGACATTCGTGGATCATGCGGAGGTTGTAATGACAACTTGAAGTACATTATGAGCGTTACGGTTTTCAATTATTGCATCTCAAAGACTCGTACATTAATTTTAATAGAAGAAAACAAAACTAAAACATCATAGCTATAAAAAAGATGCATCAAGACTGCGATCGCAATAACAGTTCAATACAAATTCAAATGACACTTACGAAATGGGAGCAGTCTAGATTTATGGAACGCATGACAGAATTGAACCAAGAGTTTGGGAATGAAACTATCCAAAAGGTGTCTATGTCACAGCAGCAGCAGCAGCAACAACAACAACAACAACAACAACAACAACAACAACAACAACAACAACAACAACAACAACAACAACAACAACAACAACAATAAATAACGAATGCAATACTTCGAAAAGAATCATACTTTGAAAATAATGGTGATTTAAAAAAAACTTTTTTATGCGTGAACAATATATTTTATGCGTTTTTATGTGTGCACATTTTGATGTCGTCTGTGCATAACTTTTTTTATGAATGTTTGACAATAGTAACTGTTTTTTTCGAACTGCAGTCCTCGATACTTGTTACAGGTAAGAAATACTCAAGTATGAAATGATAGAGATTAGTGAATAACTCGATTAATTAAACTCATTTGCATATTCCAAATACGGTTGGGTGTGTATATCAGCTCCTATTTCAGCTACAAACTTGATACTTGAAACAAGTAACAAGTAAATAAGTTCCAAAATGTAGGTTGTATGAATATGTTCAAAATGGTCGAAATTACAAGAAAAGATATCATTTTGCTCATCTCGAGAAGACGGAAACAGTGCAAACGAAATTGTAGCTGGTTTCTCGAACATATCCTCATTTCCCCTTTATTCAAGCGTCACAACCGATCTCACTGCTCATCTGAAGCGATATGCATATGAGAAGCACCGAACAAAACAGAAATTTCTCAGAGGGTCATTCGCATTCCACTCATTTGTTGGTTCCATTATAAAGCCGAAGAGTTCTCTCCCTATCAAAATGGTGGATGCATCTGGTGAGGCGAAACGCAGCGACAAGGACAAGGCGGCTGCATTCTCCACATTTTTCGATTCAGTATATGTGCGCGACAACGGTATTCCACCGCCTGTGATTGCGCGCACCACTGACACATTCCATATGCGCCCCTTCCTCCCGTCTGATGTGCTACCGTTTTTGAAACACTTGAAATCTTCATGCACACTGCCCGCTGATTGTATTCCATCGTTAGTACTTAAAAAATGTGCGTTCGAGCTGAGCATTCCACTATCTGACATTTACAATTTCTAGCTGCGAGAAGGCGTCGTGCCTCGTGTATGGAAAACAGCCCACGTGACCCCTATTGCAAAGCCCGGCGGCGATCCAGCCTCAGTCACATGCTATCGCCCGATTTCGATATGTTCCGCCGTGTCCAAGGTACTCGAGAGAATGATTAGAAAGCAACTGATTTTATTCCATGAATCGCGAACATTACTGCCTGACGAACAGTATGGTTGCCGAAGCGATCGTAGTGTGACCACGCAAATGCTCTCGTGTTTTTTTTTGATTGGACAACAGCTGCAACATCCAAGCAATTCATTGATGTAGTATATTTCGATTACCGCAAAGCGTTTGACACGGTCAGTATTCCCAAGCTTATTGCGAAAAGTGAGTCAGTAGGGTTACGCGGCGAGGTTCTCGACTGGATTCGCGACTTCCTTACCAATCGCAAAATCCGGGTAAAAGTAGGCGATGCACTCTCACCACCAGTAGAGTCCCCATCGGGAGTACCTCAGGGATCCGTACTCGGACCCCTATTATTCATAATCAATTTAGCGGGTCTAGAGTCTGGTTTGCCACCGAACGTACGTTTCCGCGCATTTGCCGATGACGTCAAGGTGTACATAACTTATACAACTCTCTGACAGCAAATGTTCTTTATTACATCTTGGCAGAGGCAACCCGCAGTATGCGTACTCACTGGGAGGCAGCCCTCTCTCTCACTCTATCAATGCCGGTGTGCGCGCGTCTGTTGCAATGAATCGAGCACGACTACTGATGTGATCTTTTGAAACTATATAAAACCTACATTCTCCCGCTACTCGAAATCGCTTCACCTGTATGGAATCCTCATCTACTCAAGGATATTCCCACATTGGAGAAAATACAAAAATACGTCACTCGTATAATTTTCTATCGTGTATACCCCTCTCCTGACTACCCGCAAGCCATGCCCACATATCAAGTTCGCCTCAAAACATTGGGTCTGACCAGTTTAGCAGAACGGCGCGCACGAAACGACCAAATGGCACCTTCTCACTCCATGTCAAAGCAACAAGGTCGACGCTTTTGCACAACTCATACGCATTGAGAACCGCTTGTTACATTCTCTCACTCACCAAATCACATCCGCGCATTTTTCGTCTGTCTCACTCGCGGTTCTCTAGGGCACTCTCTCATGTCAATCTCACACAGACACTCAATCTTCTCAGGAAAACATTGCTAAAGTGACGGTTACTTTAGCTAAAGTGACGGTAAGATGACCGTGATTTGCTCTGTTCCTAGTTGAAACAGTTGTGACGAGGGCAACAATGTGACACAGCAATTAAAATACATGACGGGATAAAACATGCACGGGATAAAACAAGCACAATGAAGACAAGCATCGGCCGCCCTGGATTCACACTGACCGCGCGAGCAGCTCGCTCTGTGACACCCGATCGATCGATAGCTGCCGACTCGCGTGCGCCGATGCCGCATTTCGATCTACCTGTGATCGATAGACCTTTTCGGTGACAATGAGTAGTGTTCCAGATACCCACCAACTCTGATCTACCTCCCTTTTCGAGATGAGCTTCGTTATGTCTATACGATTAATTGATGCTGATTGATGTTTGAATGATTGTACACCTCCCTTATCTATAGTACTCGATTGGTGCCGTGATTGTCCAGTTGACGTGCTCACCGCGCTCACTCCCCTTCAAGTGAATGTGTCACTCCGATGTACAGGACGGTAACATCACTCTATTTCTTCGCTGGCAGACAGTGGTACGAGTTGGATTGTAATACAATAACAAAACCGCAACCGACATTCAACGCAAAGATGCATTCACATTTATTCACAGTTTAAAACGTTAACACTTCAAGGAACCGTAATCTCAAGCGACTCGTTATTGCACAGTAATCACAAACACATGACTGTTTCTTAAAATAATCTTGTCTCCTCCTTCTCTTTTCGGGGCATTAGTTATCGCGGCCTTCTGAAAGCGACACTGTGAGACCGTATCCCAATCTACGAATCTACCGTAACCAATCTACCGTGTCCCAATCTACCGTAACCCATCTACCGTACCCGGCTTGTCGTTGTTGCTCGGCAGCTTGCCTTCGTCGTCTCTGCTCGTCTCTTCACTCGTATTAGTGTTCGACGTGGACGTCTCCGCCTTGGACAGGGGTCGCTTCCTGGGATACGGTAACTACAGTAACCCATTCCTACCGTACCTCAGTTCGTACACGTCCTGGGGAGAGACAACGTGGGAGATGGGGCGGCCGTTAGAGGTGCGCCGTGCGCCAGGCTGCAAGAGAAACGAGCAAATTCCAAACTCAGTTCAACACGAAGTTCAGCAACAAAGTTCAGAATTCACTCAGAATGTGCTTTTTGCATCATAAAACGACTACTTTTTCTTTTACGAAACAACATTTATCCAGTCAACAAGATACATTTTCGATACAACATTTTCTGAGAATCTTTGTGAGATCGCGAGTCTCTTTTCTTTTGAGGGTGTTTTGCCACAGTTGAGTCAGGCCTCTAAATTAACGCAAAGTACCGTACAACAAAGCAAACTACCGTATACGCAAACTACCGTACCTGCGCAATCTGATCAAAGAACGCGTCGCTGAGCAGGTCGCGGCCGCACAGCCGCTCCTTCGGACGGTACACGAGGATGCGACGGGTGATCTAAAAAAGGGAGTACCGTAGGTAAACGGTATGGTACGGTATACGGTATACTATAGGGTTCACTATACGGTAGGCATACAGTAGTGCCTAAGATATCGTCTTCCCACCACTAACCTCGTCAGCCTACCTGTCTTTCCCCGGCGTTAGCCTATGCATCTATTCTTCTTCTATTCCCCGCGGCGTGCGGTCGGGTCCTCATTTTGCCCCACCGCCGCCGAATGTTCGGTCATCGACAAGAATCCTTCCCGAGTAACCAGTGAGGCGGCGGGAAGTACCCTCATGTGGAAGCAGCCATGGCGCGGGGAGATACCAATTGGCATGGACGCAAAGGAAAATCCGGAGCTCTACACGTCAAGAATGGTACTCTAATGGTCCAGGAATGATTATCGATCAAATATCGTCTTCCCACCACTAACCTCGTCAGCCTACCTGTCTTTCCCCGGCGTTAGCCTATGCATCTAGTATCTTAGGCACTACTGTATGCTTCATATCATTATGATTGTGTCGTCATATTCAGATATAACGATTCCGGATAAACGATTGATTGATTGATACGGTAGGCTACGATATCGAGATACGGTAGCTGCCGTACCTCTACGGCGTCCGCGGGCGCGTTCGGCATCAGCTTGTCGAGGCCAGTACCGTAGATCCTGGAAACAAATCTCTCTCTCCCACCCTCCCTCCCCCCTCTTTCTCTCGCTCCTCCCTCCCTCTCTCCCATCTCTCTGCTCACTTCTCTCCGTCAATCTTGGTCTGCGCGCGCATCGCTCGGCACTCAGCCTCGGAGGGCGAGCCGAGAGCCGCAAAGATGAGATTGAGCTGAATGAAGAGGGTTAGAATGGGTTGAAAGTCGATTGGCGGTACCCTAGTCCCTAGTGATGCACACTAGTGATGCCAAAAGGCGCATAGCCGAGGGCTAACATTCAAATTATGACTATAGGATTTTTGTTTCGAAAGAGAGAGAGAGAGAGAGAGAGAGAGAGAGAGAGAGCGACTCGCCTCATGCTGCGTGTCCCGACCCGGAAAGAGCGAACTACCTCTCAGCATTGCGCCTGCAATTCAAAGTACAGCAACCCATTTCAGAGTACAGTACCCACCCAGCACACATCCAGCCGACCACACGTCCACCAAACAGCTGTACAGGGTCGCGCCCAGCAGAAGCTCCGGCGGACGGTAGAACCGAGACACCTACAGTATGTCTGGAATAAGGTAGATTACAGTATGCCGTACCTGGTATGCCGCCGCTTTCATGTGTACGTGTCCCTTTCGCGTGATCACTTTCGCCGAGCCAAAGTCGTCTGCAGTCGATTAAGCGATAATCAATCAATAAATGAATAGTCGCACTAATCTTGAGGAGGCCAGTAACGGGATCGACGAGAATGTTGTCTGGTTTGAGGTCGCGATGTACGATGTGGTACTATAAGATACAGTAATCAACATTCATATCACAGTAACCTAACCAGTGAGAGGTAGCGGAGTCCGGAAAAGAGCTGCCACGTGTAGAGCTTGATGTCAAATATGTCGAGAGCGCCGCCCTGCAATACTGTAGCTACCGTACCCAAATTCAACATACCGTACACCCACGCTCACCTCGATCACAGATTCGAGAGTGTCCGACATAAATTCGAACACAAACGACTCGCACAACTGAAACCAATCGATATGCAATCGATAGCCAAACGATAGCCAATCGATAATCGATCGATACCCTCTTCTCCTTGCCGGCCCGGTTTCGGAAGGAGTACAACATCTGGATAATGTTCTTGTGCTCCGGTCGATGCACTCCAGACAGGATCATGTACTCAAGGCTCTTCTCCAAACTCTCTGAAACGATGACGTCATTTCCGGTGACACGATGACGTCACGCACCTCCGGGCCACGTCTTCTTGATAGCGATTTCCTTTTGCTCACCGGTTGGCGGATTCAGAAGGGTGCCTCTGAAATGCGGTTTGTGTAGTTTGATCACACATTCTAATTAGAATAAATCATTCATTATGCAAATTAGAGTCATTTGCATTTGCTACCAGTGGTGATGTGTGGCACACATACTCTCGAAATCTTAACTAGAGGAAAGAAGCTGTATCACTCTCACAGAATTACGGTCTCTTACAGTATTCTCGAAATTCTATCCAGCTAGGTACGTATACGGTAAGCTACAGTTCCACCGACACAGTGACAACACACGCTAGTTAGTGACAGCAACTATTCTTACAGAATTACAATCGGCTAAAATTTCAAAATGCGATACCAGGTATACGGTAAGCTACCGTACGCTAAAGTACACTCACCTGTACACATTGCCGAACCTGCCACACGAGATGAAGTGGAGGTTGGTCATGCGCAACACCACCTCCTTCACGTCCGGAAACATCACCGCCTTCTGCAACTCCGCTCATCTAGGCCCCGCCCCTTAACGCCCCGCCCACCTGCTCGACGATGTCCCGCGAGTTCTTGGCTATCGACATGATCGATCGATAATCGATCGATATGATGTTCCTTATATAAACGCTCATTATGCGACCGCGTTCTGATAAGTGGTGCGTGCAAGGGAGAGTTCGAAACAGGGCCGAAATATACTTTGACGTTTGACGCGCGCGTCAAACTAGTGTGCAAAAGATAGTGGGCAGGCGCGACAACGGCAGCCGCGCGTCGCATCCGCAATGTTTTGCTCGCGCGTCAAGCGTCAAAGTATATTTCGACCTACACGCAGATCACTAGAATCAGCTAACCAAACGGCAAGAGAGAGAGGAAGAGGATGGGGGGGGGGTGAGAGGCATGTATGCAACGTATTGTATCGAGTGGAACAAGAGGCAGGGAGAAGAGAGAGAGAGCGAGAGAGAGAGAGAGAGAGAGAGAGCATCTTATACCAAGCGATATCCAAGGAACGATGACAATTGGCACTGTTTCGTGCTCTAGCGAACTGTTATGAAAAAGTCCGACCCGTTGATGGGCGCTGATGGGGGCACTGTGATTGCGCGGGAACGACGGCAGCGGCCAAAGTGCGAGAGAGGTCGAGAGATGAAAAACTCGCCGCGATCCAGCTGGCGGCTGTAGCCTGCGCCCAAGCGATAGTTTTCGATCTACCTCGCTCGCAGTTCGAAATACGGGGCCGTAACCGTCTGCTTCTCTTATTTTGCGCGCTATCACCGATGGCTGACTCTCACAGTCTTCTTCTGATCTACCCCACCGCGGTGAACTTATTGCGAGCATAGAACTAACTTCTTCGCTACACTGCTTACAAAACATCAAATATAAGATTTTTCGGAACACATTTCTCAGTGAGGATTCTGAGATGATATATGCCAAATTCTAGCATTTCATAAATTATAGGTTGTTTTTTTCTAATCTTCTAAACAACTCTCATAATATGAAATTTCATCATATTTTCCGTGGACATCTTTATACATCGACATTGTTAGGAGTCGTTCAGGCACTTGGAGAAAGCCACTACACTGGATGGCAGAACTGTCGACGGTTCGTTGGAGTCGATTCAGCCGTGCACTCATATAGTCAGAGAATGCACTCCACAGGCAGACGCGCTTTGCGGGATGCGGCGAGTGAGCCAGATCCAGAGGTATACGGTAGGGTACGGTAAGATTCATGCGTGCATGGCTCCGGTGGGGTTGACGGACACGGTAGTAGTCACACCGCGGATCAGTCGCAGCGTCATCTCACCCAGATCCTGAAAAGGAGTTGCTCAGACCCGTCCATATCTCAAGCCCGTGTAATTGTAAGGCTACTAATCGAGAATCGTATCGCGAGACATTTGAGGGCGTACGAACAGTGTGCGACGCTACAACCAAGTGATTCACCTTTCTGATCTGTCTGCTGAAGGCGAATAGAATGAATGGCTGTGATAGGGTGAGGACGTCGCTGGCGGCTGCAGTAGCCAGCGCGCCCAACAGCTGCAGCGCGCGCGGCGAGACGGCTGCCTGCGAACAGACACACACAAATGCTATGCACAAGTTCCCGCCGACTCTACAGTTCAAACCATTCCGACCTCCCGCACCATTCGTGCGCCAAGGCGATTTTGCACCGATCGTGCGCGAGCAGCGCAATTTGGAACACACGAAAACAGTTCTTGATCGATGCCCTAGTCATCAAACATGATCTCGTAAATTGTTTGCCACAACGTATACAACATGCAATTGCGCACAAATCGTGCACCTGGAGAATTGGAGAGGACTTTAGTGTGATATGTTCTCAGGTTGCCACTGAAGTTTATGGCTGCCTGAGGCCCTTTCCCTAAAAGTAGCTAGATGTTTGACACAGATAGCTTAGTGTGTTGTGTTACGTTTTTCTTAACAAAGATATTACAAAAAAAGGACGTGTGCAACATAGGAATGAAGCCTGAGCCAGATCGATATCACTTCGTACTTCTATTGCAGTTTGTTTACGGTGTTCTAACCTGACTTGTTACCTCATAACGGCATAACGCTAATTATTGCGAGAATAAAACTATAGTGTGTTTTGATTGCGAGAAAAATATAGCGATGCTGTTTTCGTCTTTCATCTTCGACTCCCATGTGTACCTAGTTTTTATTTGTTATAATTTTAAACGCAGAGCTCACCCCACCCTGATTTCCTCGAAGAACACGCCCATGATAGTTATGCAGAAGGCGAACAGTTCGATGAGGAAGGACACGAAGCTGATCATGAACAGCTGTCGCTCGAATTTCGACCGCAACAGGCGGTTCTTGGTCAGCACCACTATCGAAATCACGTTGAACAGCAGTGTGACAGCCATGGAAGCGACTTGAAATAATACGAGCTCGTAGACGACTAGTGATGTCTAAAAATGTGAGTTAAATGAAGAAACCCTTGTAATGATATTGCAATCCACTGCAAATTATATAAATAAACGAAAAACATATTTTTAAAATCACTCACCAGCTCATCGGTTTTAGATCCTTTTTCTATAACCATACCTTTTCATTGATCAGCGAGAACGTGTCCGTATCCACCTTGTATGTAGACGGATGAAACAACAATACATTCGTGAAGAATGCGGGCATGACGAACACGAGAAATATCGAGACATAACTCAGACCGTGCTTCCAGATCTCAAAAAAAAAAAAATGAACGGCTTTCTTCAGCCACTTTCTTGCTATCATAGACTAATCGTCTGATTTGTAATTTGAACATTGAATTGGCGGGAAAGTCCATGGAAATTTTGTGACTTTTTGGGATGTCCTACATCCATTAAAAAACCAAGTGGCGTTTTTCAGGGAGCGGGATTGTTACAACAACAAAAATTGAACCAACCTTTTCGGAGTGCGTAGAAAACAGGAGTGAAGTCATCCTGTTCAGGCTTATGCACAGTGTGCACATGTACTGACTGAATGCGAATGAGTACCCAAGAAAAAGGACAGTCTGGGAGACGACGAGAGGCATGCGCTGGAATAAGTGGGCGAGAAGGGAGGAGGGGTGCGTGTTCGACGGCAGCTTGCACATCAGCCACGCGTTACAGTAGGTGAGAAAGTTCTGGAAGTGAGATGCCAGTAGTTTCACTCTCTCTCAACTTAACTATAGATTAGTCTAGATAACTATAGATTAGTCTAGATTAGCTTAGATCTAGGTTAGCCTGACTAATCTAAATTTTAGTTTCAGAATCTTCAGAAAGACCTCATCTCATGTTCATTGTTCATGTGTCTTTTGTATTATAAAACAACTTTTCGAATATGATCGAGTCTAGGCTAGGGTCTCGACGTTCTGAGGATCTTTTTGAGCGTCTTTTGTTCCCGGAAAAATTTTAGTGGTTGAATGCGACTTCTACTTGAACACTCACCACAATCGCCGACGTGAACACAACTCTCACGAAGGAAGAGTGGTAGCGCCGCCGCCGCCGCCAGAGTATCTTCATAATCACAGCGTAGAACACCACGCACGGCAGACCGATGAGCAGGTAGATCAGAATGATAGCGATCATGTCCAAGTGGTAGATCATATATCTGGAATTGGTGAACTCTGTGAGCTCAAGAGCTCCTAGCAACAGAGAGCAAAGCGCGACAAGCAGACGGTCAGAACATCTTTGCAAAGAGATGTAGAGCAAAAACTATAACACTAGCGCAATCTTCATACAAGTAATGCAAGCGGAAATGCATTCATTTCAAAAAAGAAGAAGAGGTTTCAAAACAATACAATACAAACAACTCTTTTATTATCTGAATTTGTAGATGAGTAGAAGCGAGATTATTTTTATTACAAAAATGTCTGTCTCAATTCGTATGTTCCGACAATTTCCGTACACACACAACGCAAATTCTAAAACATAAAGCACGATGAAGAGATGTAATAAGATTTACGATACTTAAAAATCTGAATTGTGCGACTGTAATTGGGCAATGTGTTCTGAAAAATTGCTCAGGGAAACTATAAAAAAGATCATAAATGATCGTGTGGTCTATTACGTGGACAATTGCGGATATTCATTAAATGTATTTATTAATGATCAAATCACGCGGCATGGTAGCATCAAAAATGAAAACGTGTTCGAAAGTACATATACAGTAGAAAAATAGTGATGCGGAGGCGGTCAATAGAAACTGAAAGCATTAACAAAAGAAGCATAGCTCATTTAGTTTTGCGAAAAACGTGTCAACTTTTTCAGAAATTACAACATAATGCAAAATGACGTGAACATCAATGCCGACTAATCAAATGTAGCAGACCCGGAGTCATGGCGATTCATCACTTCAAAAAATGAATACACATAGTTATATAATTAGTTTTATTGACTGTGACTATTAATAAAACTAGTTAAAAACTTTGAAAGTCAGCGACATTTACAGATAATGATCATCTCAAATGGAAAAGCAGACACCTAGATATCGTAAGATACCGTCTCTATGTATCATTGCGTGCGCGTAATGAATATTGCAGCGAGTTTCTTCAGTCACTTTCTTGCTAACATATACTTATCGTCTGATTTGCAGTTTGAAAAAAGCAGTGCCGAAAAAAGAAGTGTCTTGACTTGACCATCGCGTGTTGCAGAAAACACAAAATACGTCGGCGAATCATATCTCCTTTTTCCACTCTGCAGCGGGTTGTAAAGAGTATACAACAAGAAATGTCCAGATTAATGTTATGAATTGAGTATAATTGAACATATTGTATACGTGAGACGTTGACGTAGAAGACGTTTTTTTTTTTTGGAGTGATGAGGCAATACACGGGACCAACGACGGAATAATATTGCAGGGTCTCAATCCAGGTTTTGATAAAACAATAAAAGTGGAATGAAGTTAAGTCTAAAGTACTGACAGCGTGTCGAGGTGGTTGCCAACCCACCGCGATAGCAGAACTTCTTCCGGCCTAAGGGCGGCTTCACAAGTTTAGAACAATGGAGGCATGTTCTGTCACATGAAATGACGTTTAATAAGTCAGATTTATATTTTTTTCCGTCATGAACGAACTATTATTAGTTTGTGTACGTACTCAATCGATAATAATTGATCGATACTTGTCTTTCTCAAAATTCTCGAGATAATCAGTGGCGGATATAGTGGATATAGTCAAAACCACACTGACTACACGGTGCGCGTTATGGGCAGGTTACGGGCAGGTTAACCCAACTTTGCGCGTTATGGGCAACAGGCTTATGGACAGGTTAATACTAAGCTCCGCCCCCTTTCTGGGAGCAAAGAACCCTGTGCCTCTTACGGGCAGGTTGTGGGCAGGTTAACTAACATGCCCGTAACGTGCCCATAACTCGCACCCGTCTCTCGCGCGCGCCGTAAACCCGGTGTGAGTTGCGCGCATGTGCGTGGTATAGGCGCGGCGTGTGCAGCTTTTGACAAGTTCATAAACAAGTAAAGCTGGGTGTTTAAGACATGTTGGCCAACTGCAAATAGGTGGCAGCAATATACTTTTGAAGGTATTCTCACTCCCTGCACGCTGTGTAGGTAATGTGAGCAGAATAATTACTCAACAGCTGAATAAGCTGTGTATGCTATGCCGACAAACAAATATGTGTTTACTTCTCATTGTTTTTTTTCTCCAAAAACTGTTATTATGATTAGAATGAAACAAATATTCAACTAATCACAAAAAACACGGTGCGCGTTACGGGCATGTTGTGGGGAGGTCCCGGGCAGGTTGTGGGCACCTTACAGGCAGGGATGCCCACAACCTGCCCGTAACATGCCCGGGACCTGCCCACAACATGCCCATAACGCGCACCGCACCGTGTAGTCATTGCAAGTGCATGCTCATGCGGTGGAGGGGTTTGTGATCTCGATTTTTTTTAAAATAAAATATACTTCAGTAATTTTTTTTCGAATCAGATCTTTCGAGCAAAATTTTAGCACACATACGCAAATATTTAATCTTTGAAACGAACGACATTGAATTTCATAGAAACAGGTTGGTGCACTCTGGCGTGTTAGTGACAAATCGTATCCAGTACACAATAGTTTTTGAATCTCATGAACAACGTCAGCTGTTTTCTCCATTTTCGCTTTCATACGTTTGTTCATCCATGATGCATGATGATGTTCGTGATGTTCGTTTCACATTATTCCAATCACCTCCTATATTCTAGCCAGCGGCTCGGCAAGGTATGCGATGCTCTCTCACCTCCCTATCTCGCTTCGTCCCCCAATATAGAGAGGTGAGGTGAGCGTTTCTGTCTGTTGTATGCTTATTCAACATGAGTACTTCATCGTAATATGATGATCAAGATGACATTGTAGATGGGTGTAGTTGTCTGTGACGTAGTCGGTCTCGGTCACCCACGGGACCAGGCGAGGCGAGCGGTAGTCGGGGATGCCTGGAAATGTAGAGTAGACGCGGATTTAGCTCGACTCTTCAAAACGCCGTCGAAACACAGTGGTTGATCGTGTTTCGCAGTCGTTTCGATGACCTCTTCAAGGAGCGGTCAGCGAAACTCCCTTCGCAACTGACTTCGAAATGCTTTGAAGAAGCTGTTTCAAAGTAATTGTCGTCACCTGCAGGCGTCGTCGCGTGATGTGCGCGCCTTCCTCTCCCGCCTCGCCGACGTCGACAAGATGCTCGTCCTCACCGGCGCCGGCATATCCACCGAGTCGGGTGTGTGCATGTTACTTTTCCTGATTCCTTCATAGTCTTCGAGCACTGTCTGGAGTGTATGGTTACATGTTACGTGCGTACATATCACGTTTCTTTTGTTGTGTTCAAGCACTGTGTGGTTAACTCTTCGTATAGTTCAAACTCTCTTCACGATCGTAATCAACTTGTCTAAATTGGTCTAAAGGCGACTGGGTACTTGCACTTTTGTGAATATTCTGGAACTGCAATCTACAGGCATCCCCGACTACCGCTCTGCCGGGGTGGGGCAGTACGCGCGCACCAACCACAAGCCCGTCCAGCACATGGAGTTCATCAAGAGCGAGGCGGTCAGAAGGAGGTGCGCGTGTAGTTACAGTTCTCTGTAGTAGAGGGTACGGCAGCAGAGCTAGGAAGCTTTATTTTGACGAGGAACAGGTATATCCAGAACAAAATCATATCAGTCAGCAATGAAAGTACCTTGTTTATAGTCGAACATTGTTCAAGACGACACTACAACAAACTGTCCGCAGTGTATTGTATTGTATATCATCCAATTGTATCATCGTTTGGTGCATGTTATGAAGAAGACTCTTTTCAGGTACTGGGCGCGCAACTTCCTCGCCTGGCCGCGCTTCTCGCACGCGCGCCCCAACAAGACGCACCACGCGCTCGCCGCCTGGGAACGGTGCGTTGTTTGTTTGTTTGTTGTTGTTATTGTTTACCACTTGCCTTGCAGCTCGGACCGCTTCGAGTGGCTGATCACGCAGAACGTCGACGGGCTGCACGAGAAGTGAGTGTGCCATTGAGAGTATTGATTGATCGATAGATCGAGTGATTTACAACGACAGAGCTGTCGTTGAAAAATCGTAGTCCTCTTTCGACCCCTCCACAGAGTAATCTCTTGTATCGAGGGGTAAGCTTTTACCTTTACCTTTCATTTGATTGATTTATCGATTCGCAGGGCGGGCTCTGAGCGAGTGACGGAGCTGCACGGCAGCGGGCACGCCGTCAAGTGCACACAGTGCGGCGAGGCGATGCACAGGTGGGCGATGTTACCGTATCTTTGTATGATCTACCGACTACCGTACATTTCGAAAATCCAGACAAAAGGTGTGAGTACGTGCTGTAAGTCTACGCCGATTGTTACAAAATTGACATGCAATGTTGACGACATACAATACGCCTCCCCATCTTTCAGACACGCCTACCAGTCACTGCTCGCCTCCCTGAACCCGTCGTGGACGTCGCGGGTGGCAGAGGGGGAGATGGCACCCGACGGGGACGTGGAGCTCGAGAAGGGAGAGGAGGAGGGGTTCCGGGTAGGAGGGGGGGGGGGAGAGAGGAAGAAATATAGGGAGAGAGGGAGAGAATAATAGCGAAATGAGTAGTGATTCTTGAGAATAGACACCATCTTGAAAAATACCACCTCACAGATCCCTCCCTGTCCGTGCTGCGGCGGTGTGATGAAGACGGACGTGGTGTTTTTCGGAGACAACGTGCCCAGGAGGGTCGTCGACCAGTGCTACGAGAGGGTGAGGGGGAGGGAGAGGGGGGAGAGAGAGAAAGTATGAGAGAGAAAAGAAGGGGTGAAGAGAGAGAGAGAGAGAGAGAGAGAGAGAGAGAGAGAGAGAGGAAGAGAAACAGACAGTGAGCGAGAGATGGATAGAGAGATAGAGTAAGAGAGAGAGAGAGAGAGACAGACAGACAGACAGACAGACAGACAGACGAGAGAGACCCTCTCCAGGTCGAGTCCTCCTCGGGCCTCCTCGTGCTCGGCTCGTCTCTCTCCGTCATGTCCGGCTACCGCTTCGTCTACCACGCCTCGCTCCGCCAGCTGCCAGTGTTCATTGTCAATATAGGTGGGACGAATGATTTGATGCTATTATTACAATGTATTGTTATTGTTTTGTGCTGATTTTGGACGGGAATGGCAAAATGTAGTGTCTCATCGGTGCATTCTGCAAGAGGTTTGAAGACATTTGGCGTCTAACACGGGCAGCTTGCGCACTCGTCTTGGCGGATTCTTATGAAAACATGGTCATATACACAGTTTCTCATGCTGATTCCGAATATGAGCATAACTTTTCCTAAATGATTGTTTGAAACCAATTTGGACACCCACCGAATAGACTACCCATGAAAATGACCTGTCGACAACAGCAGCGTGGCCGAATGGATAGTGAGTTGGAAAGTTGAAAATGACAGTCAAAATGACAGGTGCGGTATTGATGCAATGCCGCTATGCGGCAAAACCACGGGCAGTTACCCGTGGAAAAGTGGGCTGAAATAACATGAGGAATTACGCAAAACATGCGGCTGCTGTGGGGATTGAACCCGGGATAGCCACATAAGCAGGCGCGCATGCTATCCACAATACCACAAGGGCTAGTTGCGAAGGAGCTTTCGAGTGCGGTAGATATACCCAAGACGCGCGCAGCGATTGATACAAACCGGGTTTGCTATGTTTTTCAGCGATTCATTAACGCTTTAACTCGTGCATTCCAATCAAGTAAACGTTATAAGCACAATGTTTATTCAACAAAATGATCTCAACAAGACAAAAACAACAGCAACAACACATCTTGTTAGAAAAATATTGTTCATACAAGGGGGAAGAGGTGTGTATTGAGGTTGTTGTCGTTGCGGCGGAGGCGGTGGCAGGAGAAAAAGCGGCCTGTGATGATGATCTCCCTGCTGCACTCCCACCTACAATCAATCAATCAATTCTGCAAGAAAAATAAGGAATATATGACCAATCAATACTCACCTCTACGGCGATCGTATTCAAATGAGAAGTTGTGTGAGTACTGTTCATGAAGTGCTGCAAAAATGAGGCATGGTTATCAAATGTACAATAGACACATGGTTCTTCTGCCACCCTACCAGTCTTCGTCAGGAGACTGCGAGTGCCCATCATAAGCGGGCCATGTGACAGAGCCCCCACCCACCTCATGACATAAGAAAAAGCTAACCTCCACGAACGCCGTCAGCTGCCGAAAGAAGACCCTCCTGGCGAGTCGCCGTCGCAGCCGCAAAGGCTTTTGCGGCCTTTTCTGCCGCAGCAGCCTTTGTTTGATTTCATTTCTTTTGAAAACAAACGATGACAAAAGTATCAATGATAAAATGATTCACTGCGCGAAAAAATACGAACACGAACACAGGTTCGGACATGTAAAACAGTATGTTTTGTGCGAACGAGGAAGCGCAACAATATGCGAGTGAAATAGGGTAAAAGAGGAAGGTAGATTGCCTGGAAGTACGTTAACAAAACATCCTTTAAGATTCAATACAACTTTTTAGAGCTGGTACAGTCATGCGCGCGCAACAAAAATTGGCAGAATATTGAATGTTTTGTGCGAAGGGGAATGCGCGAGTATGTGCGAGTATTATGAGGTGAAAGAGTAGGGTCGATTACAAAAAAGTACGCTTACAAAACACCAGATGAGATTATACAAAACTTTTGGCAGCTCATCTAATCATGCGCGCAACGAAAACTGTCTGAATAATCGATGTTTTGAGCAAACGAGCGTGCGCAAGAGTGTGCGAGTATAATAGGGTGAAAGAGGAGGTTCAATTACATTGAAGTACGCTCGCAAAACAACAAATAAGATTATACAAAACTTTTTACAAGGTGTTAAAAATAAATCACATTATCGAAGATTCACCTAAAAACGAATGTTTAGCAATAATAATCACGTTATATGGAATATGAGTATTACACATTGAACGAGCATATTCGATTTCATAAATGTACGCTCAAATATAAACAAACTGTTTCCTGAAAACACCATAACAATAAACAAACACAAATATCAAACAAGCCGAAAGTTAAAATTCCCGTTTGAAAAGCGCGCCTTCGCAGAGTAAGCCCCGCCTTTTTTTCGCAGCTCCGCCCACTTCCACAGATGAACGGCGGGTAACTGCCCGTGAAACTTTTTGCAAGATGTAATGTAATGTTTATCGTAATCGACTAGGATAGGTATACACGGGAGCAATAAATAACGAAGATGCAAATGCAACAATGTACAGTACATGCTACCGTAATATTTGGGTGGATAGATGCTGCTGCCGTGGGAGACAGACCGCAGTAGAGTGACCGCACCCGCGCCCCCGATGCCTACCCCGGCACCGCCCCCAGAGTGGAGTGGCTACCACATAGTGGAGTAGTGCCGCTAACTGTAATTGAGGAAGACGCGCAGCATTGCGCGGTAAAGTGCAGTATACTAGTTCGCTGTATATGATTTCAGAACATTTTTCATGAGATAGTTCGTCAGATTTCTTTTGAATATTTTGGAATTGTCTTCACAAACGATGGAAGTTGGTAACTGATTCCAAACAGTGCAAACTCTGTGAGATGGAAAGATTGTTCGAGAGCAGTGGTTGATTTTGAGAAGATTTTCAGTCCATTTCCTCTACTTCTTGACTGAATTGTAGATTCTTTCGAGTACAATACAATCGGATTGTCTTCTATGTCCACCCAAACTTGACCATACACATACTTGTGTGCAGTACAAACATCTTTGATTGTTCTGCGCAATGAAAGAGGTTTGAGATCAAGTTCTTTCAGTCTTTGATCATACTCAAGATTCGGACAAAAACGTTTTGTAAACTTTCTTTGAATTTTCTCAACTGGATCCCAGTAAGTTTTCTTTATATCAATGAGGCACTCAGTTTTGTATTCCAAAATAGGTAAAACCTTAGCATTAAAGAGCGTCATAAAGCCTTTCTTGTTAAAACTGAAGGCTCTGAACATATTATTCATAATTGCACCTGCCTTACGAGCTTGCTGTAGTAAGTGAATTCGAGGTTTAAGATCACTTGATATTTCAACTCCAAGATCTCGGATATGGTCTTTTTGTTGCAGCTGTATTCCGCCAATAGAATAACACGAATTATGGCGTTTTTGTCTTCCAGTATTCGTACACAATACAGCGCACTTGCCAATTGAAATTTTTAATTGCCGATTAGAGAACCAATCAAAAGCTGAGTTCATATCAGTTTGAAGCTTTGTTAAATAGTCTGGAATACTTCTACTTATATAAAATTTAGTATCATCTGCATACATCAGTGTTTTTGCGTGTTGTATGCATTTTTCAAGATCATTCAGGTAAATGTTGAAAAGAAGAGGCCCCAGGACTGATCCTTGAGGCACTCCGCTTCCCACTATTGTTGGTTGGGAGACAGATTCATTCACTCTCACCATTTGATGTCGACCATTTAGATATACTTTTATCCAATTCACAATTTCTCTACTGATCCCATAAGCACACATGATGTCCAACAATCTACGATGGTTCACTGTATCGAATGCCTTCGCAATGTCCAAATATATGACATCTGTTCCTTGCCGGTTTTTGATCAGGTCACTTTGAAACTTTATGAGTTGAGAGGATGTGGATCTATGGTCTAAGAAACCATGCTGATTTGATGAAATAATGTGATTTTGCCACATGTATTTTCTTATATCATGTGTATTATAGGCTCGCACTTAGCTCAGGATTTTTCGTTGAAAACATTATCGTGGATTTTGACACTACCGTATACTAAACGAAATGCACTACATGTTGTTTCTGCCGTTCATATCTCTAGTCAACAGATACTATCTCATGACCAAGTGGCGTAGTGGTAACGCTCTCGCTTAGGAAGCATGTGTCCGCGGGTTCGATCTTGGGTACCCACGCAATATTTTGTCAAATTGAAAACATCATCGAAAAGGTTCTCATCGTTGTCTAACCACCCTCATGTCTCTCGTAAAAAGAGTAGAACTCATTTGCGGGCCCACTATAACAATCGTTTCAAATAATCTGCAAGATGTACATGTGAGTGCAATGGGGCGATAGTTGGTCGGATTACATGGATCACCAGACTTGAACACCGCCGTTACAATAGATGTTTTCCACACTTTCGGCAATGTGCAAGTCTGTATACTTCTCGTGAATATAATTGATAGCGGAAGAGCAAGCACGACAGCTAATTTATGAAGGGCAATACTAGGAATGGAGTCCACACCATAAGAAAGTTTGTTTTTGACTTTTAATAAAAATCTGTATACATTCACAGGACTGAAGTCAATGCTATTCATACTAGATCCAAGAACCACATCGGGAGTGAATGGTTTGTTGTCATCCACTGTGAATACAGATTTGAAATGATTGTTGAGAAGCTCTGCTCGTTGCGAATCATCTACTACAAGTTCGCCTTGCTGATTTCTTAGAGCACCTAGCTGTTTTCTACTCAGTGTTTTTGCAGATACATTTTTCCAAAATTTATTTAAATCGAAACTATTCAAAATTCCGAATTCTTTCTTTCTAATAACCATGTGAAGTTCGTGCTTGTAGTTAGATTCAGCTATCTTATATGCATCTCTGTCTGCCTGCATTTTTGATACCTTATATCGAGTATATAATTTACGTGATTTATCACGTAATTTGGTAATATAACGAGGCCATTTTTGCTTAGCTTGTTTGATTGTTGGTGTCCACTTGTTCAAACAATCAGTAACAATTTTAGAAAAGTGAGTGTACATCGTATCAATATCTGTACAATTTGTCAACTCAATGTCCCAATCAACATGAGCTAATTCTGCCTCAATAGCAGTATAGTCACTTAATCTGTATGATTTGAATGACTTATCTTTATGATAGTTTTGATTAGTGATACGAAATTCAAGTTCACAAGTAACTAATAAGTGATCAGAAACAGGTGTATCAACTTCGACATTGAATATCATACTTTTCTCAGACGTAAATAGGAGATCTAACGTGTTACCATTTGTGTGAGTGGGATGGTGGACGTGTTGTGTAAGACCAGAGAGAGCAACAAATTCCAAGAATTCCTTGCTCATTGGTCTCACTGCGTCCATAATACCCCAATCCACATCTGGCATATTGAAATCACCCGCTATCACATACTGACAAGAAAGATTTAAACCATCTATATATTGTTGAAACTCATGTGTGAATGTGGGATCGTTAGCAATACTTCCTTTTCTGTATACACCAATAATACATAGTGAAATTCCTGAATTATTTGTGATTTTGACAGATATAGCTTCGAATTTTATATTGGAATATGGTCTTCCGATTTGGGAAGGAGATAGAGAATCTGATACAAAAATACCTACTCCACCACCACCACCTTGAGGTCTGCTAGCAGAAAAAAACGTGTAACTTGGAATACTGATCAAGGCACCTGATGATAACCAAGTTTCTGTTATAACTAACACACTATTAGTTTGAAGCGACAAATAGTGATTACAAAACAGTAATGACTGGGTGTTCAAACTTCTTATATTTGCTAGCGAAAGTTTAGTATACTGACTGCACGAAGACATTACTGCGCATTACCGGTCACGTCAACCCCAACTACAGTACCTCCAACAGGGGCAGTTCCGGGGGAAGAAGTCGGCGGCGCTGCGCGAACCTTCCTCTCCAAGATCATCATGTCCCTCACGACAAACATCATGTATCCGGCCCTGCAATTCAAATTATATACAAACTGTCGAAGCTGCGAATCTCTCTCACGCTCCAGGGCTGTCAGGTCCCGGCGCACGTAGCGACCGAGACCCGCCCCTCCAATCGTCCGGCGAACCGTCTCAGCGTCGTCGTTGCTGCGGCAGAGGACCTTGATGGGGCGGCGGGGCTGGGTCGAGGCGGGCGGGTGGCGGTAGGCTTTGATCACCATGTCGGGGTCTTCTCCTCGTCCAGATAGTGCGGCCTTCACAGCATCAGTCAATGTTGTTTCGTCTTCGTTTTCTTCATCGTCCTTTCCAACTATCACACATCGACGGTCTTTCTCCTCCTTTTCCCGATCTTCTTTGCACTTTCCAGAGCGAACGTAGATGTCGTATCGGGGATTGGGCGGTGTTTCTTTGGCGAGTACAGCTCGCGCAGGGTGTTGGCAGCGAGCATGGCGGGCGGGCGTCCGTACGGGGCAGCAGTGGTCGTTGCGGCGGGGCGGCTGGTGAGAGGCGGAAAGTCGTTGTCGTTGCGTCTCCAGGATCCATGCGGCTTGTCGGTCTCGTGCTTGCGGATGAGAGAGGCGTAGTCGGCGATCAGTCGTTCGTGTTTGGCATTCAGAGACATGTAGGCGGTCATCAGCTGGTTATGGGCGTCCAGCAGCTTTGCGTGGTCTCCTTGTGTCACGTACCCAGTGGAATCGGGCGGCGGGGAATCGGCGGTCATTTGAGGCAGGCGGCCGGTCACGACAGGAGAAAGGAATGGAATGAGATAGAATAATAACAACTTTATATAATAAGCACAATTCTTTTTCTGAGTTTATTTCGGCCATATTCTTTTCAGGACCGACTCGCGCCGATCACCTAGCTACCTGCAAATTAGAGACGCGAGCCAGTGACGTCATCGGATTGATCTAGAGGGTGTATTATCAGTGATAACAGTGATTAGTTAATGTTTATCTGCCGTAAACATGCTTGATGTGCCTAATATGGAGCTGATGCTAGGCCAATTGGAGTAAATTAAGAGGATCGGATTGGTTGGAGGGTACTGTAAGCTCAATTGCATAGGATGGTTGTATATTCTAGTCGCATAAAGAGTTTCTATTCCGGCGCGCTCTCGCGTGTTATTCCCTGCAATCAAGTGTTGTCGTGCACTTTGGATATCTTTCTCTTTCTCTGTCCTATGAGTCAGTGTTTTTCTCGTATCTTGAAGTATCGTGTAATTCTGCAGTGCAATGCAGTGAGTGGTTACTATTAGACGTCGCTTTGCAAGATTGGGTAGACAATGCGCAGTGTTGATCTCACAACAATAACAGTCTCTCTCTCTCCACTCTCTCTTTCTCTCTCCTCTCTCTCTCTTTCTTTCTCTCTCTCTCTCTCTCTCTCTCTCTCTCTCTCTCTCGTGTTTGCCCGGCAGCCTAGTGCGAACGCGCGTCGGCAGCAGACTGTGATCTGGAGGGAGAAGAGTTAGTGACCTCATTACTACGAGCCGTTCTCTCTCTCTCTCTCTCTCTCTCTCTCTCTCTCTCTCTCTTTCTTTCTTTCTTTCTCTCCTCTCTCGCCATCTCTCACTCTCGTGAGACGTGCGCGCTGGATAATCGATCAATACGATGATCAGTTGTAGATAGCGGGATTCGCCAATGCCGATCCCGATCAGATATTCGGGTCTATTCCATCGATATGAGAACCGATGATAATGATCGCTGGATATTATACCGTCTCCGATTCTGTCTCTGCATCCTCTCGTCCATGCGTGATGTTTCGCTGACTGTACTGTGTTTTGCTGAACTGTGCATCGATTCCATGTATAGTATTGTACAGCATGGGCGCGGTCTCACTCTCCCCTCCTCTCTTTTTGTGCGCATCGCAGCGGCGGCTAGAGGCTTTGTGGATTTTGCGGTTGGTTTTGGTTTTCGCCCCGATGCGGTTTTGTGGATTGGCGCGACGATGGTTGTTGGACGATTTTGATTGTTGCCGTGTGCCTTTTGTAGCGCTGATTGCCTAGTTCCATCTTACACATTTTGCGTCCTGTTCATTGGGTGTGTCTGACTCACTACGTATAACGTATCGCATGTTCATATCTGTGGGCGGAGAGAGAGAGAGAAAGAGAGAGAGAGAGCCTGCTGCTCTTTTTTGAATGGAATAGATGACGCAGCAATATGTGTGTGTGTGGTAGGGAAGAAAGAACGTTGGCTAGCAGTTTGAGACGTTTATGGCGAGTTTCCCGCTCTATACTATTTGATGTATTTCTATTGCTGTTTTTGTGGTCAAGTCAAGTCAAGTGCAAGCGATAGTCTCTCTCTCTCTCTCTCTCTCTCTCTCTCTCTCTCTCTCTTCTTTGCTCCGCCCGGCAGACGTATTGATCGATTTGGCGTTCCGATTGACGAGAGAGTGAGAGAGAGTGAGAGAGTGAGAGCTGCGGCAGCAGTGAGTGAGTGACTGACTGTGATTGTCTGATTGTCAGATTGTGTCTCGTCGCCTCTTCATATCGGGCCGAGTGACTTGAACTATGATGCGAACCTCTCTCTCTCTCTCTCTCTCTCTCTCTCTCTCTCTCTCTCTCTCTCTCTCTCGGGTTTGTAGAGCTGTCAATTGGTTCTCGGGTAGCTTTTATTATTTCAAAATTTTCGAAAGCTCTAAATATGCGTGGTGATTTGAAATTTCGGGTGGAGCGGAGTCGCGGGCGGCGGCGATTTGACCTTGTATCGTTGTCTCTGTTGTTGGAAATTGCGGGTGGTCAGTCAGTGCGTTGTTGTGTGCGATGAGAGATAGATAATGGAATGATGAATCCTCGATTGTCCGGCCTCTCTCTCTCTCTCTCGTTATATGGTTTTTTGAAGTAGTTAAATTGCAATGTTGTAAGATTCGGTCACATGTCGCGTTGATTGTGGATATTGTTGCATTTTGGAGAGAGTAGAGGGTAGTATATCCGAGCGTCTCAACGCCTGCTCCTCCCTCTCTCCCTCACTATCTCCCACTCTCTGCTCCCTTGGGGTATATGGTGTTCCGGGATGAGAGAGAGAGAGAGAGGGAGAGAGAGAGAGCGCATCCCGCGATTGTCCAAAGATTGCCGGAGTGGGGTGGCAGAAAGCGCAATTTGTGCGGAGACTTATATGGGAGGAACACGAGACATTGATTGTTACTTCTCTCTCGCTCCCAGGAAAGAGGTATGAATGAAGTAGTGACCATAAGCCGCTGGGAAAGTGGGGCGCTTGAAATCTTTGAGAGGGGGTGCACTCCATATTTGTCGAGGGGCGAGAGAGTGAGAGGGAGGGGAGAGGGAGGTAGAGATAGAGATAGAGAGAGGGGGGAAGAGGGAGGGAGAGAGATAGAGAGAGGGAGGGAGGGAGGAAGAGGGAACCCCGGCCGGTCACAAAGCGATTATAGCGGTCTCTGGGATCAGAGCGCCCCCGCGCTCGCCATCACCCTAAACTGGTGCTAATTTGTGATTCGGAAGGGAGAGAGAGACGTTTCCCCCCTTCTCTCTCTCTCTCTCTCTCGCGGCAGAGGGACAAAGGGTGTCAGGGAGAGGAGGGGCTCACATGTCTCTTTTCGGCTCACGCTTCCAGTCCGTGTCGTCGATATGTCAAAAACCAGAGGGAGAGAGAGAGGGAGGGAGAGAGAGGGAAGGAGAGAGAGAAACGGCCTCAATTGTGACGATTCGTCGTTTTTTTCTCTTCTCCGGTTTTTTTTCTGTTCGCTACCCATTCTTCCGACTTGTCATTACGCGCGTCGTCGTCGCCTCTTTTTGTGCACGGTGTGAATTTGCATATTTCGAGGATTGGATATGGGCCTGGTTGCGCACGTTAGTGAAGTCGTATATGACAGTTGGCGCGCGTGCGAGAGAGAAGATGGGATCGAGAGTGGAGAGACCACAACAGTGGGGGGTGTTTATGGGAGGGGCTGTCATCAATCTCCTTCCAAGATGCGCGCGCATATCTTCTCTCACTCAAATTATGTGTCTATTGCGAGCCGGATGGGCTACTCACCGCATCTCTCTCTCTCTCTCTTTCTCTCTTTCTCTCTCTCTCTCTCTCTCTCTCTCCCTCTCTCTCTCGGGTGACTTTACACCGGGGCGATGTTACCGGGGTTGTGGTATGTGTGTGTTGTGCTGAGACGCGAACGCTTCTCACTCTTGTTGGCATCGTTTTTCATGATTGGAGAGAGAGCATTGGTCATTGGCGTCGTCAGCGCTTTTAGCTGGCGCCTAAATGACCCATCTCCCTCTCCCCTCCGCCTCTTCTCTCTTCTATGCAGCTCATTTGTTATTGGATTTTAAAGATTCAGAGTGACTAATTCCTTTTCCATGTTTCGCGTTGTTTCGGTTCGACGTTCGACGCAATGCGCAATTTGTAAGATTGAGTGCACTGAAGAGTCTTTTGGTTTTCTTGGACGTGAGTGACGCATACGTTATCAGTCGTAAGTTGTATGTATGCACTTTTTCCCGCAGAGTGAATCACACGCTATCGATTTCGTTTGTTGTTGGAAGAACAGGCGTCGGACTTATCTGATTTGATAACGTCGCGCTGGTTGGCTGGGCTGTTTTATCCCGCGACATTCTCGGAGTTTTTGTTGGAATGTCGAAATGTGTGTTTGCGGAACCTTAGGACGTGTGAGAATTCTGTTATCGCTATCGCGATACTTTGAGTAACTTTCTGTTTGTGGCGCAAGGAAAGGTGGAGAGGGGAAACTTTGGACTTTGGCAGACGGGGCGTTTTTTTTGTGCGCATGTGAAACCGAGTGACACCGGATATGGCGGTGGTATGTGTGGACCGGGATTAGCTGCGAGATGAGAGGAGGGCTCTGCGCTCGCAGACCCAGTCCCGCCGTGGTATTATGCAAATGTGATGTGGGTGTTGAGTGTTGATAACAATCTGCTCTATCTTCAAATCGCGCCGTTGAATTGTAAACAATCGGATGGATTGATTGCTCCAACTTCTTTTCCTCGAATGAGTCACCATCTCGCCGGCAATTGATTTGATTTGATTGTGCCCCGATGAGTGATTGAGCTTTCGTTGAATCACTCTATTTCACGACGCGAAATGGTTTGTTGTGAAACGCGCGCTCAGCACTTCAATATCTTTCAATTAGTGATTAGTCGCTTCTTTTCAGTTCTTTTTGCGAGATCGGCTTATTCGATCTCTGCGATAATTGGATATATTTCGGCGGCGGCTGTTGCGCCTGATTTGTCGCTCCCATTATCGATTGATCACAACGTGGGAGGAGTAGAGAAGGAGAAGGATAAGGAGGAGGAGGAGGAGGAGAAGATGCGCTCCGCCTATGATGACAAGCCGCCCCCGCCGCCGCTGAGGTAAGGCTTTTGATTGAGTTTTTGATCTTTGAAACAACCGTACTGTTTGGTCGTGTGTCGAATGCAGTTTCGAAGAGGACTGACATTTGGTGATACTGAAATGACACTCATCACTTTGTTCTTCAGGTTCAGCAGCAGCGGCACCGGTAGTCCGGCCGGACAGCAGGTAGGGGGAGAGAGAGAGAGGGGGAGAGGGAGATAGAGAGAGAGGAGAGAGAGAGAGAGTGAGATAGAGAGATAGAGAGAGAGTCGTCTTCCTCCAGGTGGTCGGTCTGAAGCCCCTTCCCGCCGCCCCAGCCGAGAAGAGCAGCAAGAAGAAGATGAGCAACCCATTCAGCAACAAGAGTGAGTTTTTTGATTTCATTTTTACTCTTTTTTCGTTCAAACATTTTTTTGCTTCAAACTGACCACCTGGTGGTTCAAACGATCAGATGACAGGAGTCGAATAGTTATTGATTGTTAAAATTTCTATTGTCTCTGCGATTGTCGAACGTTTTCGTTGTCGTGTGTATTGCAGGCAATTTGTGGTTTTGGAATAAGAGAGTAGACGTGACTTTTATGGAGAGAAATTTGCATCTCAGCCTCGATTTTAAAACATCTCACTCAGTTTTACGTTTACTTGTTGTATGTACAAGCTACCGTGAGAAGCCACGAAGAGGCGTGGCGAAAATGGGCGTGTCTGATCTAGTATCTTTTTCAGAGAACAAGGACAAGGTGGTGTCTGAGAAACCCGTCATCTCGGAGCCTTCCAACTTTGAGCACACCGTTCACGTCGGATACGACCCGGCCACCGGCGAATTCACTGTGAGTTAATGGGGGCGGGGCGAAAAAAGGCGGGGCGTGTGGTTCATCGCTTAGATTGTTGGTTTGCTGCACTGTGAACGAAGCGCAGCGCGATTTTTGTTCTGATAAGATTTTTATGAGCGGAAATAAACTTAATGGGAGTGCGAGAACATCTTTCTGGTTGTTTTTGGTTCGTACAAGTGTACTATCATGTTTGCAAGATTTCGAATTGATTGAATATTGATTCATAGATTTATTGATCTGTTCCCGTCAGGGCATGCCAGCGTCGTGGTCCCGGCTGTTGATGGACTCGCAGATCAGTAAGCAGGAGCAGCAGCAGAACCCGCAGGCCGTCCTCGATGCACTCAAGTACTTCACACAGGTGGGGGCGGGGCTACAGGGGGCGGGGCTTGTTGGATGTTGGATTATTACTGGTTGATTACAGGGTGAGAAGACGGCGCAAAAGTGGCTGCAGCCCGAGTATGATACGAGTGAGTTTTTTTTTAAAACTTCGAATTACTTAAACTGTCATAACATTGATGTTATTGATGAGGACAGTTTCTATTGGTCTATCGCGCGCTGACGAAACGTAGATTTTGTTGATTCTATAATTTGTGGCGTCAGACCACTCACACACATTTCGTTCTTCTTCCTTGTGTCTATTTGTGTGATGGTGATGGCCTATTCATATGAATGGATGTGTTTATATATATATATATATATATATATATATATATATATATATATATATATATATTTATTTATTTATTTATGATGTGATTTCCCCTTGCCAGACCCGTCCCCCCGCCCGTCGCTCGGCCACGCGCTCGCTGGCAAGGGCTACTCGAGCGGCAGCCTGCCCGGGTACCACGGACAGCCACAGGGGTGCGTTCTCTCTCTCTCTCTCTCTCTCCCTCTCTCTCTCTTTCCCTCTCTCTCCCTATCCCTCTTTCCCTCTCCCTCTCCCTCTCCCTCTCCCTCTCCCTCTCCCTCTCCCTCTCCCTCTCCCTCTCTCTCTCTTTCTCTCTCTCCCTCTCCCTCTTTCTCTCTCTCTCAATACTATCAATTTACTATCACAAATTCGTTATGGAAGTGAACAAGACATCAAATTTAAAGACGTTTGCCGATACCTTTCGGCGCCTTTTTCCTCCGTTCTGGTTGTGCACCCGCAATTTAGGGATTCATGCGTTTTCCATGACAAGATGTTTTGGAATGCATTTCATGAGTTGTGTTACAGGTACGGCTATCAGTCGCAGCCGTCCTACTATGGCCAGCCGACACCGCCACAGAAGAGCAAGGTGGGAAGGGGGAGGGAGGGAGGGAGCGAGGGAAAGAGAGGGAGGGAGAGAGGGAGAGGGAGAGAGAGGGAGGGAGAGGAGGTAGGGGGGAGATAGAGAGGGTGAGAGAGGGAGGGAGATAGAGAGAGAGAGAGGGAAAGAGAGAGAGAACATCACCTTTCAGCTGCCGCCCTCGCTGCCCAAGCCCTCGCCGAAGATGCCGCACATGGCCCACTCGCACTCGGTTGGACCGGCCGGCGGACACAATGGAGGTGAGTGGCGATCTCTCTCTCTCTCTCTCTCTCTCTCTCTCTCTCTCTCTCCCTCCCTCTCCCCTCTCTCTCCCTCTCTCTCTCTCTCTCTCTCTCTCTCTCTCTCTCTCTACTTCTCTCCCTTCCAGGTTCCTCGCACGGCCCCGGCGCTGCCAACGAGTACCGCACCAGCATGCCACCAGTGAGTTTTTTTTAGTCCGTTCCGATTTTAATTCCTACTTGTATGTATATTCTTCTCATACACTGTATTTTGGAAATGTGTTTTTGTAATAATTCCATTTTCAGAACTACGCGCCGCCAGCGATTCCCGAGAACGAGGAGCCGGCACAGCTGACGGCTGGAGGTGAGCAGGGGGCGGGACTGGAGGGGGCGTGGTCAGTGGTGGTCTGGAGGACTGTTTGAGTGTGCGTAGAATAGGACGATTTACAGAGTCATTTGTTTGGGTGTTGTGAATACAGTGAAAGTGAATAAAGTTGAGGAACAGAGGAACTATTATTGGGGAAAGAAAAAAAAAACATTGGGGGAACTGATTTTTGTTTTCAGCCGCCCCGCCGATTCCCGATCGACCAGCGCGCACGCTGAGCATAGTGAGTGTTTCTTACATTTTTTTATTAGTAATTTAATATAGATAGTAATACACAATACAGTAGTACATCTTGCAGTAAACTAAGCCAAAAGTACAGTAAGACTTACATCCTCGCAGTACACGAAGCCAAATAAGGAGTACAGTAATACAGTAGTACAGTAACCCCTTCCTCTTACAGTACACGAAGCCGAAGGAGGAGGAGGAGCGTGTGGATCTGTCGCAGGGCGCGTTCGGGGTGCAGAGCCGGCAGCAGGGCAAGCAGAGGAGGAAGATGACCGACGCGGAGGTGGGCGAGGGGATTTGGAATTAGTTCAAACTAACTCAGAAGTAATGCATGTGATTTTACTACGCACACATTCGGTTTCGGCCCCTTCCACCAGACCGAATGTGTGATCCTACCGGCCGGGACCATCATCAGTGATGTGCCGGTAGGACATGGGCCAATGTGGATTTGGGTTCTGACCGAACATGTGTTTTTACTTTGAGCTAAACATTTCCGTCGTTTTGTGTATGGTGATTTGCCCGAGGGGAGTCAGCGTCCTGGGGTTTCACTGATTTGCATGGTGTTGCAGGTGATTGCGCGACTGCGCACGATTGTCACGATCGGCAATCCGGACAGGAAGTACAAGAAGATTGACAAGATCGGATCGGGGTGGGTGTGCGGGAGCGAAGAGACAGATGATGTGTTGTTATGTCAATACATTGTTGTATTTTGCGTGTTGTTAAAACATTACATCATCATATTCTAAATGATTATGATTGTTTTGCAGTGCGTCTGGCTCGGTGTACACTGCGATGGAGATGAGCACGGGCGCCGAGGTGGCCATCAAGCAGATGAACCTCAAGGTACGCAAGATCGTGTAGAGAGAGTGAAAAAACAAAACGAGAAAAAAAAACGCACGGAGACTTTTCACACACCGATACCGTTGGAAGTGTTGAGGATCAGCCGTGTCTTTTCAATTGGTTATTGTTTTATGAACGATCTTGCTGATACTGAATGGACTTGCGACTGTTTCGCCTGGATGGAAGCAATTGCATTCGTCTGCTATCATACACTCTATTATGTGCGATGTTTAGCATCTTATTGACGGATGTAGTAGATTTGAAATCAAGCATGAACAAACTGGCAATAGAAGAGCAGCAAATTGCTAGCGCGTGTGCGTCTCCCGCTTTTTGTGGGTTTCACATTTTACTGTATTTGACTCGATAATCTTTTCGTTGGTGGCAGGTGGAGTACACAGAGTGTGAGGAGGGAGACGGTATCAATCACATTTCTGTTTTTGTGCACATGTTCACGATTTTCAAAGTAATCATGCACCCTACAGTACTCACATTGTCATTGCAGGACCAGCCGAAGAAGGAGCTGATCATCAACGAGATCCTGGTGATGCGGGAGAACAAACACGCCAACATTGTCAACTACCTCGACTCGTATCTCGTCGGAGAAGAGCTATGGGTGAGTTCCGATCGATTGTTGATTTATTGTTTTTTTTCTGTTATTTGGTTCGGTTTTTATAATAAATTTTTTCATGCGAAAAACGTGTTGTTTCTGTGACGCGGACAGTATGATATGTCATTTTAATTTTTAAATAAGCTTGATCCCCGTTGTTAGGATTTGGAAGAAGACTGGCGATTATGAAAATGAAAATAATGATAAAGTTACGTATAACGTAATACCGTATTACAGAGTGGGTGTTTGTAATGTTGAAAAAAGTGATTTAAACTGATTTATAAAGTTAGTTTTTTTCAGTGGGTTCGCAGATTAGTTTCAGTGTTTTTACTAGTTGCATTAGAGTGGTTAAAATATCAGTAATCAGTATCGATTGAATGATGTTTTGTTATCTCAAAACTTTTCAAGACTGCCGCGAATTTAATCGGAGAACCTCAGCTTTCTAAGCGCGAGCTCGCTGAGTCACCTGGCTGGTATTTATACTCTGCGCCAGAGCGATAGTTTTCGATCTACCTCGCTTGCAGTTCGGAACACGGTGCCATAACCGTCTGCCTCTCTTGTTTTGCGCGCTATTGCCGAGAGCTGACTCTCCGTCCTCCTCTGGTCTACCCCACCGCACGCAACTTATTGCGAGCATAGAACTATATGTCGGTCATGGGAAGTGTGAGCCGATGAGATGATTTTTGTATTACTGCGATATACTGTAGAACTGTGGAAAGCACGTAGAGTACGTAACTAGTAACCGACCAGTTTCCTCACGGGTAGTTATGGTGTAAACAGTAGCGAATCTAAGTAGTAACTAAAAACAAGATTTCCTCTGCAAATCAAATGATCACGCGTCTGACCTCTCAAATCTGTGTTTCGCCAACTGATGGCTGTGCCCACAAACTATCGACTTGTAGTAGAAAGGGGAGATCGAAGAACCAATCATATTCTTGTGTACAGTTAGCAACCAGTAACCAATCTTGCTCTCTTGCCAGGTGGTGATGGAGTACCTGGCGGGCGGCTCGCTGACGGACGTGGTGACAGAGTGCCAGATGGAGGAGGGCATGATTGCGGCAGTGTGCAGGGAGGTGAGACAGTCAGTGAGGCATGTGTACGGAGATTACATCAACAACTATTTGAGAAGTTGTCAGTCTATTCCCGATTCTTGTAGAAAATGCGAACATACTTTTCTTGAAATGTTTTGTTGACACTCGTTATCATCAAATTGCGATGTAAGTAGAGCCATCTCGTTTGGGCAATGGGACTCGGAGTGTCCTTTAACAGTGTTTGAATCAATACTTGGAGAATGGTATTTTGCGGGGGGAGCTTAATTCCGTTATGAGGACTTAATCCCATTATCACATTCTGCTAATGGTAATATTTTGATTGGGTACAGTAGGTATTGAAAAAAAGGGAAATTTGAAGAGTTCAAATGAAAAATGTGAGGAGTGCAACTCATTTTTCTAGGTCCTCCAAGCACTCGAGTTCCTCCATAGCCGCCACGTCATTCACAGGTAATTTCTATTTAATTAATTTGTTATAACTCATTATATAAGAGCGTGCTTTTCTTTTTGTATTTTGTATTTTTTTGTATTTATTTTGTATTTTGACCAAAAACCTCTTTTCAGAGATATCAAGTCGGACAACATTCTTCTGGGAATGGACGGCAGCGTCAAGCTCAGTCAGTTTATTATTATTATTATTGTTTGTATCATTCATTTGTTGATATTTATTTCATTATGTTGTTTTTGAATGTTTTTTATCTCGTTTTTTTTTCGCTCTGGTCTGGTCGCCCACTTTCCACGTCATAACAGTGACATGTTCTAATCAAACCGTTTTATCAACTTTTTATTTTTTAATTTTTTTTATTTTTAAAAAAAAATCGTGATCTTTCCAGCCGACTTTGGTTTCTGCGCGCAGATCTCACCGGAGCAGAACAAGCGCACCACCATGGTCGGCACTCCTTACTGGGTACGTGTATATCGATTGATTATCGATTTATTGATTGATGATGCAAATGGGATTTGCGGTGTAGTCGTGCGTTGTTTGTTTCCTTTTGCGGAGGTAGTTTTAAATGCTACGTGAAATCCTGCAATGCGGTGGGTCGCTGACTGAGCGTTGTAGCGGCACCGTATCACAGCTCACCTAAGGGGTTTCGTGTCGCAACGTGAATTGTCTCAAATACCATCGACGGAAGCCCCGTTTGGATGTTTGTACAACGTGACACATGTGGCATTTCGCTTCCCTCTCTGGTAGAACTCATGTATTCCTCGCCGCGCTCGCACGCTCCATCAATCTACGGCTTCGGCTTTGTGACGCAGAAATCTCGTCAAAGTGCGAGTGAAATTCACATGTCTAAAAGAGGGATGAAGGGATTGAAGGGTTTCCCCTACGCAATAGGTTCGATCTTTGAGATTGAAGCTGTAGTTTTTTGTCGGCATTTGACACTTGAGTTATGATCGTTGGAGGATTATTGCAATGTGCGTTTTGATTGACGTAGTCTGTGAGCCTGGCGTATCTATCAGCGTCACACACACAAATTGAGTTTTCGAATTCAATTCTTATTAACTTTACGTTTCGTTATCTTTGCTGCAACTTTTGCAACACCTTGTCTATAACTAGGTTGTATTACTTTTACTACATTACCAGCAAATATCACTACGTCTACGTGTTCGAAAGTTGACGTGGTGAAAGTTTCAGTGATTGAACTTTTGAGGGAGGATTTTTGGGATTTGTTCTGATAAGATAACAACAGTGATGTTTTAGCGTGGGATTGAAAGTGAGTATGTTTTCAAGTTCTCATGATTTAGATGCTTACGTTGTTAAGCATGGGAAGATTAAGATATCGGAATCATTGTTACAATATCAAAAAAATATAAGACTTTCAGGGGACCTACATAATTGGAAAAGAAATATGGTTCTCTGGTTTGATTGCGGATTTAAATTTATTTTCGTCTGAATACTCGTGGTATTTTTTTTTGTAGAATTCAGGTGCTAAGTAGGTTTAGAATTAGTATTAATCTACGTCTCACTGAAAATTGTAGGAACGAAGATCATTTTATGGCCGATATATAGAAATGATGATATCTGGATGTTCTTGTGATTGTATAATGCTCACTCAGATTAGTCTATTCTAGTTTTGTTAGTCAGAAATCATGGCATCATTTTCTATTCATACTTCTGTCTAGAATTTACGTGTGGGAGAATACAACAAGTGTGACGTAGATGCGTAATGCATTGAATCATTTTTAGCTATCACGCTACGCTATGTAGTAGATGTTGTAGAGTTCAGAGAGTTCAGATATTTATCTGGAATATTTTTTTTAGCTGTATGTTCTAGCCGATTGAAAATCCGTCGTTGATTTAAGATTGATAACATGAATGTGATTAAGTTGAATGCGATTTTCTCTAAATTTAGAAGTTCTTGAAAGGATTAAAGGGTGTAGCGACGCGACTACGTGTGAATTTTGTAGCAGCGGGCTGTTAATCAGTTTTGTTTATCAACATCGCTAAGAGCATATGAGTAATGCAGTTTGTTTCTTAAACTCGAGTTCCTGATTTGAGATATTCCGACTCTACGACACACTTATTTGTATTCTCCCACACGTAAATTCCAGACAAAAGTTTCAGACAATGATGCCATGATTTCCGACCAACGAAACTAGAATAGACTAATCTGAGCATTATACAATCACAAGAACATATCATCATATCATAATTTCTAAAAAAATCAAGAACTCGAGTTTTTTTTTAAATCTAACTCACTGCAATGAATGGAGCATACTCGTTTGGATATCATGAATGACTCTGTATTTTGTATACATGTATTTACATATGATAGTTGGATTTCAGATGGCGCCAGAGGTCGTGACCCGCAAGCAATACGGTCCCAAGGTGAGCAGACTTTCGTGCTGGGAACCAGTCTAATTTTCTATTTCCAGGTTGACGTGTGGTCCCTCGGAATCATGGCTATTGAGATGGTGGAGGGAGAGCCGCCGTATCTCAACGAGAATCCCCTCAGGGTGAGTTTTTCCCTCTCTCTCTCTCCCTCTCTCTCTCTCTCTTTCTCTCTCTCTCTCCCTCTCTCCTCTCCCCCCTCTCTCTCTCTCTCTCGTACGCTGTGTTTTGCTTTTTCGGGAGTGAACACGTCTCTCTCACTGTTTTTAAAACAGTTTTGTGAAATATAATAACCAGCACTATGGGATTTGCTGTGAGTATAAGGAGCTTGCCGAGTATAAGGATATTGTTTCTTATCATAGTGCGATAGTAAGATCGGTCTGTAATAGACTGTACTTCTAGTAACAATCGCATTGTTCGAACAACGTTGGCATTTACATGGTCAAAATAGCGTCACTTTTTCTCATTCCATATTTTTCTTCAGAGTTTCCAAAGATTACTCACTTTTGTCTAACAATAGGATTAGTCTGCGAAGATGTTATATTATTGTTTTAATGCATTGATCACACTAATCTTAAGACGATGGTTTTGTTAGTGTAGGTGGAGTAAATGTGAAGGAGAGAGGAAGTGTTGTGGTTCGAAAAATGGAGGTGTACAACTCATAAGGTATAAGGTTGTTTCGGTATTTGTTGTAGTGTGAATGATCCAGATTGTGGGGGTGGTGATTATCACATAACCTGTGGCTAATCACATCTAGGATTTTTACATTTGTAGAAAAAAATCACAAATTGCAGTTGTATTTGTATAGGATTCAAACAGTATTTGGATTTTTCGGTCTTATCCGGAAATCGGATTAAGCTTTCTGGATTTTCGAATAATCCAAATCCGTACGCACATATTTTCTTCATTAGTATTCAGAATGTGAGTTTTAGTGGTGAAGTTATGGCTCACATTTTGCACTTAAACTCGCTGGATATTGGGAAAATTACTTAGGAGCTGGTAGCGTAGCGATTTAGCACGAATTTGGTGATATGAAAGAGAGATTAGTGAGGATAAATTATCGGCGATCTATGTATGTATGTAAATGACGTGGTGCATGGGGTTTCCGTCATTATTTGATTATGTGTAAATGTATATTACAAATTACAACCTTTCATCGGCCACAGCCGAGTCCATTACGCACCGCTGTCGAAATCGGCAAATTTACCGTAATTTACCGATTTTGTGTGAGCGGTGAAGTGTGTAAACAACAATCTTCAGGTTATAGTAATAATAGTTAATGATGTGTCAATCGTGTTTTGTGCTGAGATAAGTATGAGCAACACTGTAAGTGATGATATGTTGTGAACAAATGATTAAGTAGGGTGATTGTAATCAGAGTGTTGTTGTACTTGTTTCTGAGTCATGTTACTGAATAGCCTAGTTTTAGTTTTTGTGCTACTCAATTAATACTATATCAGACAGTGCTTGAATTTTCGTCTGTAGGAGAACCTCTCCGTCCCTCGAATTTATTCAATCCGACATTTGTCATCTTGATATCAAGAGCACGGGAGATAAGGATAATAAGTTATGATAAGAAACTGCGATAACGGAATGAGTCTTATACAATAAAACCCGCTTTGAATAGGCTCGGGTTCTCAAGATAAATACCTGACTTTCTGGATGCAATCGAAATAATCCTGGAATATCCAACTGAACATGATAAAACGGAACATCCACTATTCTTTCAATTTTTTTGTTTGTTTTGAGTATAGGCGCTTATACACATGTTTGTGTTTTTATTACTAAACTGTAAAAGTTTTTTAAAATAGAAATTGTAAACATCTTTTTTTCAGGCCATCTATCTGATTGCGACCAACGGCAAGCCCGATTTCCCCGGTCGCGATCAACTCTCGCCCACGTTCAAGGTACGGTAGCTAGCGGTGGGGCGCAAAAAGTTTGGGGAGCGCTTGTATGCAAGTATACTGTAGCACATTAGTAGTTTCCTTTTTTAATGACCGTTTAAGCGGTGTGTGAGCCAGTGAAAAAGAGAAGTGAATAGGCAATCAAATGCGACCGAATAGAAAGAAGTGTGTAAAGAGAGTGTAATTAGTGTATATGTTTTGAAAGTTATGCTTGATTGAGGCTAATCACACGTTGATTTGTAAATGGCGGGTTTATTCACGAGGGTGGAGTTGAATGTCTTGAATAGCTGATTGCAGTGAATGGATGATGATGCACGCCAATTCACCGTGTTTGCTAGAATTCTAGGTGGCTCCTCACTGGAACCGAACATCTAACGCCGAAACATTTTGACAAACTTTATAGCTCTGTGTTATGTGCACATTGGCTATTTCAAGACGGGGTGACGGGGTTCCAAGTAAATCAAATTTTGATATCAAAAGATCGCGCGCTACACGGCATGTGCGCGAGTTAATGTGCGCGTAATTTACTACGTGTAGTTTGATTATATAAATAAGATTCATGTAAAATAGATTTCTGAACCGGAAATTATACATAGCCTGAATGTCAGTATCCATGGAACCAACAATAAACATGGGGATGAGAGAGGGAGAGAGAGAGGGAGGGAGAGAGAGAGAGGGAGAGAGAGAGGGAGAGAGAGAGGGAGAGAGAGGGAGAGAGAGAGAGCGCGGGGGCAGACAGACTGTTCAACCGGTGCATGACTGAGATAGAGAGCGGATATTGCGTATAGAATACGCACGTGTATGTGTGCACGATAGCTGATAACAGATTAGGTGATTAGGATTAGGGGATGATGAGTGTGCGGGTGACGCTCTGGATACAGTTTGTTAAATAACATGTAAACAACACGTGTTTGTGCTAGTCAGCAGTCACGAAACTCTACTTTTATTCGTACAACCCGTACTGTGTGCTGATTTGCGATCAAATTACTATGAACTACTTTTGAATATCGGGTATATTTCGGGGAAAGACAAAATCGTGCTGCGTGATGATTTGTCCCAAATTCTTTGAACTACTTTAAATATGTTATATGATTCGGGGAAAGATTGTCTGTGTCTGTACGCAAAAGCCTAAAATGGACACGGGAAAAAATATGAAAATTGAGCGCTTCTTTATCATCACGTTTGAGGACTTAAGGATATAGGATATAGCGATTCTGGATCAATGATTGATTGATTAATTTATTAATTGATTCGATTTCAGGACTTTATCGACTGTGCTCTGGAGGTGTCGATCGAGAATCGTTCGTCTGCCAGTCAGCTGCTCGCTCACCCCTTCCTCCGATGCGCCAAGCCACTCGCCAGCCTATACTATCTCATCGTAGCAGCCAAGAAGAGTATCGCAGCCAGTGGATGACGTCCCTTCCTCCAGTAGACGCCACGTCCGCGGACATCCTTTCGACGTCCTTCAGAATCCCCCCGACACTATGTCCTCCAGCAGACGCCCTTCCATGGATGACCTTCAGAATCCGCCCCCCCCCCCCCCTTGTTCACTTATGCACTAGTCCGAGAGAGGGCCTAGCCATGCCTTTTTGCCAGCTGATTTGAGTTGAGTTGAGTTGAGAGAGAGAGAGAGAGAGTTAAGATTCTATTGTATTACGTCTAAGGTATCATCCACACACGCGCACACATATTACTGTTTGATGCATTTTTTGTTCTGTTTCCATGCGAAGACACGGTGTTTCGACTATTTATTTGTGAGTGGAGAGAGTGAAACTAGGCATATTTGCATACATTTCTATACAATTTCCGTGTTCTTCACGAGGAAGTGCGGCTAGAAAGAGAGTGTGTTGCGGTCGTGTGAATTTGATTGTATTGTATTGTTGGAGTTGTATAATTTGCGATGAAACTGGTTCAATTACGCGAGACGTGTCTTATTCAAGTTTTTTTTTATTGGAAAAACATAACAAGCACAACGTATTTTTGTATAATATTCTACTATGCGTACTAGTACTGCGAACCCGAGAGAAATAGAGAGTAAGAGAGAGACAGAGACAGAGAAATGGATAATGAGAATCAGTTGGGAGAGAGAGAGAACTTGCGCGTGACCCGTATGCGGCGTTGGGAGACCTAGTGTGTGAGGCTACGGTACCCGTAGGAATACAACAAGAATAGAATCCTCTAGAGTGATGTCGCGATCGGCACCATGAAATCGTCCGAGTCATCGTCTTTCTGAAAGTGAGGAGGTGAGTGAGAGGAGAGAGAGAGAGAGACCACGCACCGGCTTCATGGGTATGCAGGCGAGGGTGAGCGTTTCGAAGGTGGACTCGAAAGGTGCATCTTCGTTCAATCGTCGCAGCACCGGCATCCGGTACCGAACAGGCTCACATCGCAGGGGCGAGTAGGTGGAGACGTGTGACGGACGCTCGCACTCGCACTGCACCTCCTCGAGAATGGCCGGCACGCGCTGCAATGGGTACGGTAATTCGCGGCGGAGCGAATGTTTCCGGAGGTGAGGGGGGTTTAGTTGATTAGGAGAAATGAGCGATTTCTTTCCACCTTTCTTTCTTGCTGTTTCTCTCAACCGCCTATATATGTTTTCGCGGCCTTTTACATCCTCTATAGAAGCGAGAAGGATGGAAGTGTGGTGAGGGTGTTAAATCATATATTTCCTTACAATTTTGCCCTTTCACGAATCTCATCATTCTGCGAATTACTTATATGAGTAATAATCAAACTGTAGACAGAATCGAGCGGAAACAGAAATACTGACGTTAGCGTCGTGATTTTGGACGTATCTGAAGGGGCAGACGGCTCGCTGCTCGAATGTCAACGGCTCACGCTCCCTGCAACATCATAGTGAGATTTCAAACGTGCAACGTGGTGCAACACACGGCGCCCGCACAATGTGTGAAATACAAAACGTGAAATGTCACCACTCACCGCCGGTTCTTGCTCTTTCCGCAGTGTACTCGCCGCTTTGATCGGGTGTGGTGTTGCGGGAAAAGGGGATCGGATCCGGACAGCAGTTGTCTGGAATAGTAACGATGATAAATGGAAATAGACAAGGAGGAACTGTGTGACCGGATTGTGTTTTGAAAGTGTTGACGATGTGGTTGTTTAAATAGATTTTGATTTCTCAAATACATTTAGCCACGCGGCATCTGTTACGTAATGCCTTCCGGTCGAACATATTAATAGAGTGGAGCGAAATTGGGAATCGGAAGAGAGAGAGAGAGAGAGAAAAAGAGAGAGAATGCTTTCGACCAGTGGCCACGACAAAATAGGAATTGCGTCACTGGCGAACGGACAAGAGAGGAGAGGGAGAGAACAAAGGAACCACCCTCGCATCTCCCATTGCAAAAGAGTGCGTGGGGTGAGTGAAGGATAAGTGTGTTAATTTCGCGTCGAGTCTCGCTCCAGCGGATTTCTATGCGCGCGCGCACGTGGGCCGACCCTTCAAAATCAAAACTCTTACACGATCCTATGGAATATTAAAGCGGGAAAATGTTGAGAACGTTGAGAGAGTGATGCTATGCATGTGTGAAAAACAAAGATGGCGTGGGCTTGCTGCTTGGAACGGGGAGCATCCGGCCACTTCAGGAGTTTGGGAAAGTGTGTCATGTCATAGTTTCAGCAGCCGTGTGCTACGGCGATATGAGCCGGAACTGTTTTGAGCTATGTAGGGTTTGAGCTGGAAAGGGAAGGGAAAAGGGCGACCCTCGCAGCGGAACCGCTTACCACAATTGAGGGTGGCAAAACACAAGACCAGAAATAAACGCGATAACGTATTGTCGGCGTACTTTCGGCGGCGGGTGCGACGTCATCTCAAACGCGTACCGTGTGTGTGTTTGTGACACACATTCAAACTCACCAAAATACATTTCTAATTAGCAAAAGAATACGTTGAATAGTCAATGACCAGCTCGCTTTCTCTCACTATAGAAATACACCGACAAGCCTATGTTTAGAACTCTGAGAGTTGCAGGAGTGATGCACTTTTGACACAATTGGAAATGAGCTCGCCTACTCAACTATTATATTTAAAGAAAGTGATTTGTTATGGAATTCGCTGAAATAGGGAGTTGTTTGAACTTTTGTTACAGACTGAGCTAACCGTAAGATGAATGAGAAACTCTTGCGACTAAAAGACAATCCGCGATTTGCCGAACAACAAAAGCCACGGATTGGCTACAAATGATGTGTTAATGCGTCAGAATAAAGACTTTCTTGGATTATAGAGTGGACTCGACAGACATGCCCTGAGCCCTGACCTAGTATGTACCAACGAGGACTACAATATAGTCAACAAGCAGCATCATGATGGTATAAGTCAATACGAGTAGTCTAGTAGTTAGGTGGTTAGTCGACTAATGCGCCAGTTCACATTTACGACATATGTGAATGGCCAGCACGCGAGAGAGGGGAGAAAAGGTGTCAGAAAGAAATCGAGTACGAGAGAGAGAGAGAGAGAGAGAGAGAGAAATCCGGAGCGCTTACACTGCTTACAGTGATGTGTATTTTAGAAGATTGTCCAATAGGTACAGATTTGAGGATTACGGGCGAAAGGGAGAGAGAGAGAGAGAGAGAGAGAGAGAGAGAGCGAGAGAGAGAGAGAGAGAGAGAGAGAGAGAGAGAGAGAGAGAAAGAGTCTTTGGGCACTAACAAGATGTCAGAGCTATCGTCATTTCGACAGGATTCACAGATTAGCTCAGCATGGCACATAGATATTCTAACAGCACACTACAATGAATGAGAGAATGATCACTCACAGCGCGGCTCGGGGAGAAGTGGCGTCCTCATGGAGAAAATGTTCGGCGAATTGGATGTGTGTTGTAGGTACAGTGGCATTCGGCGCCGATTCTCCGCCGACCGAATCAAGGTGGTATGGCAGCACTGCGCAGTGAACCGCCGACTGAAACGCACTCGGGGATTACGGTAACCGGCGCGCGGCAGGACCTACCAAAATGGCGAGCAGCCAGCACGCGACCATGGTAGATCAGGGGATTGGGCTCGAATATGAAGATAGTGAATGTGCGGGGATGAGACTGTTCTCTGAGTCGGTACGCGTGAGAGACTGAACCGAGGCGCGACAAGTAAGGAGGCGGAGCTTCGGCGGGATAAACGTGGGGGGGATACCGAAGCTCTCTTGCACATGCGTGTCTCGCTCTCCACCCTCGACACGCTCTCTCGCCCGACCGTCACCGCCCCTCGCCACTCTCCTCACTCTCGCATCCCTGGACGGGTTGATGAGTATCCCACGCACATACTCTCATTGACCATCATGAATCATTATTTCGATTTCGCGCGCATTTCATCGCCAGCCAAACATGCACATCATAACTGCGCATGATGTCATTGGATGACTGTGGTGGCGAAAACACCTTTTTCGCTAAAAAAAAAAGAGAGGACGACAGGTGGTTTTTCGCTATAAGCATGTGTGAAATGAGTACGGAGTTATTTTGACGTTGGACTCGTGCGACGTCAACTATAGAGCTATGAGTGCACCTGACTCGAGTAAGAATGACTACTGAGCTGAGTGAGAGAGAGAGGCAGAGAGGCAGAGAGGGAGAGAGAGAGAGGGAGGGAGAGAGAACTGATACGTGATTCTGACAACACAAAGCCCTTTTTGAGCGGAAAATAACGTTTCTAGTCGTATTATAAGAGTGCGGACAGCAACTTATATCATATCTCGTATCACTAATAAGTAGATAGTGGCCATACCGGGTATCGTACACATGATATAAACGAGTCGCTACCGTAACCATGACTTGCTTTCAGACATCGTACTTGCGTCCCCGATTTCTGGACGTCTTTTCGCGATTTTACGTTTGTGAATCAACAGAACTACAAAACTTGATTCCGTGACGATATTACGAGCCACTTGGAGTATTCAACACTGGTTATGCTATATGCTATTTGTGACTAGCCCTCTGTTGCGTAGACAACTCACATTCCACATTCACACCTTTGAGTGAACACAACACACAAATACACAAATGCGTAGCAAATAATGAGTTTTTTCTTTATTTCTTTTAAATTTCCATGACGCAATTAAAAAAAAACATTATATCGCATGGGAAAACAATGTCTTGGGAGAAATGCAACCCCAACTTGCAAGACTTATATACCATATTACAGCCTGATATCACAGAGTTGTTTTTTGATAGTCTGGAGGAATTCTGGGTGAGAAACACGACATGCGATGGTGGCTCTCCCTCTCCTTCTCTCTCTCTCTCTCTCTCTCTCTCTCTCTCTCTCTCTCTCTCTCTCTTTTTCTCGTCCCCCTCTCTCGTTAACCCTATGATTTACGGGTTATGAGCGAAACTCTGGGATTCAAAGTCGGGTAAATGTTGCATGAGTGGAGATTGGAGCGGGGTGATTTGAATTGCATAGCGCGTAGGCCGCGTGCCTTGTTGGCGCATATTCTATGCGCATATTAGGATTTCCAGACATTTGGTAATTTCGTTGAGCCTTCTATGGTCAGTTGTGAACCATAACAACACTGTTTGTAGTTTGTTTGCATGTTTGGTTCCATAATACAATGTTATTATGGGGGGAGGGGGTGATCTGATAGCAATCAGAGTAAGGAATTGAAGGGTTGAGAAAACTTGGACTGCTGCCATATGATTATGGAGATGAATGCTGAATGTTCAAACCCTGATTCATGATGGAACATCCCATTGTTTCACCTCTTTTTAAATGTTTCCTTCTTTCTTAAACTGTTTTTTTTATTAAAAAAAAATCGTTTTGCAAAATACAGCACCAAACCGAGTACCAAGCTGTTTCGGAATTGAGAAAAATTAGAAATCATTACACTGATTGATCTCTGTATCACATCAAGCTCCATGAATTATTTCATAAATGTTATGTCAGCATATTTTAATTTCCCCGTGAAAATCGCATCACCAAGTCCCACAGCCTCACAGCGCCTAATCAAACAATGATTTCACTAAATGATCACCTTCATAACTTAGTGTTTCATAGTGCGAGGGGGCGTTAGCAGTGTATCATGGTATGGTAAGTATAAATAGTTGCGCTGACCTTATCACCTCTCAATATGTGCGCTGTGAATAGAGAGGAGTTCGGGCTAAATAGACCTTTGAGTGGTGACATTTCGTGTGGTGGACCAAAGCGCCGAGGGCTGTTTTGAATGGTGAATACATATGATGTTGGTCGCCCCCCCCCTCTCTCTCCCTCTCTCTCCTCTCTCTTTCTCTCCCTCTCCCCCCTCTCTCTCTCCCCCTCTCTCACTCTCTTGCTACCTCTGCAAATCGAGTGGGTGGCATAAGTAGTGTGACGAATCTCTATAGCGCAAGCGAGGAAGCGCATAGCCAAATTATCACTCACTGAATATTCCATAATTCATTTCCTGTAAAAGAGACGCGTTGGTTGAACTTTCGAAATCGCATGCGAACCCAAGCCCAGCGTATGTACTTTGACCGAGGAATCTGTGGTTTTTCACAGAGTTCTGCAGGCTCATTAACATTTCGCGTGCTCTTTTGCATAGACTAGGCGGTGATTTTTGATAGGTGTAATCACAGGTTACCCGTTGCGTGGGCTAGTGAATCGAAAAGAAGTCTGCTTGTGAAGCTGTCATTAAGTGTTTTACAGTAACAACATAACTTGTTTTATGAATCACTGAGTCTTATAGACCGCTCAAAAAGCCGTCAAAAATGTGAATAAACATCGACTGTTACGTAAGAGTCTTCTGCATGTTTTGTTCAATTTTAAGTAAGATGGAGTGATACTTGAGGCATAAGATTAGTTATCAAATGTGATTGAATTTTCATGTACGATTTAAGTAAGATGAAGTACATAATAGTTATGACAAGTGAATGAATTTTCATGTTCTTTTACGTTTTAAGAAAGATGAGGTATGTAATAGCTTAGTGAGATTAAATTTTCATGTTCTTTCATTTATTAAGTAACATGAGGTATTATTTATGAAAAGTGATTGAATTTTCATGTTCTTTCACGTGACAGTCGTAGTTAAAGGAACAGGGGCGCTTAGTGGAAGCCCGTTGATTGCAAACATTCAAACCTCGCGCGCAGCTACAGTATTCCCGGACAAACCGCTTCGCGCCACCTATCGCGGCAGTTTTCAAAAAGCCCCATTTTCCCAATAAACGATTTGTGAATCAACTATCGTTCTTGTATTCGGATAGTTATAACGAAATTCCTCGATTTTCCCGTACCAAATCAATTCAAAACAACACAACAGAAACAATGTGTCTTTATGTTTCGCTACACACAATAGTTTGCACATAATTGAGTTTGCTACTTTAAAACGTGTTCTTTCATGATGCTAGGCTGTCTGTGAGCTGTCAAAAGCAGACGAAAAAACACTGTCTGATTCTGATATCAATGATATCATTGTAATATCATTCAAAAGGGATTTCTCGTTGAACCAACTATTTTAGGGGAACGCTAACCTTTTCATAGTCGAGATCTTTGATGAGTGCACCAAAAATGAGACAAAATATTAGCGGATCATTTTTTCGGTATGACTCAAAAGTTCGTTTTATTCAAAGAGATCAATGAGGCACGTGAATCAAATTGGAAAATGATGCGAATGCAGTATGTACGCAGAAGATTGTTTCTTTCTAAATTACTATAACTTCTATAACTCTGTGAACTCACAACCAGAACGTTTTATATATGATATATCTTTCTCTCTCTTCCCTTTGTCAGATAGGCGGAGAGACTACAATAAGAGCGGTCCGCGTCGCCATCCACATTTGGCGGCTGCTTGGCGCCTGGCCAAGGCCTAACTGCTAACTAGTTGATTCTGACTATTTAGACAGAGAGAGATAGAGAGATAGAGAGATAGAGAGATGGAGAGAGAGAGATGGAGAGAGAGATAGAGAGATGGAGAGAGAGAGAGATAGAGAGAGAGCATTACTTGAATACTCTTTAGGCAAAATCACTCGCACTCAAATAACGCCGCAAACGTGCTTTAGTGTTTTCTTCGAACCATGAAATTTATGAATTTTCAAGTGCTACTTATGAATTTTCAAGTGACTTTTAGAAAGTGATATTGATATCACGACTTTCTCACCGGTTCATTGACAGGTGAATTTGTGATCTATATAAAGTTGCATATAATACATAGTACAGTACATGAATACGTGAATCGCGTGAGATATAAAATTTAGATAGAGAGATAGAGAGATAGAGAGATAGAGAGATAGAGAGATAGAGAGATAGAGAGATAGAGAGATAGAGAGATAGAGAGATAGAGAGATAGAGAGATAGAGAGATAGAGAGATAGAGAGATAGAGAGATAGAGAGATAGAGAGATAGAGAGATAGAGAGATAGAGAGATAGAGAGATAGAGAGATAGAGAGATAGAGAGATAGAGAGATAGAGAGATAGAGAGATAGAGAGATAGAGAGATAGAGAGATAGAGAGATAGAGAGATAGAGAGATAGAGAGATAGAGAGATAGAGAGATAGAGAGATAGAGAGATAGAGAGATAGAGAGATAGAGAGATAGAGAGATAGAGAGATAGAGAGATAGAGAGATAGAGAGATAGAGAGATAGAGAGATAGAGAGATAGAGAGATAGAGAGATAGAGAGATAGAGAGATAGAGAGATAGAGAGATAGAGAGATAGAGAGATAGAGAGATAGAGAGATAGAGAGATAGAGAGATAGAGAGATAGAGAGATAGAGAGATAGAGAGATAGAGAGATAGAGAGATAGAGAGATAGAGAGATAGAGAGATAGAGAGATAGAGAGATAGAGAGATAGAGAGATAGAGAGATAGAGAGATAGAGAGATAGAGAGATAGAGAGATAGAGAGATAGAGAGATAGAGAGATAGAGAAATAGAGAGATAGAGAGATAGAGAGATAGAGAGATAGAGAGATAGAGAGATAGAGAGATAGAGAGATAGAGAGATAGAGAGATAGAGAGATAGAGAGATTGGGCGATTGAGCGATTGAGAGATAGAGAGATTGGGCGATTGAGCGATTGAGAGAGAGAGATAGAGAGATAGAGAGATAGAGATAGAGAGAGATAGAGAGAGAGATAGAGAGAGAGAGAGAGAGAGAGAAAGAGAGAGAGAGAGCATTACTTGAATAACATCGCATCTTAGACACTTATGAAAAGGGTTCGATGAATACTGGCAAGAAAGTGCGTGGGTTTGGGTTCACATGTTCTACAAATAGAAAAAGACAAGCGGATGATAGAATATTGACCAAGGTTCAAGCGTGGGTTGTGTGTGTGTGTGCGGGTGTGTGTGGGTGCTAATAGCTATTACATTCTTATACATCGTGTAATTCGATTCGCATATTACCACGCTCGTATTCTCGTGTCATTTTCGGGTCAATCCGAGCTTCTTTTGTCGAGTCTTTTTCGGGTTGTGGGTCCGGGAGGGAGACCCACAACCCGAAAAACCCCCCGAGAATTCATTACATTGCAGAAAGTGGGGAGCAGATAATTGAATGACTGTGAGGAGTGAATGGAATTCCTGGTTACAGACAAGGATATTCTCTGTTCCTTGAACATTGAACACAAGGAGGGGCCGAAGAAAAGCGAAATCAGAGTCCAGTATGCATCAAAATGACTGAGGATCTTTTCTGAGGATCTCTTGACTTTTGAAAATCGAAGTGTGGGCGGCTGTTTTAAGATGGTCTTTTCAACTTTGTACCAACTCGTTCTCGCACTTCTCATGGGTGGCGCGTGGTTCCGTGTTTTGATACAGCCCTTAAAGGAACAGTGGCGTATATCAGAACCGTGTGGTAATGAAATTTTCAAACTCGCACGAAATCACCACGCACCGAGGTGCATGTATGTTTCAGGCAAAGTTGCAAACAGTTATATTTTTTTCAGTTCTACTCACTTTCGTGCACAAGATGTGGCACGGAGTAAAGGTGAAGAGCAAGTGAAGTGAGTTATTCTCCCTCTCCCTCTCTCCCTCCCTCCCTCCCTCTCTTTCTCTCCGTCTCTCTCTCCGTCTCTCTCTCCCTCCCTCCCTCCCTCTCATCCTCACATTTCAGTATCTCCGATCTACCACACACCTCCCGCCCTCACTTACCTGCCGCCTTATTAGCTGGATTGCTCAATGCATACGGATATAATAAAGTTGTTTGCCAAACGTGGTTGTTCGTGACTCCTCTCCCATCCGTTGCCTAGTGCGCGGCGCATGCCTACCCCTACCCTCTCCTTTGTGATTGTGCGTGTGTGTGGTGTGTGTATCTAATATTATAGTGTAGTCCCTAATAACAGTCATCTATTGCCAATAGTGTTAGTGTGTTTCAGCATGGGCTACATGAGCTTCGGGACGCTAGTCTACCTGGCCTTCTCTCTTGTGTGGTGCGGGTCTGTCTACTACGATGTGCAGTACCAGCCGAGATTGGGACACGACTGGTACATCTACAAGCTCGTCATGCTCACGAACATCGACTTTGTGAGTGTGTGAATGATCGTTTTTTACACTAGTAGAAAAAATACAGAAAATGTTCATAACGTTCTGCCAAAAATAAAAACAGACAATAAAATGAGACGATTCAGATCCTGATCACCGTGTATTCGCTGCTAGCTCTTGCCGGGTCTCTCGGATGTGGGAAGGCTCAGAAGGCTGCTGACTACTGCCACTACACCAGTGTCGTGCCCGTAGCTCTGGTGAGTATGTATGAATTAGATTCAATAAGTCGCAGAGGCTGAATAGGGATTCCAGAATAATAATAATACATCTCGACTTTTCGTGGGAGAGGTGTGCTTGATAGTAAATTCTACCTCTATTCTAACATTCTAACGACTGAACTCACTGAAAGTACATTCTTATGGGCCAGTATAGATTAGGTTCGAACTCAGCTCAACATTTCTCGTTAAAAACATTTTTGAGCGAAATAGTTTTACAGTATACAACAAAAACCGCGTTGCGTGACGCGCCGCATCGCTCTCGCTCGAGCGAATCAGCTGTGGTTATTTTTTTTCGTATTTATTGTTGATTGCGTCGTTTTGTTTGTTATTGTGACAATATCTATCTACAAAACGTTTTCATTATAGCATGTATAAGTGTGATTAGTGCGTGTGAGATTTCGAGAAACAAGTTTCGTTTCATTTTCGTTCGTTTGTATAACCTTTTAATTTTCTGGCTGAACTCGTACTATAATTTGTACTATATATATTTTTTGTTCAGACTACATGTCAAGTAAACGATTACCATATGTGCCTGGTGGTGCCCCAGCTACCGTGTCACGGGATGGTATCATTCGTCTTCCTGCGTCGACAGAACCTCGTTGGCGACGGGATAGACTACACGTCCTGTCCGCCGAAGAGCGTGCTCGTTTAGTACAGGAAGGCGTACACGCACAGGGAAGTGCTGGTGAGTCATCATTCATTTCGTTATTTTTAAATGCATCATTGTTTGCAGCTGCGACCGCTGACCAGTCGCATGTGGGCGAGCCTCCGAAGAAGTACTATCGCATGGTGAGCCACTAATGTCAATATGTGTGTTTGAACTGTGATTGAAGGCGCTGCCACCCGGAACACCACGTGCTGGAACGCGCGACAAGGGCACACAAGCGCACGACCTGACGCCGCCTACGAAGAAGCACAACACTGGATCGCAGACCAAATATCTGGATTTGAAGGCGAGTAAACCTTGTATAGTTGTATGGTGACAATTCTATTTATGAACCGTGGGTATGCCTTGTATTGTGTTTCCTATGGTTCGGCCGTGGTATTCGCACAAAACGCTGAATACCCATGTAACATGTGGGGGCACAATACCAAGAAAGACAAAGGCATACACCTCAAATTCAAGGTTGCCGAACAGTAGAATTGTCACTGTACTAATTTACTGTTTAGCATGATGAAACAGGTATATATCAAGCAAGAGCAAGCAGTGATGTCCGGCAAGCAACGATTTCATCGTTTGTGTACGTTTCGCACGCACTTCCATCGCATGTAAAGGTGGGATTGTAGTCTCCGAGAATTTATTTGTGCTTTGCAGGTGACGGTGAACGAGCGAGTAGACCAAGCACATTCTCAGAGGATGTGTGAGTCATCCGCACTCATCGTCGCGAGGGTGCATGCCGGTCTTCTCGAGCTCAGCACCAAGTTCGGTTCCCCTCTCCCTCTTGTCTACAGAGATATCGATCGCACCACGGCTGCTCTGACTGGTCTCTCTCCAGAGACAGTGCGACGTCATGTGGCGAAGCACTGCCAGACTGTCAACGCCAAGGGACCGCTGCCATCGTGTTACAAGAGACACAAACGGTACACTCGCGCGGAGAGGATTGCGAGGATTCTGAGGACGGTCTCTCCCCGCATTCGACACAGGATTCGGTATGTCGTGCACCACCGTTTCTACAAGAAGTATCGGAGAGTGACTGTGCGTGCGCTCAAAGCGGAGGTGGAGAAGAGCCTGGAAGAAGATGATGAGGTGGCGGACAAGTTCGAGGAGGAAGAGTGGACAGACGGAGACGAGGAGATGACCGATGAGCAGGCACAGAAGGCGGAGACCGCTGAGGACGATGTGGAGGAGCACGAGGAGCACGGAACAGAGGAGGAGCAGGGAGCAGCTAAGGAGAAGGAGCAGAGAGCAGCTAAGGAGACCGAGAAAGGAGGTGGGTGAGAGGCGGGGGGGGGGGGGGGTAGGGAGATAATGACGTATTTTCAGATGGTGTGAAGAAGCCGTGGAAGATCTCTTTGTCGGACTTCCGCTACCTTCTACACGGGCTGAAGTTCAGGCACCAGCGCCTGACCGATAGGAACTCGGTGATATTCGCGTCGCCGGATCTGACGAGATGGAGGGCTGGCTACATCAGGGACATTCGTTCCATGAGAGCGGCAGGCTACCTGCCGTTCTACATGGACGAAACCTGGAGTCACGCGGGAGCGACGCATCGAGTGGACTGGGTGGATCAGCTGACCCTGAAGAACCCGCTACAGAGCGTCAAGGACGGTTTCACCCATGGACCAGCTGCCGGGCCGGGTCGGGGAAAGAGGTGCATCCTCATCGGAGCCATCTCCGAGTTCGGCGCCCTCAAGGAGTCCTTCGACATCATCACTGCTGGACGTGAGTGCAGTAATCCAACAGTCCTCTTTAGGACTTCCAAAACGGCCCTCTTTAGGGCCACTGTTCTTTGGAACACTGATTATGTGAAATAGACTAGAGAGAGAGAGAGGGGGGGGAGAAGGGGGAGAGAGAGGGAGAGAGAGAGAGGGGGGGGGGGGGAGAGGGAGAGAGAGAGAGAGAGGGGGGGGAGTGGGGGCATACAGTGGGTATTTTCAGACACAGACGAAGGCGACTACCACCAGTACATGAACCAACAGGGGTACATGCACTGGTTGGAGAAGAACGTGCCGCGCATGGTGGAGCTGGCGAAGAAGCATGGGAAGAAACCGGTGCTTGTCATTGACAATGCACCGTACCACAGTGAGAGGGTTGAGAAGGTACATTTTTACAATTCCTATTAAAACTACAGTTTTCTTGTAATCTACCGTATACCTATGAGTACGGTAGAATACCGTACCCCTCATTCAACACGAACTGATTAATTTTCAGATCCCATCGAGCAACAGTCGCCGTGCGGAGATGCTCGACTATCTCGAGAAGAACCGCATCCCGTACGACCCCGCCTTCACGGTCAAGCAGCTCTACAACGACGTCATCCTGCCGTACTACGCGGAGATGGGAGGGCGCCTGCGGGTGGTGAGGTTTGTGGGGGACGAGTACTGCAGGGAGAGGGGTGTGACGGTGATTCGGCTTCCACCGTATCACTGTCACCTCAATCCCATCGAGCTGTACTGGTCTCTCGTCAAGCGCACCATCCGCGACAAGGGCCACGCCAAGACGACCGTGGAGCAGGTCCGTGACCACGCCCTGGAGACGATCCAGGAGATCCCGGATGAGAAGGTGCGCAAGTTCGTGGAGCACGCGATCAAGGAGGAAGAGAAGCACATCGAGCAGGAGGGGCTGGGCAAGGATGTGGATCGGAGTGCCGGAGGTTTCATCCACCTGGAGTCGGACGACGAGGACAGCGAGGAGGGAGAGGTGGACTCGGAGCCGGAGGAGGACAGGCCGGACACGGATCTGGAGTCGGACGAGGAGGAGGTGAGGAGGCTGGCACACAGTCTCGGCAAGGAGGTGGCGCAGCGGTACTTCGATGGACGGACCCAAGACAACGTGAAGGGAGTGCACCCCGGACGCTTCGTCGGTGAGGCCACTGGATGCGCCGTGCAGCGAGGTGGGCGTGGCCGAGGTGGGCGTGGCCGAGGTGGGCGTGGCCGAGGAGGGCGTGGCTCCGGAGGTGGACGAGGTGGCAAGGTGAAGGTGGAGTCTGGAGACGTGGACCCGGACGTGCCGTCGTGCAGTGGTGTCTCTCCTGCTGCACCTTCTACCCTGCCGCTTCGCAGGAGCCAGCGCGCTCCCAAGCGCAAGACCGACACTGCATACAGGTACGACTCTGACTCTGACTGAATGGTATTGATGTGACACTAGACGCACTATTGTTAATCTAAATTGACTTTGTTGTTATCTTTCCCCGGTGGTTATCGATTGATATAGATTGATATCGATTGATATCGATTGATTTAAGTTTGATTTGTTGATTGTTGTTGTTGCACGTACCTGTGTTTGGATTGTGTTCTGATAATAAATTCTTTATTGACAAGATTTGTTTACGTCAACGAAAAGTAAACAACAACAAACGTGACCTACTGCACTCATTTAGAAAAGGTGCGTCCGCGCGCAAAAAATCGATATCTTTCTTTGCCTCGCACTCTCTTGCTGTCTAACCTATTTCATTTCTTGCGCCTCTCTGCGCGAGGGAGTGGGAACTGGTGGGCGGCCCTACTCTATAGGCTTTGGAACTCACTCCCCCCTTCCATAGTAATGTCTGCAAAACATGAAACTGTGAAATCCTTCCTAGAAAGTAATCCCCATTTGTTGCCAGTTTCGAAGATTCGTAGACTGTAGTCAACTTTCGATGCTTTCTGTATCATTTTACACTTTTTTTTCTCTCTCATACCGTATGCCATTGCTCATTTTGCTGTATTGAACTGTTTCTCCAAATGTACACGGTAATAAACTTATTATTTTTATTAAGATTTTTCTGTAGGACTTCTACCTGCCTGCAAAAGTTGAGACTCGACTCTACTTTGAAACAAGTAAACACATCGAAGAAACGTTCATTTGTCAAACGTTTAAGTAAAACTTGGGAGATTTTTTACACTGATTATTCATAGGCGCTAATCTGTCGCTAGCCTTTTCAGGATAAAGATAAAGTACTTTTCGCGACTTCGATGTGATATCATCTTTCAAATTCGAGTTATCGCTCTAATATCGGATAAGTTTTAGATCTTTGTTTTCAGATTAATAAAGATAACAAAACTCCTATTTGTCGGTGAAATAAGATCTCTGTCTTTGGGCGAGACTCGAAATCAAATCAAATCAAATACATCCATAGGTCAGACAGGGCAGTACTCCGGCGCGGAAGACCTTCCGGCGCAGTCGCATAGGAGCTCGTCGTAGAGTGAGGAAATGCTTGTGTCGTTGGAAGGCAGCCCATCCGCTCTGGTTGCGGCGAGTGACTTCTTTCGTGTCGTCTTTCTCACAGCTCAGCAGCCTCCCCAGGTAGATGAACTCCCGTACGTACTCGATCCTCGAGTTGCCCAGGTAGATGTCCTTCTGGTGCGCGTTGGTATCGTCTTCTGTCTGTTCACCTCCTGTCCGTACTTCTTGCTCTGCTCCGCCACTTCGTTCAGCATCTTCTCCGCCGCGGCTGGCGACGCGAACAGAACCACGTCGTCTGCGTAGGCGAGATGAGTCAGCTTCTTTCCGTCGATGTCGAAGCCGGCGCCGAGACTCGATTATGAATCAAAGAGGCGCTCAATGTTTGATACAAAAAACGCACTTTCTGGGAATCTTTCCGAGGGTACGCGTGGACGTAAAAGGACGTGAATTGTATATTGGCGAAATGTAGTGTATGAACAATGGACAATTAGATCAAAAACTACATTTCCGCTTATCAATGTCGCATTAACTGTCTAATGTAATACTAATTCAGACTTCCGCGTAGGATAGATAAGATATGATCTTCTGATTTTCTTGGATATAAGTTGGATATAATTGGACATAACTGAATGTAAATTGTCTCGAAAAAGCCCCCGCAAATGAACCGAGCGATTCTAGAGACTTCCATTGTTCATAAACCATAATTCATAGCAATAATTTGTGAAAAATCGGTTGGGACAGAGTTCAAACTACGCTATTATTTCCGAAAACGTGAGATTTAGCAGGTCATTTCTCGAAATCGACGCGCGGTGACTGGCCGCAGTGTGGGCAAATCACAGGTCTCCTCCCCCCTCCCTCTCTCTCTCTCTTCCCCTCTCTCTTCCCCTCTCTCCCCTCTCTCTTTCACTTTATCATTTTATCAAAGTACCGTAATTCTAACTACTAACTACAGTAATCTTATCAGTTATGAGCTACACGTGTCCGATCGAGTCAAAGGAAGGGGCGCAGCGGCGCGGCTCCCGGGAGAAGGGGTCGAGGTGCGGAGAGAGAGAGAGAGAGGGGGGGGGGAGGGGAGAGAAAGAAAGAGAGAGAGAGGGAGAGAGAGAGAGAGCGGGAAAGAGAGGGAGGAGAGGGAGGTAGAGAGGTAGAGAGAGAGAGAGAGAGAGAGAGAGAGAGAGAGAGAGAGGTCCTTTTCCAGAGAGCAGTCTCCGGCGCGCACTCCCGACCGCGAGACGTCCCGCCACCCGAACCGCTCCAACTCTCGCTCCAACGAGCGTTTTCTGCCTCCGCGCCCCCGTTCCCGACCGGCTGCTTCCACCCCCGACAAGTCAAAGGTGTCCAAGGTGCGCCCCGCCCACTCTGGCCACGCCCCCATTCTCGTCTAGTCACTGACAGCGCTCAACTTTCGCTAGCGTAATTCCCTGTAAAAATCTCCAGAGGTTTTAATACATACTTGAGTTTATCCTCTACTCGATTGTCTAGGATACGACCCAGTGACTATCTTTGCCCCTTTTGACCATACTTTGTTGTTATAGATATCTCTGGGCTTTATCAGGGTCTTTTGTGAAGACTTGCACTCTAATTGTATGGGATGATGTGCATGTCTACAGTATACAGTATACCTACCGTAGACCTCCTCGTCGAGTTCGCCGCAGCCGAATCCACGCAAGACGTCGCCGGGCACTGTGGGCAGCGACACCGGCACAGAGGAAATTCCACTGTCCGTCTCCCCGGAGGTGGGAGAGAGAGAGAGAGGGAGGGAGAGAGAGAGAGAGGGAGGGATAGAGGGGGATGAAGAGGGAGAGAGGGGAGAAAAGGGGAGAGAGGGGGAGATGAAGAAAGAGAGGGAGAGAGAGAAGGAGAGAGAGAGGGAGAGAGGGAGAGAGGAGTCGCAGGAGTCGGTATTTCTGCCGTCGGGCGGCGAGAACAAGCACATGGTGGTGAACACGGGCGATCATCGGCTTGTCGTCAAGGTGTGTATGGGTCCCGCTGCTATTTACCTGACGCGCCACGCACAGGTGCGCTCCAGCAACAACAAGGTCTACCGCGTCAAGCCCGTCTACCTCTTTGTCGGGTCGGGCGCATGCGCCGAGATCTCGATCCTCCGGAAGCGTGGGTTACTGTAGCTCACGCTTACGGGGGGGGGGTACTGTAGCTTGTGGCATAACGATTTTTGGGTATGGATAAGGTGCATATATAGGGGGAGGGTGTACTGTAGCGGTGAGAAAACGATGGAGGGTACTGTAGTTCGTGTGGGTCACATCTTTTCAGCGGGGTGTCCGTCTCGCAACGACAAGCTGCTACTGCAATACGCGCCGTCTGTGGACAGTGAGGAGGATGCGCAGGCGTGTTTTCGGAGGGTGGAGAAGGAGGAGGTGAGAGA